>VZTD01002389.1:517069-657894 GCA_013397725.1 Rhagologus leucostigma | reverse complement strand
TTTTTTTTTTTTTTTTTTTTTAAATTAAATATATGAGAACTAGAGTTAATTGGGACACCTTCAAGTCAAAGAGTAACTGGGGACAAGACGCAGCTAGCCCCATAGAAAAGGAAGCAGGGCTGCATGAACAAGCAGATTAGGACTCTTCAGTCTGTGTAGGGCCTGAGTGATGATTAAGGATGGGTAGATTAGGAGTTCAGCAAGTCTAAAACAGCAAGGAAAAGATGACTGGGGATGCATGCTTTTCCGCCTTTTCTGAGACAGCAGTACATCAAACTAGAAGAAAGCAGGTTCAAAAGAAGCAAAGGGATTTTTCTCTCATATGTGGAGGTTAACCTGTGTAACTTCTCACCACAGGACATTGTGGGTGGTAAAAGTGTTACAAAAAAAATGTGGTACAAAAACCAACAGGATTATTTCACAGGGGGATAATTCATCACAAATTGCTTAATCCTAGAGTGGTGTTTTGTTGCAAGCTTGAAGATGCTACTCAGGAAAAAAGAATCATAAAATCACGTTGCATTGCTGCTGTTTTGAAACACACCCTCGAGGATGCTGAGGTGCTGGGACAGACTTATTTAGAGGGATTTTTGTGGTCTCGTGGAACTGTCTCAGGTGATTGCCATCCAGCAGGAAGGAGCTGTGCAGGTATCTGAGCCTTGTTGCAGCAGTGTGGGCACTGACAGCATGCCAGACCTCCTCCCAGACTGTGCAACCTCCTTCTGCTGAAACAATATTCCAGTGGGAAAGATCAATTTATCCAAAGCAAAGTGTTTCACTTAGAAGTGTTGCCTTTGGGACAAGCCTCATTTTAAGGTGAAAAAAAAAAAAAAAAAGGAAGAGAGAAGAAAGAAAGGGAGGGGAAAAAAGAGGATGAGTACTTTGATAAGGTTGAAGTGTTTCATTTGGGTCTTTCTTGAGTGCAGTGTTTCAAGATGACTTCTTCCCCTGTTTCAAAAAGGGAAATACATTGTAAAACCAAATGAAAAATTGAAAAAAAAAGGAAACTGAAGCACAACTGTTTGAGTCATCCCCACATCTTTTTCCCCTGCTGTTTTCCTTCAAGAAGACGGTTAAATCTCCCTGGCTTTTGTTCCATCCTGGAACGGAAAACCTCTTAAAACCGCTGAACTTCCCCCAGGTTCTCGCACAACCGCTTCCCCGCTCTTTGGGATGACCTCTGTGGTGGGAAGCCAAGATACTGAGCCCAGGCCACTCTCCAGCTGCCCCAGATAATCCTCCCAGCTCACACTGGGCTCTGCTAAAAGAGGCAGCTGGTACAAAACTTGCCCATCCTTTCCTAGGCAGAAAGGGAAAATGCCAGGCTCAACAACTTTGACTCGAATGCCTTTCACTCCTGTGAATTTCCCTGAAGATGAGCTCTGAGTGCTGGCACTGGAGACGCAGTGGACAGCAGTAGCCAGCTCTGCATGCTCAGGAGCAGCCCCTGTACCAAACTGGGATCACACGCCTCGTGTGTCCACCCCACCAGGACACCGGCACTCACTGGGACCAGCTCTCCATCACCCCTGACATGATCTCCAGGCTTGTTCCTCCACGAGGAGCCTGTGGAATGAGGGAAAGGCTCTTTTCCAACCTTGAGTCAGACAGGTGGCCTCCGTGCTGGTGGCAGGCAGGCGAGAGGCCACACTCCTTCCTGCCAGTCAGCTCTGAGGACTGAAGGAAGATGTTTGTTTGTTTGCTCTCCTCTGCCACCCAGCTTTTTGAACTCAAGGAAGATGTTTGTTTGCTCTCCTCATCTTTCCTACAGCATTTGAGAGCCCTTCGAGGCAATGTTTTTCACTCCATCCTGCCTCGTTCCTTGAGGTGGTTCCCAGCATACAGAAGCCCTCTTGCACCTCACCCAGCAAGGCCACGCTGTGGTTAACACTCAAAATCCCTGCCAGCAAATAAATAATTACTTGAGAGAAGCTAGGCTCAGAACTGGGCTTGGAAAACAACATTTTTCTCATTGCTTTTTTTTAAGCTGGCTTCAACAAGAGAGTTGAAAAATATTTTTGCGCCAGAAGTAAAACTTTGGGTGAATTTGAAAGGTGAAAAGCATTATTCTGGCTCAAAGAAAGCCTCTTGTTTTCCCTTCGGAGCTGCCCAACGTTTCTTAATGCGATCTCCGCAAACTAAAAAAAATACAGTTTTCATGTGAAAATGGAAAAAAGTGCTATTTAAGTGCTTGTAGAAGGGCTTATTTCTGACTGAAGCAGTCTTTTCTCACCCAAATTAACTGCTAAGTTGATACGAAGTTTCAAAGCCCGCTCCTCACACCAAAGTGCGGAAAATTTCACCCAAAGGGTGTCATTTCCTGGCATTCCCACGGCCGCAGAGGTGTCATGCAGGGGGTTGCAGTGCTCCCATGAAGCACCGAGAGCTGTGAGTTGCTGCGCTTTGGGGCTTTTTAAAGTAAAATAACAATCTTTTGAGAGTGAAAGTCCAGTCCTGGCAGAACAGATGTTGTAACTTATCACATTTATGGTGGAAACTTGAGGGCCAAGAGGGAATTCAAACAGCAAATAGTTAACAGCATAAACCCAAATAACGAGAAATATATAACGTGTATCAGAGGACCAAAGGGAGTTGATTGGTCTGAAGGAGCAGTGGGGGGTAAAACGTAGCAATTAAAGAGAAGGAGGAGGAAGAGGAGGCAGAGGAGGGCATTGCTGAGTAGCCCAGTGATTCCTTTAAATCCAGAAAGGTAAAAGTATACGGTTCTCATTAAAATCAGCTGCTGTCCTGGAGGACCCGAGTGTAACGCACACTTTATCCATCTTATGCAATCACACTGAGCCGAGGGCCGGGTTACAGGGCATTGAGGTCTTCTCTAATTAACTGCCCCAAACTTCGCTAACTCAGCTGATGTGTTCCTGTGCCCTTCCAGGGTGCTGAAAAACAGCCATGAGTCGGAGCGCTGGAGTGACACAGGTTGCCATTCTGAGCTGAAACTCTGGGAAACAGACAGTCCGATGTAGAAGATGGAGAGGAGAGGCGCAGACCCTTGCGAATTCCCCATGTTGCTTCACTAACAGCTCGCAGCGACTAACCTCTGGAGCTCCGGCTTGCTGATTACCTCCCTTTTGTCCCCCTTAAACGCTTTTGTTGTTGTGATTAATTGTTTGCCACCGAAGCTATTACTTATCAGATTGTTTGCTAGCTCCTTTATCAGCTGAGCTGAACAGGGGCTTGTTTGTGTGACGCTAAAGCAGCGTGGGAGGCTGCAGAGCCGGATGGAGCCACAGGAGAGGTTGGCTGGAGGAGGCTGTGGGGATACAAAACCGCCTCTGGCAGCCAAAGCCCAGAGTTTCCTAACCACGGGAGGTGCTAGTTAAGCACCGGTACCATTCCGTCTACCCCAGTCAGTGGTTTGCTCAGATCTAGTATTCATTAAATGCTATATTCTTCGATAAGTGGAGAATGTATTGTGAAGCTTTAATAAAGGCTGTTGCTCATAACACTGCTTACCGAAGCCTTTCATCTTCACCCTAATTAATTCATGCTAATTTCCTTGCCAGTTGGATACATCAATTTGAAGTTTAAAATAGAATCTTAGTTTGTTTGTGGAGTTCAACATGTTGCAAAATATAGCCCTCCTGTCAGAAAAAATATTGCATAAAGGGAAAGATCCGAATGAGATCTTACAAACACGATGTGCTGTGCAGTGTGGGTTGGACAAATGCAGCATTTCTCCAGGGCCCCACATCTGCCCCCTCACTGTAGGATCCGTCCGAAGTGCTCAGAGACTCCACTGAGAACTCTCTCTATCAAAAGGATCTTTCCACTGTGCTATTGCACCTTCGCTTTTATCAACAGAAAGACAGGACACTATCTATTCCTTCACCTGGACTCACTCCTGCATTTCACGATCAAAACAAGCTGTATCAGAAGATGCCATTTCTTTGGGCTGGGATGTGGGCTGTTTGAAAGGTCTCTCTGAGGAACAGGTTTCTGCCTAATCCAGCACAGGCCCTGGGGTGCTGGGGAAAGAGTACAGCGGGGATTGCATTCAGGCCTCTCTCAGAAGTTTTTCTTCCCACCAGCACTACAACAGCTCAGTTCCTGCTGTAGCTGAAGGGATATAAAGTCACAGCTGAGAGGGCTGTAAAGGACGCAGAGAGCCATCAGTCATCTTCTTCCCCAAAACTAGTCTCTCTCCAGTCCTTCCTGGCAGACATGTTATTCTCAAAGATTCCCCAAAATAGCAAGCCTTCTTCTCTCCAGACAGCCAGCAAACACTTAATTCTTGTCACTGTGATTTACTTGTGTCTTGCTTGAAATCCCCTTCCTGCAGTTTAAACCTGTTTCTTCTTTCCTGTCCAATGGCTGTGGATCATTCCCACCCTCTCTGCTGCCTCATGACTATTCCCCAGCCTTTTCTCCCTCACAAGCCCAGGCTTTCTGTTTCTCTGTACAGGTCAGTTTGGAGTGACACAGGTAGACATTCAGACACAAACATGATGAGAGAAGCAGAGACCCAGGAGATCCGTGCGCATGGGCTTGCACACCCACACACGAGTGCTTCCAAGCGTGCACACCTTGAGTCCAGCCTTTTTCTCCCTAAGCATCCTTCGCTCACAGCACCGGCAGCAGCACAGGTCCCTGAGCTGTCAGAGAAATAACCAGCTCTCCCAAAAGCCTTAGGTAACTATGGGCTCTGCAGCCCTGGTGAAAAATCCCCTTTGCATTCAAGAGGAGAAAAATTCAGTGTAAACAGTTATAGAAGTCCCTCTGCTCCTTGCCTTAGTATGTGGCTGGCTGACCAGCAGAGAGACAGCAAAGAAGCTCTCCGTGCACCCTCAGGCATGATAATGGGCAGGGTAGATTCCAGGGAATCGCAGGAAATTTTGTTAGAAATGTGGCGTGCAAAGAGGTACCACAAGTTCCAGCTGGTTTGAATTTTCTCTGTATTTATAAAAAATAAATTGATACTTTATTACCTAATCAAAGTAGCTACTCATGCGTTTTCACCTCCCCCTCCCTCCCCAAATTTAGCACGGGTGTTTCAGATGCTAATATAGAGCTCCCAGGAGAACAAGGGAGCCTTTCTGTGAGACTTTTTAAAGACATCTTAGAGGATGCTTAATAAAGAGGCAGCATGGGGTGGTGTCTGGGTCAAAGGCTCGACATTCAGGATACTTGGACTCCTTCCCGGCTCTGGCACAACTCCAGAACAAATGCTCCATTGCCCTGTGCCTCAGTTTCCCCCTCTACCAAGTGAGATCCTAAGCCTGCCCTTTCCCATGGTTTGGCAGAGCGCTAAAATCTGCCCCTGGTACCATCACCACCCCTGCATTCCCCATCCTACCAACCACTGCGACATGTTCCCTGTGGCACAGAGAAACCCAGCGCCAGCCCAAGGCTGAGACCGGGCTCTGTGGGCAATTTGTGCCCTAAAAAACCCTGCGCTCAAGGAATTACAGCTGTCTTGGCCAGCAGAACATGTAAACCCCAGGGCTCACTGGATGCAGCTTGGGCCAGGGATGGAGATGCAGGATCAGCTGCTCACAGAGGTCAGCTGACACTGCATGACCTATTTTCAAGGACAGTTTTACCACAGATTTTGGCTAACTGGGTGGCAAAAAAGATTTTGGCTTTGTGGGAGTTGCCGAAGTGGAAGAAGAAAACAATGAGGGTGCAGGATAAACTCTGCTTTCATTCACAGTGGTGTCCAGGTGACACTGATGGAGGGATGAGGAATCGTGTTTTCTTCCTGCACAAGCAGATATGGTGGGGAGCCAAACTTTTTTGCTTTTGGCAGGATTTTAAGGAGACAGTTACCCACTCAAAATATGTGTTACCCACACATTTTTGGAAAAAGATACACCATACAAAATAGAAAAGAAACATTTTTTTTCCTAGGAAAAATAATAATTCCATTCAAAAATTTTGCCTAAAAGTAAAGATAAACACTGTGTTCTGTCTTGCTTCCCATGTAAAACCTGCAGGAGAGGAGCACCAAGACCAGGCGTTTCTATCACCAGGTTTGTTCTCAGCACCGCTTTTGCAGGAGCAGATGGTGGCATCAGCCTGGGACCAGCACCCTGTGTCACCTGCCCCACACACACAGCCCCGCACACACAGCCCCACACATGTCCCCAACACGCACAGCTGCAGACACAGCGTAGGTCCAGCAAGTGGCATTCCCCAAAAGGCATTCCACCAAATTTAAGCTTGGGTTTTATAGAGAGAAAAAAGAAAATCACCCCTGAGCAAGGGAAGATAACAACTCTGAAAGCATCTTTGGGAAGAGGCACTCCTGAGGGAGGGATCCTGTCCCTGCAGAGCACTGCCAACAACTTGTGCCCACAGATTCCACAGCCCAGTGCAGGACTGCAGGAGCTGTCACACACAGCTGGGACAGAAACTCCAGGCCTCAGCTGGGCAGGAGGGGGTTGTCCACCATCAGCCTCCTTGTCTAGATAAATTCTGGTTTGTTTCTCTTCTCTTTGTGTGGTTTATTTGATATGGGAAGACATGCTGGAAGATGAAAGAGGAGGGACTTTTCTGAAGCATGTGCCCTCACATTGATATCAGACTCCCGAACTGGAAGAAAACTCGTTGCACATTCTATAGACAGGACCCTGAAGGACTTGCTGGCCAGTTCCTAGCCAGGACAGGAGACTGTAGCAGCTCTTCATCCCCTGCTATGGCAGAGTTCGCTCTGCTGGACCCTGCCCTGCCTGCAGAGGTACCTGACTGTCACCCAGGAAATACAACGAAAAAGAGCATTGCTCTGACCACATTTCAGGGGCAGCAAGGAGGTCAAGAAGATGAAGATACACCCCAACAAGTTGTCCTCATGGGATTTAACAAGCTTCAGGGAAAGCTGGCTGTATCATTTTTGAAACAATGGAGGTCCTCATGTAGCCATGTGTTCTCAGCCCTGTTAAACACATGGGATAGGGACACACTCTTTGTTATGCCATTATATGGAAACGAACCTTAATGACAGCCAAGCAGTTTGATGAAGCTTTTCAGGAAACCTGTGCCTCAACTGTAAGTGTGTTCTGGATCTCATCTCCATCCCTGCCTTGAGTTTCCATGGCTTTGCCTAGCAGGTAAGGAGGAGAGACAGGGAACAGGCAGCAAGCACGAGCAGGCTGTCTTAAGAAGACAGGAAAATATCAGAGTCTGTATATTTAGCTGAACACCCCTTAATAATTTCAGGTTTATTTCCCCATCCTGTCAGCTCATGAAGCAAGTTGAACTGTTTCAACACCCGGCTGAGCTTTGCATTTCGTCTCACGTCGAATCCGCTGTCTGGAGACATTTGTTTTGCTTTCATTTATTCCAAAGTCCTGATCTAAGCCTTGGAGGGGGATTTTTCCAGTAGATGCCTGTGTGACAGGGGGGAAGAGGAACTCAGTGAGTGACTCAGCTTCATACTAACAAGGAGAAATTAAAACCTAAAGCAACTTCATGCAACCAAATGCAGTGAAACAAGCCCTTGATCTAATCAGCACTTTCTAAAGGAATTAAATGCCAATCTATTTTAAAATGCATTTCACTGCAACTTAATGAGGGCAACAGGGAAAAATCAATTGGTTGTGTAATTTGGGATTTCAATAATAAAAACAATAAATGCTAATTAGGAACATTCTTATTAATGTCGTAAAATTCTTGGACAGATTGTAGTCATGTAATTAAAGTTTGACAAAGCTGCTTGAAGAGTTTGAGGCCTGACAGCAATCACTGGGACATGGACAGGGAGTGAGATGAAGGCAGGCTGTGCTCAAGGCTGCATGCTTCCAGGACGTGGGTGAGTTCTGGGAAGGGTGGAAAGCCCTGGGAAACAGGACCACCCCGAAGTCCCTTTGATCCTTCAGAGCTGTGCAGAGACAAGGCCATGGAGCTGAGCATCCCTCATTCATACCCACGGTGGTACCCAAAACTTAGTCCGCATCCTCGATACTGTGCAGCTGCCATTAACGCAGGACAGGAGTCTTCTCTCCTGCCACGCATCTGAGAATTACTGGTGTGAATATCAGCTGTCACTCAGATTCGGGGTGTGGCATTTCTCCCAAGTGCAGAGCCAAATCCGGCAAGTCTGGTGGGATGTCCACTCAGTTAGTTAATCTCTTTGCTCTTGCTGTGTAAGACACACAAGCTCTGAGAAATACACCTGCCTTTTAATGTCTAACAGGCAGTGAGACTATCTAGCACTGTTAGGGAATAACTCATTTCCTTCAGAGGTGTCTCAGAAAAATAGAAATCCCTGCAACAAAAATGTGCATTCGTCAGGCAAAGGCCCTGTTGTAGCAGAAGAGGGATTGGGATGATTTTCTCAACAGATCCCAGTCTCTTGCCTGGAGGCACAGACATTTCTGCATGGAGCATCAGAGGGCACGGTTCAGCCTGTGCAGAGCAAGATGAACACAACCAAAACAGGAAATTCATGCAATTGGCTTACACAAATATCTTGTGTAGTTGTCTCAAGGAGGGGAGGCAATTCTGCTACACTTCACAGCTCTGACTCTCATCTTACCATGTCTTTTCCTAGAAACCGTTCTTCTCTAATGCAACTAGAAGAGTAAAAAATCAACAAAGTTTGGAAAAAAGATATCACTATTTATTGTTTCAAAATTTTAAGCAAGAGATCCCACTCATTCCCCTAGTTTTGATGTTCCCTTGAAAATGTTGGTTTTTCAAGCTTGGGTGCATTAACATTACTTCTTGATCTATCCCTCTTGTATTATTACTCTTTCCCTCTTTTAACTTTTTTCTTCCACATGAAAGAAAATGAGATGAAAAAAAAAACGAAAAAATGTCAAGACTGGCTAAACCGGGATTTGCTTTATTAATGTAGCAAAGAAGAAAAATATAGTAACAGCTCGAGGAAACTTCCAGGAAATAACATGTTTTTTAAAAGCTTGGATTTTAATTCTCACTGAAGTGTTTCTGTCCTCATCTCGGTCTCCCAGCGCAATCCCCACTGCAGGATCCCTCCTGCCACAGAAGGGACGTTCCTTTACCCATCATTTTCTGTACTGCCTGGAGTGTCTTTACCCATCCTCCAGCACCAGCAGTTCACAGCTGCTTGTCACACCTGCAGCCTGCGTGTGCAGGGCTCTTGCGTGCTCAATCCGGCCCTTCTGGGCTGCGAGGGCAGCTCTGGTGGCTCTGGCAAACCAACTGCCCTCAAGTCAGACTTCTCCCTCCACAGTGTTGCTTGTGTGCAACATACATATATATGTATATCTCCATGAGGTTTGGTTTGCGGGACTCAGCTGCAAAAAAAGCTGTGCAGAGAGGTGCAGCTCATTCTGTCTTTTTGTTGTTGTCCCACAAAGTGGAAAGGACCTGCAGTTTCTGCAATTCCATCAGGAGCCATTCCTGTCCTGAGATGTCACTCCCTGGGATCAGTCCTCTCATATTTCTCTCCTGTCATGGAAGCAGAACTCATCACCTGTGAGCAGCAGGCACCCCTCTCCTGTGTGATAAATGGGTGACACCAGGCTTTCACCCCTGCCCCCATCTCAGCTCCCTGCCTTCAGGACTGAGTTAAGGGACCAAAGTGTGTAGGAATTGGTACCATGTGCTTGCGCTGCCTTCCCGGAGATTAGCCCCATATGGGGAGAGAGCTGCGTTCCCCTCCATTTGGGATGGGGGTTGATCTAAATGTATAGCAGGCATTCTTTGAATATATGTGACAGCCCAGGAGATAGACTTCAAACATCACCAAAACTGGCCCCTTCCCATTGATCTTTGAAATGTACAGCCTGGCTTATTATGTTGTAAATATACTTTTAACGCACAGTGTCTTAAAATATGTTCCTACGTGAAATGTAGCGCCTACATTTCCTGACAACCAGTCTCTTTGGCTGTATCATAAATGTACAATGTGTGGCTCTAGGTCAGTTCACCATTAACCCTGTGAATTACCCCACAGATTTAGGGTCAGATGCTGTATGGGCTGGAGGACAAGGGCATTAAGATGTCCAGCTTCCTGCCAAAAGGAGATACAGAAAGTAGCACCTCAGTAAGGCCCAAAGCCTGGATGATGGGCCTTTGGTCTTGTTCAGGGTTATTTCTACAGGTAATAAAATGCCAACAGTTCTCAGATTTAGGAGTGGCACATTTTAGGAAGGTCTTTGCACTTTAGATGCTTTAGGCATCAATGGGAAAATTTGGTATGGCTTACCTGTAGCCTTATATCTTCATCCAGATTGTCTACTAGTGGCCATATAATGCCTGACTGCCCTCCAGTTTGGATCAGCATGATACAGGGTCTCAGGTCTGGAGGGATCCAGCCAACAGCCCCTGAGCAATGCGTCACTTAATCCTTTCAGTAGATTTTTCCAGCCCAATTATTGAAGACAGACAAAATTGTTGAGAACAGGCAGATGGCAGATTTCTTTTTCCCCACATACTTTGAGATATTAGTGTTGCCATGCTGTTTGAAATTTTATTTTTGCTAAGTAGCAAAGGATTTTGTATGAGAACACTGCAGAAAACAGCCTGAGATCTAACAATCCCTGTCAGCTTTAGTTTAAATTCAAATAGCAGTAGGCAGTGACAACAGGTCTACAACTAAGATTTCCAAAGACAAATATCATGACGTGAAGGAAATCTCTGTGGGGTAGCCAACTGCACTGAATAGGGCAATGCCTGGATCTAGTTACAATGAGTTGCAAATGCCAGCTAGAATTTTCTTGCATAGAAAGCAGAGATCTCAGAGGAAAATGCTCTGAGGTAGTAGGATGAATCCAATCTCTGAATGGTTGCAAGGGATATGTAGGATAAATATAAGAAACGGGTTAAGAAGATGAGATCAACAGAACAAGCACTATTGCATAGGTCAGAAAGCAAGAAGCTGAGCCCAAATTCGCATGTGCTTTAAAAATTCCAGGGGTGGTGAGAAATTTGCTTTTCAGCTGAGATTCCTTGAGTTCTGCTGAAATTCTGCTGGAATTAACTGCCACAGTCTCCAGGACTAGAGGCAGACAGCACAACAAATAGGGGCTACAGATTAATGTGGCTGAGATGGGATTGACCTCTCCACTGCCTGCCATCATTCACGGAAAGGATATATAATTCTATTGTCTCATTAACACAGGAATTTTGCATGATGTTTTCTTACCCTCTCTTAGTAAGAGAAAATCAGAGTAGAATAAAGCACTGTGCAGCTGTTTGAAATTCTCTTGTATTCTGCTACCCCCTGGAAACTGGCAGGTTCATGGGGGTGGCAATGCCTGGTGCTCGAACGCATTGGCCAGTTTGCGTGGGCCGCATGACACTGGTTAAAATAATTCCGTATTTAAAATACTGAGGCTCTTTCATTCACCTCAGTATTTTGCAGGTCTTGCAGTTGTTTTCTTCCCGGTGTACCTGACTCCACGTATCCATCATGATGGGTCAGGGACAAGAGCAGGATGCCACCCACAGAATACTGCGTCCAGCTCTGGGATGTTCACATCTCATCACAAGGATGTGAACCCGTTGGAGCGGGTCTCGAGGAGGCCAGGTGATCAGAGGTTGGAAGACCTCTCTGGTGGAGACAGGCTTAGAGACTGGGGCTTGTTCAAGCTGGAGAAGAGAAGGCTCCAGGGAGATCTTATAGCACCTTCCAGTGCCTGAAGGGCTACAAGGGAGCTAAGGAGGAGCGTTTGACAAGAGAATAGAGTGATAAGACAAAGGGGATGGCATTAAACTAAAAGATGGGAGATTTAGATTAGATATGAGGAACAAGTTCTTTACTGTGAGGATGGTGAGGCACTGGCACAGGTTGCCCAGAGAAACTGCGGCTGCCTCATCCCTGGCAGTGTTCAAGGCCAGGCTGGATGGGACTTGAAACAACTTGGTCCAGCGGAAGGTGTCCCTGCCCATGGCAGGAGGGTTGGAACAAGATGATCTCTAAGGTTCCTTCCAACCGAAGCCAATCTATAATTCTATGCCCAGGGCATGTAAATCCAGGGCAGCCACAGCACAAGGCTGGACCACAGAAGGACCCTTCCTCAGGGGTTACTTGACCAATGATTTAGCAACCATTTGCCTCTACCATGAGCAGCTGGGCAGAGAAGAAGGTGGGAACCAGTCTCAGAATGTGAGTCTAGAGAAAAATCTTGGTATCTTGCCAAGCTGTGCTTTCACACTTTTCTGCATAAAGGTGAAGTTGAGAAAGTGCTTCCTTTGCAATTATACATGGGGTTCTGCCTTACCATTTAACTTTCAGAGATGGAATTTTTTTAGAAGAAAAAACAGCAAAAGTGAATGTCTTCAGAATCCAAATCACACAGCCCGGTAAGACTGCAAGTAGAGACGCACCATCTTTCTGCATTTAAGGGAGATTTGCTTGTCATTCAAACTTACATTCCTGTCCTTAACCCAGTGACCAACATAAACCAGCCCTAGGCTCAGCAGCACATTCTGTACACAATGTTTTCTTGCAAGAAATAGGTTTAAACTGGTCTCTTTTCCCTTCCCCCCAAAATCCCAGTGTATCTCAGCTAAACATGATTAGAGGTGATCCTTCAGTGGCTGTTTTTCTTGTACATGATTTCCCCAGTCTACTCCCTACAAAAGCTTAGCTTCTTGGGCAGGAAAATGCCAAATAGGTTAGGAAAAGGCCTTCCTAGCTTTGCTAGTTGCCAAGAAGAAAAATACATTTTAAAAAGCCATAAAAGTGTAATTCTCCTCTACACACATTCCAATAAATCAAAGATAGCTAAAAGGATTTTCTTCAGTGAAAGAAAAATCATCATTTCTTGCCCTATACAAAGTGTGAAAGTTTTAGTCTGAACAGAGAAATTTTACAGAGAATTACGGTCATGTGAAACCAAAGGGTTAGAAAGAAAAGCTCAATGTAACCCAAGCACTGGCTTTTGATATTATGAAAGCTATAATGTATGAAACACTACAGATCTATGGGAAATATATTCCTTTCCATGAGAGGAATTGTCAGAGCACAATGTCTATGAACCAAGATTGATTACACAGAAACTGTTTTTCCACTTGACATTTATTTTGCAGAGATATTAATGAGGAAACAATTTCTTTTCCCTGCAGTTCAACCTGAGGTCATTCCCCAAGTCTGTTATCAGCCTAGACAGCCCATCTGAATGTATCTAATACATGCATTTGAGAGATGAACTATGGTAGGTATATTTGAGGAACCACAATTTCATTTTAAACCACTTTAATTGAGTGAAAAAATGTTCCTTGGGCTCTGATTTGATCAGTCTTAGCCTAGTTTCTGCACAGGACCTGAACGACCACTATAGGTATACTGTTTGTGCCTACAGCACAAAATTGTTCTCAAGAATCTCTGTTCTCATTAATAAACCAAAGAGATCTCCAGCAGACCTGATTGGGGAGAAGGTCATGAACATGAGTACTGGCACTTGTGCTGGAGATGCCCGTTCTGCAGGCAGCGTGCACTCACTGTGAGGAGCTGAGCACCAGGATTTCCACTGCAAAGGACACAGAACAGGCACGGTGGCTCCTCTGGACTGGCAGCACATTTACTTCAACGGTTAAAGCAGATTTTTTATGTTGCTATCGTGAAACGAGCCTGGGTGGACATTAGTGCAATAGTATCTTGCAAACCTCAGTGAGTGAGGGGTGAGTACAAGTCACATCCAGCCATCCCTGTGGCAGGAGAGGTCATGAGGGCAGATGTGGGGAACTCTGAGATTGGCCACAATTTTTTTTGTAACCTTCTCTCCTAGAAAGGTTGTAGAAAATCTCGGTTTTGTCTCCTCTTCCTCTGTCACTCCCAGGCACCTAGTGTAACACCTGAGATCTGAGTGTGCCAGAGCCATCAAAATGTTCTTTTTATAGACAGCGAGAAAGGGCTGGCAGCATGGTATAGGGGTGACCTCCCATCTGACACACAGGGTAGGACTCATCCCACCTATTTTTGGCTGTGTTAATGCTGTGGTTCTGATCTACACTGTAGCTGCTGTCTGCTCCTTTCACAGCCAGTGAAGAGGAACAGATACCTCCAGGAAATGAGGAAAATAACTTCTTCATACAAGGGTGTTCGACAGACGGGGTGAATCTGCATCAAAAGGTGTTCAACAAACAAGAGATATACCAAATGACAAGTGCAAATTAGATGCTGAGCTTTCAGGTAGCTGCATCTGGTGGAGAGAAGTCACACATTTGTAGTTACTTTTTCTTGCAGCCCCCCAGGTAGGCTGTAGGAATATGTGGCTAGCTTTCATGGCCAAAGCAGGATTTACTTCTGAGCCCTGGATGGTCATTTTCTATCAGTGTGTGCTGTGGTGACCACTTTATGCAAGGCAGCTGTGAAGCAGCAAAGCGAGTAACCCAAACATCCAGAGCTGCATTTCCTCCAAAATCCCCTTTCCCCACAGGTGAATTTTCAGATAACCAGGAGTTTATATGTCTACCCTGATCCAGGCACACCCTACTCAGCCACAGACTGGGAGAGATTAAGGGGTCAGAAAGAAATGAGCCGAAGGGTAAGCTCTGCCACAGTGTCCAATACTGGGATTTCTTGCCCTGTGATCAGCTTCTATAAAGCAGCACCTTCCCTGACCAGGGTCTTGCTACCTGCCATGAATGCCTGGAGCAGCTGGACAAATCCAATCATCCGGCAAATGGTGATGAACTTTGCTGGTTGGGATGTTGGAGAAAATGATTGACCCGTGTCCATCAACAGCTGAACATCCACGTCTCTTAGGAAAAACCTCAGAATTGCCCTGTATACAGGAAAAACAGAAGGAAGGTTCATGCTGAGTAAAGCTGGCAAATTGCAAGGGATCCAGACAGCATCCACCTCTGTTCAAAAACTTGTGGAATGCTGTCCAGAAGACCTCTGCCTGGAGACAAGCTGTGGGGAGGACACAGAGTACCCAGCTCCCATCAAGGGTGCCCTGCAAGGCATTCCTTGCCATGACAGTGGGGCTAGAATGAGGAGAAGGCAACAGACCTTGGAGGTAGGAAACGTTCAGGTCCAAACTCGTCAGAGAGAGGAGAGTGGTTTTCTCTGACAGTCCATCCTGTGATTCCTTGATTGCAGCCACTGCTTTGGAGGAAGAGGCATGCGGAGCGTTCTCTGCTCTCTGTAAAGAAGAGACTTGAGGACGTTCAGCTGCTTACTGCTGCTGCTAGGCTGCATGGATAAGCAGCAGCCTCTAGCCCCCAGGGAGGCTGAGCCAGCCCTAAATCCACTTCAAAGCAGAAAAGAACATTATGGCCTGTGCGTGAGGGTCTTAGCTTCTCACACGGCTCCTCCACTCCGGTTTTATGGCATGAAGAACACAGCCCTTACGACAGCAGCTCAGCTGCATTTTTCTTGGCGAGCTCATTCCCACCGGACATCATTCAGGCGCTCTTCGGAGTGGAAACAAAGAGGAGTGAGAAGTGGCCCCCTTGAAGTTCTGCTCAGCTGGGCTGCTCGTGTTCCTGAAAAACACATCTACCTTTTTATAACTCCCCGAGCTCGCGTTCAGGGAGCCTGGCTGGCGGTTTCCACATGGGGTGTGTGAGGGGGTGCATGTCTGATGATAGAAAAGAGGTGTCTGCAGCCTGCAGTCCTGCAGGCATGTGGAGAAATGTGAGTTGGAGAGCCCTGCAGGTTGTGGAGAAAGGCAGGGGCTGCCTTACGATGTGGATGTGTGGGATGGAAAGAGATGGAAAGCAGAGCTGCATGGAAGGAGGGAGATAGATGGAGACACCATGTGAGGAGGAGGGTTATTACAAAGGCAGCCCCCATTTCTGCTCCCACCACCCTCTCCCTCTTCCAGCCAATCCCACCACAAGCCGCTTTCCCATGCAGCACAGGACTCCAGCAGGACTGGGTGCTCATGGAGAGGTGGCAGTGCTGGCAGACAGGGCTGTGCTGGCTCTGCAACTCTACAGCTCACTTTCCTCTGCAGGTACAGAGGACCCGATGGCTTTAAATCATCAGCAAGCTATGACCAGTGCTCAACTACTTGCAGCTGCTTGAAGCCCTTTATGTTCAGTGGAAAGCCTGGCACCGGCTGATGTGGTCTGTCTGCAATGGAGCCTTCTGGTAGAGGGCTTTCACCTCCCTATTTCCTTAATAAATCCCGTGCTACAAGACAGCAGTGCAGGAGAGTCTGTTTGAGGGACATGGGGTGAGCAGCTCTCTGCTTTTAAAGTATCAGTTGTTTCACAGAATTATTTTTCTTTCCAGCCTGGCAATGTCTATTTAAGGCAGTTTAAATAAATCCTGGCCTGATGCTGAAGCTAAGAGCTGATGTCAAAGGGAGATTAAGCTGTTTAGTGGCAGAATGTTTAAAAAATAAGCTGGAATGTCCAATACTATTTTTCTGGTGAAGAAGGTCAAATATATCCAAAGGTATTTGATGCCATTCCTGTTTTTTCGCTTTGACATCCCAAGATCAGAAATTGGCAAGGCGGTTCCACCTGGATTCTTTCTCTATGAGTTTAGTGTAGGTCTGAGCTAAGGGTATTTCTCTTTGGGTGTGAGATATGTGACTTTGTTCCTCCTCCTCTCGAGGAGGACTCCTGAAAGATTCCCAAGCAGCCAGCCAAGGCCTGACTTTCCTATGCCACCATAAAATCACCAGTTAATACCAAATTGCCTGAGCATTAGCCAGGAAAATGGATATGTGTTTGTATTTGACTGCATTGCCAACATGCATGAGCCTCTGTCACAGGAAAGCCCTGTCCGAATTTGTTTGCATGTGTGATCTCACCAGTATCCCAGGCTGTGCACTCACACAGACTTTGCACGAGGACCCAACTCTGTTTGCATGAGTGCCAAATGCCATTTTTCTCTCCCTTCATATTTGCATTTTCATTTGCTTGTTGCTTGCCTTGCTCATCTGTGCGTGAACACACCTTCTCTCCCTGGGCACGCATGGAGGGATGGTAGCACCTGTATTTACATATGAATTTCCAGCTAAGGCATTTGTGGACAAGCCTGTGAACAAGTATTTCCCTGCTAGTGTATCTCTGAATAAGTGCTCACATGAATGTTCTTTTGCCAGCAAATTCCTAGATAAATCCTCATCAGTTCATATAAGTGCAAGTACTTGCTCTGGGATTTGCCTGCCAATACGTATCTAGAGACACACTTGCCTGAAAATTCATATCCACATGTGGCTCTGCATGTGAATGCAGGTTCAAAGAATCTCACCTCGCGCTTTCCTTTTTTTACCTGCACCTTTTCAGCCTGGATTCTGCCACAATAAGTATTCACAAGAAAAGCAAGCAATGGGGGAGGTGAATGCCTTCAAAGTGAATCACGGCTCTTATTCAGATGAATAGTGGAGAGTCTTTTCTTCTGATACTGTCCTTCCTGCTCTTGTGATATGCATATGACTCTATATGTTTCCATTTGAGGCCCGAGGAACTCTGCTAGTTCCCCCCTGCTGCCCACAAGCCAAAAAGACGATAAGGGAATATAATGAACACAAACAATGGTGGAGGCTGAATTTGACTTTTTTTTTTCCTCCAGGGACAGACAGGACTCACAGATGTAGGAATATTATTGAATTCCTTTGGATACATTTGATCTCTCAGCCAAAAAAGTATGTGGGACATTTCCGCTTATTTTTAAAACATTCTGCCACAAAACAGTAATTCAATTAACGAAAGCTCCCACTGATGTCAGCCCTGAGCTTCAGCCTGGCTGAACATTTCTCTCTGCTGTACACACAAAAGCCACCTTAAAGGGGAGCGACTAATCTACATATGTTTGGAAAGGAAAAGCCTTCATGAAATCTTTTATGATTTAAAGTGAAGGCATGTAATGAACAAAGTGTGTTGCTCATTAAATGCACCCATGTGCAAGCAGGCCTTCGACAGTTGGGTTGTGGTCTTTCAGCCCTGCTCGAGGTGGATCTGGAGCCATGGAAGGTGTCTGAGACTTGTGCTGAGGCACTGCATGGCTCTCTCCTCCAAGCAGCCTGCTTCCCTTTGCTTCTTTCCCTCCTGGCAAAGGAAACGGGAAAGCGAACGTTGCTGCACTGTGAACTCAGATTCATTTTCATGCATCGACTGAGGGCTCTGATCCTTCAGGTCAGAGCTGTTGAAAAGATACGCTTTCCCTGGAATAACTCCCTCGCCCCCCTCCCACCCTCCAAGCCCCAAACAATTACCTTGGCCATATGTTTTGTAAAAAGCACTTTTCACAAAAACAACATCTTATGTGAAATAGAACCCGACAGCTCTCTTTTAATGTGACGTTAAATGTGAGGTTTTAATCTCATAAACCTCAGAAAGCTCAGAAGCTGATCTTTCCCCAGAAGCTTTAACTCTGCCCCCTCATGCATGTGCCCTCCAACAAGAGGGCTCACCAAATGAGCACACAAAAATACTTTCCAACAAAACCCTGTGTATATAATTCTGATGCCTCTCAAGTTGCAGGGGAAAGTGCAATTTAAGCACAAATCAAAATCAGACAATTAAGGTTACTTAAAAAGTAATATCAGAGATGCGTTATTCAACATCATTTGGGAATAAGATATGGAGATAAACTGAGATAGAGAAGCTGAGGGGGCAATATGTTTGAAATATCCAGGTAGATGGATTAGAAGGCAAATCAAGCCTCCAGGACACTCACTCAGATGCAACCAGGCTGAGAGCACTTGAAAGTTGCTTCTGAGCCACAGCTGTTTGGAGCCATCCATGAAATGAATCTCATGGATCTCTGTCCATCCTCAATGAGTGAATCTATACATGACAAAAAAAAAAAAGTAAAAAAAAATTGCTGTTCTTATCTAGAATCCTTTGCCGAGGGCAAGAGAGTGTAGTGGACGCTGACAGTCTTGAACGTGTCCCTTGCTCTGGAGCAGAGCCAGGGTCCATTGTCTGGATGGTGGGAAGGGAAGTAAATGAAGTTTGTCAGGCTGCACTGCTTGGAGTGGCTGAGCTGAATCCCAGCATAAACAATGGATTTCACCCTGGAAAACCGTGTGCACACCCAGGACAACCTCACACAGGCAGAGGAAACATCTCATGTCTCTGTGGCCACAGGCGTGGTCCCTGCAGTCTCCTGGTCTGCCACCTCCAGCCACCTGCACACGCTGTGTGATGCTCAACCCAAGGGGATCAGTGGAAACGTGAAAATACACGGTCACACCTTCTGGGAACCAGCATGGGTCGTGGAAGAGAGGGCCAGGGCTTACTGATGGCCTCTTTACCCAGCAGACATTTCCTGCAATCTCATTGCCCAGGGACATGTGCCATGCTGTGGGAATTCCTGTAGCAGTAGGGCAGGGGGAATTGTTTTAAACAAAAAGAAAGGATATTCAGTCTAGATACAATAGAGAAATTCTTTACAATGAGGGTGGGGAAACAGTGGCATATGTTGCCCAGAGAGGTGGTAGGTGTCTTATCCCTGGAAAAATTCAAGGCCAGGTTGGATAGGGCTCTGAGAAACCTGATCCAGTTGGAGATGTCCCTGCAGGAGGCTTGGAAAAAATGACCTTTAAAGGTCCCTTCCAACCTGAAGTATTCTATGTTTCTATTAAATAGGCACACTGCTCAGCTACAGCAGGGCAGGTTTGGCCTTTCAGTGCTTTGTGGTGAATAGGGGCAGACTACCAGCCTCGGGTAATTTCAGAGTCTGAATAGAACTTGAGGAGCTTGTCAGGGCTTACAGTGGCTCTTTAGAGCTGTGTGAAGTGAGGCTGAGAGGACAAGTGGAATGCTAAAGTGGAAAAACTAATTTGCACATCTCATTTGGGCCTCCATCAGCACATCCTTTCCACAGGATCAGGGCTCAGCTGCCCCACTGCTCTGACATCCCTGTGGCATGCAGGGCTGTGCAAGTGGTGGATCTGGACACCCTTGTGTCATCTGGACATGGTGCCATCATCATGATGGCACAGTGAAGGACAGCTGGGGACCAGGCACCTGGTCACCTTCCCGCTCAGTGACCCCCTGGGACTCGAGGATGCTGCTCCAAGTCGCTTGTGAGACACAAACATTCTTGTTGCAGCACTTCTCTTGCACTTTGTGCAAGAGGGTGAGCATTTGACCTGCACTGAGCTGGGAGATGATTCCTGATGTTCTGCCAGACAGTTCCTGGCCCTGTGGAAGGAGCACTCTGAAGAGGAGACAGTAAATGCATCCAGGGACATAAGGATGGACAAACGAACTTTTGCTTTCATTACCTGAAGGGATTAAATCCCACCAGTCTGGCAGCATCAATCAGCAGTGATCTTT
Organism: Rhagologus leucostigma; assembly: GCA_013397725.1. Classification (NCBI taxonomy): domain Eukaryota; kingdom Metazoa; phylum Chordata; class Aves; order Passeriformes; genus Rhagologus; species Rhagologus leucostigma. The sequence goes on along the minus strand of VZTD01002389.1, from coordinate 637,755 downwards.
GGGTCACCACGAGTGTGAAGGATAGGGGGAGAAGACTACAAATATGACTATTTTGTCAACTGTTGGGTTCTTCAGGGCATTTGTGCACAGCCTGGGGCAGCATTACTACTGTTCCCATCCCACGAAGTGGAATGACAGTGATCTGGCTGGTGAAATACCACCATTTCTCTGGTCCTGCTTTGACCCCCTGGGTCAGAGTCCCTTGCAGGGCGTAAGACAAGAGTCTGTTCCTGCAGCCTTCGGAGATCAGTTCCACTGACCCTCCTGGCACTGCTGGAGCTGGTGACTTAAGGGTTATCTGAGCCCAGCCCACCCAGCAGCTGCACGGCTGGAGCAGCCCAGGTGCAAACACGTGGTGCCTGTCTCTCTGCTCACCTGACCAGCATGAGAAGCAGGATATCCCCCACCAACTGCACTGGCTCATTCCAGCCTCCAGCATTGTGTCTCTCCAAGCTGGCAAGGCAAAGCTGCATTTCAGAGGCTGGGGCAGATGCTCATGCCAAGAGGCTTTGATCAAAGCCCTTGTTTAGTTATCAAAGGCAGGGTAAACAGCTGGACATGCACCTGCTGGGGAAAGGCTTTTTCCTCCTTTCTCCAATCTCAGCCAACTTCAGCAAGACGGGGAGAGATAATTTTGCACCCTGAGGCTGTTGTGTGAGGGTGATCCTATTTTTCAGGATACTGAAAGAAGTGTCCTCACAGTCCCCATTACTGCTGTGCTGAGCAATCAGTCTGTGATCCTGGAAAACACTGAGATCTTTGCTCTGGGGGCAGACGTAGAGGTTTGGGGTGCATGAGGATACTTAACCTGAAAGTACCAGACCCTGACATAAATAACTCAGTCTCTGCATCTCCAGGAGGCTGCCACGGGGTGCCTGACCACAGTGTGGAGCAGGAGTTTTTCCCCACCAAACTTCCTGTCTCCTAGGGAAGGCAAGAAGGAATCACGTCTCCATCTTCAAATGTCCAGAAACCTTTGTGGCAGGCTGAGTCAAATCAGGAGAGGTTTTGTGGAGCCTTCCAGAAGGGACAAGAAGGTAAAGGGACAAAATAAAAAGGGATCACAAAAGCGTCAGCTTTGAAGAGTGAGATATTTCTGTGGCTGAGCAAAGGCTGAGAGTCCTTGGCTCAACAAGCAGGATGAAGCAGCCACGTCTCCTGCTTTTCTGAAACCCAATCTCCCCCAGCTTCATGTCTCTCCACACTGAGGGCTCCTCTCCCTTTCCCCTTCTTTTTTTTTCCTTCCTTTTCTTCCTAAGAAAAAAAAAGAAATGCAGGACAGAGCTGATGCTGTTTTCCCAAAGTGTTTCCCCCAGGGTCCTGGTTGCAGCATCAAATTTCCTTTGAAATGGCTATGTGGGAAACACAGTTTCTTGGGTCACTTCCCAAATGAAAAAGAAAAAAAGACAATAAAAAGTGAAATAGGAAAATAAAATTCAACATATGAAGAGCAGAAGCCAAATCACAGCAGCTCTCTGTCCCATTTAATACTTGGTCCTAGGGAGGAGACTGCAAGTGTTTTTGGGAACAGTGATTTTGTATTACCATGTTCCTGCTTCTAAATGTCTTCCTGGCTCCCTCCTGGATTAGCCTTTTTGCCCTTTTTCCATTTAAATTCCACTAAGATCTGGGGCATTGACTACTCTGCAAGCTGAGTGTAGAAACAGACGGCTGACTGGAAGCAATTCCTGGAGTGTATTCCAGACCACCAAAGCAACCCAGGGAAGAGGATGAGTTCCTCTTTAAACACTTGTTTATGATTTGAAGAAAGACAAAGCTTATTATTATGGGTACAAGGACTCATATTTCTGTCTTTGCCATCTGCTTCTGCTCCTAACCAGCCCTTGGTTGTCATCCCTGTGTTGACCCACACCAGGAAAATGGGTACACCTCTGCTCAGCCGTGTATCCCTATACCCCACCCAGCTGCACGCACTCCTGACTCCTCAGCAGCTGTGCTTGAAGGTGCAGTGACCTTCTGAAAGCTGCAGCCTGAGATCTCCACTAGGACGTCAGCTGTCTATTAACATTTCCTGAACCTTTCCCAGTGCCTGCTGACATGTGAGAAGCTTTCTGCCACCTGGCCCTCTTGGCAAGCAACAGGCAGCGTCTGTCCCGCTTTGATCTGTTGTGCACGACATTTGACCAGGAGTGAGTGGGCTGACGTGCCTTGGTCTGTTTCTGCCAAAGCTGATAGAATAAGGCAAAGGATTCAGTTCGCTGGGGTCAGCACTCCAGACCTGTACAACCCCCTGCTTGAACTCTACAGACAGGCCTGCAAAGTCTGCAAAATCAAGGGCAAATCTTCCTGCTCAGATCCTGTTTACTTTCCTCACACAGAACCTTTATTTATGCCAGTGCTGGCTGATAGGATGGGAAGGCACCAAGAAAGGCACCAGATGGACTATCCAGGACAGTTTTCTTTAGGCTTTGTTTATATCACACTCAAAAAATCCATTTTCTTAAAGGTTGCCCAGCCAAGGAAATGTGCAGAACACTCAGCCTTGGTGAGACCTGAAAGTCGATAGCTCTGTGGCTATGACGCCTTTTGCCATGCACACAGAGTCAGCTCCACTTACTCTTCCTCACAGTTTCTTTTGAGTGACTTTGTCACATCTGGGAACCTCATGGCTACCCTGAAGCTTCGTTTTCTGGTCCAGCAAAGCTGGGGCCCCTCCTGACCTTGCTGGTGGTTGTGTTGAAGTGAGCTCCCTGAGTCCTGAGCTCAGCTCACCTTGTGAACACAGAGTTTGATTCAATCAGCCTGACACATTCCCCTGCTAGTGCTTGCAGTGCATCACCTCTGCATTTTGCAAAAATCCCATCTGTAGAGACATATTTTGTCCAAAGTGGTAATTTTTATGTAGAGGCTGTTGATGTCCTGGAAGTAATGTGGTCACACTGACCACATCTGTGTCTAGCAAGCCCAGGTGAATCTCTCCCCCAGACCTCTGAAAAATACCTGTATGAAATCTCTCTGGTGCTGTAATTCAGCCTCAGACTTTTGATATCCAAACAATCTGAATTTTGAAGCCAGCACCTTAGTTGAAATAATTTACTGCTTCTCCAGACTAGATATCAAGCCCCATAGGAATACCTTAAAAAAAAAAGCCTAACAAAGAATTTCATTCAGTCATATCTTTCCCTCTTTGCCTCTGCTGTGTTTGTTAAAAAAGGATGGGTCTTTATGCCTTGTTGTTGACTGCATCAAACTGTGAAAAATAAATAATGATCAAAACCAAATGTCATCTGTCTTTAATCAATGAACTGTTGAAAAGGACACAGAGTGCCAGGACGTTTATGGAGTTGGGCTTAAATAGAGCTTGTGGCTTGGTGTGTATTTATGAAGGTGTTGACTAGAAGGTTTTAGACTCTGTAGCACACATTTACTTTGAGTATTTAGAAAAGCTGCTCAGCCTGTGCCCGTTGGGCCTTGCATCTGTAATGTTTGCATGGATGCCTCAAGCTCATTCTTGGCTGGCTGCATGGGCAGTGCTGGTCCTCTCTAGCTGATGCTTGGGAAAACAGACAGTGCATAAAACATTAAAAGTTCACTAAAGTACAATTCCTTGGATACATCATCTCCTCAGAGGGAATAGTCATAAAACTAAAGCATTTCTGCCATTGCTGGATGGTCTCCAAAAAAAGTTTGGGCGCTTCACAGCACCTTTGGGCTCACCAATTTTTACAGATATTTTACTGAGAACTTTTACAAGACTGGTGTTTCTGTTCATCGTTGTGGGGAAAAGCAGTGAATTCATAGACACAAGAAACCCAGCTGGCTGAACAGCTAAAAATACATTTGGCTTGGCATCCTCCTTGAGCACCAAGACTTTGCATAAACCTTCATTCTCCAAAAGAATGCATGTAGCTATGAAATCAGAGCTGCCCTTTTGTGTCACTGTGGGCCCCAAAATGAAATCCATCCCTGTATGTAGCATTCTTGGAAGCTCACAGGAATAAAATTATGAGATCAGAAATAAGAAAGTTGCTGGCTGTCAAAGTACCTCCTATCCATGGAATCATCACATGAGAGGTACACAAGTTTCAGGCCATTTGTTCAGAGACCATAAGAAACCTGCATGTCCACACTTTGTGAAGGCCACGAATCAATGCAAAATCCTTTAATTCTTGTTATTCACCAGTTGCAACTTCCTTCTGACATCTTGTCTGGTCTCTAAAAATGGCAAGCCGGATCAATAAGCCATCCTACAACAGTGAGCACCCTGACCCTGAGAGCAGTATCAAAGAATGTGCCATTACTTTACCACTCTGTCATTTTGTCAATGTCAGCTTGAATAATGACTGCTATCTTGCATCAAATGCAGTCTACCCTGAAGTTCATTCACCATTAAGATCGTGTCTGCAAGGAGAGTGCAAGCTCAGCTATGAAATCCCAGCCCAAGGAGGACGTTTGTTTTGTTGTTGATGCGGTACTGCACCCAGCTATACATCAGCTCTTATGACACACTCTCGGTTGAAGAGCTGCCATGCCAAACTTTTAGGTACCCTCAGCCCATTCCTGTGCCCGTTTTAATCACGGTCAGGCATTTCCACTGGGTTTGATTAAAAATATAAGGATGGGTGCACTCAGACGGACGAAAAATCCATTACAACACGGTCCTGTTTCTGGCAGTGGCCAGCAGTAGATGCCTACTTGGAAAGTACAAGAACATGGCAAGGATATAGCGATATTTCCCCTGAGTACTCTGCCAGGCTCCAGCAATTTCTATCACACAGACTTCCTGAAGTAGATGAGCATGTTTTGCTAAATAGCCAGCAGTAGCTCACTGCTTCATGAATTTGTACAGTCATCTTTTAAACACACGTGATCTTACTGTCCACAGCATCCTGAGAGATCAGCAGCATAATTATATGTTGTGAGAGGAACTGCTCCCTTTGCTTTGAATCGTGATTGACACAAGTCGGGTGCTATGGCTGGAACAAAATGGCTGCTGGAACAAAAACATTCCACCTGTGTGAAAAGCTTGATCACTCGGGAACGAGTGCGTTTGTGCTCCCGTCATTTAATTTCAAATGTCACAGGTCAATGTTCAGCATTATAACCAGTGATGGAACTCAATCTGACGCATTATTGTGAGAACTATTTAAAATGTCGAATGGGGCTAGGCATACCGTACCTGTCTATCACATCAAGATGGAAAGCCAGTTTGAATAAATTAACCATGGTTCAAACCATTCATTTCAGACTCAGTGACTAGGGCTGAGCTGATTGGGTTTTATTCCTTCGATGTGCTGAACTTTGTAATGATTCTAAAACTGTGTCTGTCAGCCACAACTTGCTTTATGATAGTTATTTCACCTACAATTTCCTCTCACTTTGCCAAAGATTTCTCATACTCCTTCAGCTTGAACCCTGATAAAGCATCTTCTGACATCCTTACATGCTGAACAGACACAGTGAGATTGCAAACAAACCAAACTGACTGTCATTATTGAATAGTCCTCAGACACACACACAGCTTGGGTAAAGTTATATTAGCTGTAAAACGCTTGATTCCTAGGAAATCTCATAGGAGCCAGAATTATCAACACCTAAGGTCATTCTGAATCATTCAACAAATTGAGTCAGGCAACCTTCAAGCAGGTACAACCTTTGTTACTCAGACGAACAAAATCTATCTTGTCTTCCACATGTTGCTAATGTAAAAGAGCTTTTTCCCCTCCAGCTGCCTAGTGTCTCCTCTCCTTGTAATGATATTTCAGCTAGTGAAGTTTCTGGTCACACAAATCTGGGTTCCAAATGACTCTTATGAAATGGCTGTGTTCAGTCAACATCAAATGCTACGTATCAGTAGTCCTGATACCTGTTATAAAATACCTGTGACCCTGATGGAGAACTTTAGACTTGAGCCTTACTGCAAACATGGAGGTGATTTTGAGAAAAGTGAGGTAAGAAAAACCCATGAGGATTTGTAGGTTTGATTGCCTTGGATGGACAACTTTCTCGCTCCTGACCAGCCTCATCCAGCTACACCCATCTCTGCAAAGTACAAAAGATCTTGGAGGGTACATCAAAGGGCCTGCCCGGGTGCATCCAAGTGGTTCTGTTCCTTGGAATCTTGTTCATGACACCTAATAAAAACAACCTCCCTCTAAAAGATGTGTGCTGTGACTTCAGAAAACAATTTCCCAAAGCTGAGGGAGAGTATGAACTTAACTGAGCACGGGAAAAATGTGTATACCCACATACATGCACACATACACACACACATATGTATAGTGTGAATATGTGTATGTATATGAATAAGGAGAGCTTTAAAGGGGCTTTACAAAGACCTAAACCCTATGGTTTCATAAGAAAAAGATCAGAACAATTTTGGCCAAACAGACATTTTTAGTTCAGCACTGACATGAAGGTAGCAATTAGCTCTAGAATAGCAAAGTAAAGCAAGGACATGAAGCAGAAATGCAAATCAGTATAAATTTTAAGATAGGAAGTACAGAAAATGGAAAGGAGAAGATGAAGGTGGCAAGGAAAGATCTAAATTATTGAACAGGAAAGAGTTTTCTGGCCTAATTAGGAAAAACAGAAATGTCAGCAATGTCATGGGCCAGCCATGTGGAGACAGAAAAAATGTGAATAATGATTTAGAGACAGTAGAAATTTTCAATAAATATGTTTGCTCTGAGTTTGGAAAGAAAGAAGAGGATGTGTTTATATCACACAAGGATGTCGAAATATTTTCCACGCTACTAGCAACCAAGAAGGAAGTTAAGCAACTTCTTCTAGGGATAAACACATTTTATACGAACAGGATCTGCAAACTTGCAGCCAAGAGTCTTCCTAGAACTGGCTGAGGAAATTTCTGACCCCTTGACATCAGGCTTGGATAACTCCTGTAGCACAAGGGAAATTCCAGAGGAGTCGGAGAGCTCTCATTATGTGCCAGTGTTAGAAAAGAGAAAGTGGTCTGACCCCACAGCTCTAGAGTGGCAAGTTTGACATAATCTCATACAATTATGGAAAAACTAATACAGGAGTCAATCAAAACAGAATTAATGCATGGGAACATAATTAGGGCCAGTTAACACAGACTAATAGAAAATAGGACTTGTCAAACACTCTTTGATGAGATAAAAAGTTGGGATGATAAAGGTGACTATGCGAATATAATATATTTAGACTCTTATAAAGCTTCGACTTTGCAGCTCATGACAGTTTGATTAAAAAATTGGTGTGATGCAACGTCCATGAAGTGCTCCCTAAATGGATTAGGAACTGAGAAGTGATCTGCTAAAAAGTAGTTGTTTATGAGGCATCAAGGGCAGGTGGGGGTGTTTCTGAGGAGGCGAGGTCTGTAGGAGTTGGTAGGAAGCCTGGCATGACTGTGTCTTGTCATCCATAATCTGGGAGGAAAAGCAAAATTGCTGGCAATGAAACTATTGGCTGACACAAAGATGGTCAGTGCTTACAAGGACAGGACACATATTCAGAGCTGAAGGGAGCATCCTCCCACAGGAAGAAGGGAAGTTGTGGTCTTGGTGCTGTCTCTAGAGAGCAGAGAATTGGGAAAAATACTAGGAGTTTGTAATGGGCAAGCAATTTCCTCTTTTGATGGCAGGTTTATTGTGTGATAATTGGATAGACAAACAAGATACAAGATATAATGAGTAGAAGGAAGAATAGGAGTAGGGAAGGTGTTTTAACTTCGAGAATGATCAGTGAAAATGCACCTGGACTGCTGCACACAAAAATCACCCCAGGGTGGAAGAGATGAAACGTGCCTTTCTTGTGAGCTTAGGGCCAGGCACGGAAAAATGCAGTGAGTGACTCCTTTGGCACAAGGCTTTCTCTCCAAGCAGGAGTGCAAGTTTTCTGAATTTCTGTCTCCAGTAAGAGGACATGAATTCTGTTTACTTTCCTTATTACCTACTGAAGGAGGTGGCCTGAGTCTTGCCCTCAACCTCTTTAGATTGGTGATAGCAAGATCAAGAGGCGTGTTGCAGCAGCACATACACTCCTTAGCGAGGTTAACAGGGCTTTTGGTAAAGATTTTCAGGAGCTGTTTAACACCGTAAGAAGGACACGGCAGGGACTGTCTCAAGAACCTCAAATCGAATTCGAGCTCATAAATACATCCCAGTTTTTAATTCTAGAGGTGACTGAGAAAACATGGAAGAGAAATGTATAACCTTCTGTCTTCTGATGTCCTCAGTCCCACGATACTGCCTCAGAAAAGGTATTTTAAGCAACCATAAGCTATTGGCATTAACTCAGAATGAATATATAATTTAATGGTTCTTGGTAGAGAACTCCTTAAACACTATGCATTTCTTACTATATTTGTCCAGGAGAAGATTCCTTGACTCCTATGATGGGAATCAACTCAGCCTTCCAGTCCTTTTTCAGTGTCAATTTTTCAGCTGTCTGCATGTTTCAGCAATACTGAATAAGGTTTCCATCCATGCAGGGAAACAAGGAAAAATGAAAAAAGAAGAAAGAGAGGAGGAAGGACCAGTGGGAAGAGAGAAAAAATGGATCAAAGGATGGATTATTTGCTTTTAAAAAATAGATCAGATACGAGAAAGAGCAGAACAGTCAGTGTCCTTTAAACTGTGTTCAGCTGGGTCATATTCACTTGTGGTGTGGCACAAAACACAATTTACCATGTGGCTCAGCTCCCCAAGTGAGGACTGTATCTTCCTTTTCCAAGTGGATGCCAAAAAAGTAAACTCAGGGGCATGGGAAGTGCTTACAGTCTCTCTGCTTCCCTTGAGCGTTTGTTTTGAGCTCTTCTTGGTAGCGATGTTTGCAGCTGTTGTTTTGTAGCCTATGTGAAATTCTTTGGTGGGTCTTGTTTGGGTCCTGGGGAGTTATTTGTCTGCATACCACCCACAAAGATCTACACTCAGAGTCCGCAAAATGCAGTTTTTGTTGATAGTAGCAAGGCTGAATGTACAAAGTTGAACATCCTCGAGCTGCCCTTCCAGCTCTTCTCATGGAGATTCACAGTCGAAGATAAAAAATGCCTTGTGTAGATGTCAGTGACCTGAATCCAGGTGCCTGCATGCAGGTATACAATGGCAATTTCATTTCTCTGGGAATTATCACTCCATTCAGTTGCCTACCTATAGATTGTCATCTGGGGTATCTCAGAGTATCCTGGCCTTCTACAAATGGGCTTACAAATGCAGTGCGGTGCTTCTTTCTGTGTCACAAAGAAGCCCAAAGGGATCTCACAGGTCCCAAGTGGGTCTAAACTTGCCAATACTGTCAATGTAACTGGGAGTGCGGTGAGATTTCAATCCCACCATGGATGTCCATGCACCCAGCTCACACGCAGACACCCACACAGCAGACAAAAATGTCTAAACAACCAAGCAGAGAGTGATTCAGCTGACCAAAAGTCAGAGTCTAAGTCAGGGTTGGAGAAATAGCTGTCTGGACTCCCACAGGAGCCCGGATACCCAGTTCCTGAGTACATCAGAGACTTGAGTGTCTCAAGCTGGAGTTTTACTTATCCCTTATGTTACCCGTGGTTTATAGCCTCCCTGACTAGCACAATTACTGGGCTATCCAACATTCATAGAATCGCAGAATCATTTAGGCTGGAAAAGACCTCTAAGACCATCAACTGCAACTGTTAATCCAGCACTGCCAGCTCCACCACTAAACCATGCCCACAAGTACAACATTTACATATCTTTAAAAAACCTACATGGATGGTGGCTATACCACTGCCCTGGGCAGCCTGTTCCAGTGCTTGACACTGCTTTCAACGGAGACATATTTCCTAATATCCAACCTAAACCTTGTCTGGCAGAACTTGAGGTCATTCCCTCTTATTCTAATGCTTGTTACCTGGGAGAAGGAACTGACCCCCTCCTGGCTACAGCCTCCTTCCAGATAGTTGTAGAGAGCAATAAGCTTCCCCCAGAGCCTCCTCTTTTCCAGGCTGAGCACACTGAGCCGCTCCTCAAAGGACTTGTGCTCCCAATCCTTCACCTCCCTTGCTGCTGCCTGCTTCATCCACACATGCAAGACACTGACCACACCAGCGGCCACCCCAGTGATCTTAAAGGCCTTGGGAAGGCAAGCACTCGCATTCGGATTCTCCAGGGAAAGCCTCTCGCCTGCCTGCAACCCTGCAAGACCACCACTACCCCTGTGGATGCAGGAGTCCTGGGTGTGCAAGGTGCCAGCTGCCCACTGGGTCACTGTGCCTCCTTCCCTGCTCTGGACAGCGGGAAGGCAATGGTCACTGGGGAAGCTAGAGTCAATGCACAGGTTTGTTGCACACAACAGGAATAAGAGAGAACAAACAGCTGTCAGAGCACATCTGTGACACTTTCCTGTGTAATCTTGGAAGGAGAGGCACTAAATACTGTTCATACCTTAGAAGAAAAGAGGGGAGGGGGGGGAGCAGAAAGGGAGGAGTGCCTAAAGGAAGAGCAGCACCAAATGGATATTCATCCCTTCTCCACAGAGGTCTTAAGTACTTTATTTACCTCTGGTGCAGAGGCACAGGAGCTGGAGAGGTACCACATCTCTTCAGGCTGAGACTGAGCATTTTAATGCATATGAACAGCATGCTGACTTCATTAAAGCATTCGATTAACACCAGAAAGGACCCACTCCAGCAGCCGCATTTATCACTAGGGCTATGGCATATTTAGAGAGAGTGATTTGGTAGGCCCTTAGCATAATCAGAATAGATGAACCTACCTTGGAGGGAAAAAAAAAAAGACGTAGCTTTTAATAGACCTGTAAGTGCACTATGAATATTTATTGTGTCCATCCTTCCAGTAGGAGCTTGATGAGATAGGGAGCAGAAGCGGGACAAAGCAGGGGACAGGATCCCTCAGCAATGCCTGCCTTCGTCCATGGGTGTGTGTTGGTGTCAGTGCATGAGGGCTGGCACACCAGAGTCTCCACCAGCTCTGCAGAGCATCCCCAAGATGAAGACTTGCTACTTGCTGCCAGGAAACCCTCTGTGCTCACTGCCCTCAGAGAGGCAGTCACCTCCAGCACATGATCCAGATCCCAGGGGACTGTGAATCCAGAGGCATCTCCCCATGGCCATGCAGAGATGAAGCACAGCCTTGGTGTGGTCACCTCAGCAAGGAGCCTGCAGGTGGATGACATGATTGCAGGCACAAACGTCCCTACAGGGCTCAGCACGCTGTGTCCTGCTCTCATCACATCTGGGTCAGACCAAAGACCCCGTGTCGCACTCCCAAAGGTGTCCAACAGCAGGTAAGTGGACAAGATTGGAAGAATAAGGCAATCTTACTGTCCCAGTCATCAGCAATTTGAGAACCAGGGACATCCTGAGCCAGTGATGATATATTGATGGCGAATGATTCTCCACAGAACCATTCTTCCACAAATTTGTTCCTTTCTTCTGTTTCATCTCCATTCTTCATCTCTCCCCAAGCTCACCACGACTCTGCAAAACAATAAGCACTGTTATTTATTTTTTACATATTTTTTTTTATGCCTTTGAGTTTAGGAACCTTCAAATTAATGGTCCTAAAAACAAGTGAATTGAGGAGGCTGACAGGAGGCTGGGGGAAGGGGAGAAAGAGAGTTAGAGGCAAGAGGTTTCCCTTTGGGAACCAGAGAACTCAGTGCAGATGATCTGAGAACCAACCAGTTTAACAGCTGAGACTGTGATTACAGTGTGCATCTGTATGTGGAGTTGCGAGTTTACTGGAAACAAGGACAGTGGTGGTTTAGCTAGAAAGTCCCTAACAAAGGAGGAATAACTAGGACCGTATTTCCAAAAAGAGCAATTTTTAAAAGTCTCCTTAGGGAAAGTGGGGATGGAAGAGTATTTCACTTGGAAAACACCTAAAAAAATTTACATGGAAATTTTCATTAATCTCTGTAGACTGTTGGGTCAAATTAGGATAAGAAATCTGATCATGATAGTGTGAAACAGAGCGATTTTAGCCAATTCTAAGGTCAAATCTCAGTGCAGCTTGAATGTTGAAGATTTGTGCCAAAGGTTTCTGCATGTATATGTCACTGTAACAAACAACTTTTAATTGGTCTCTCTGCCTATATACAGAGGCAAACATGTAGATGCAAGATTTTTTTTTTTTTACTTTATATGCATTGCTAAAGATGTCATTTTCTGTAATTCTCCCCCCCCCCATTATCTAATACACATGACCTTTAATAAGCAGGACTTATGGTTTGACAGCAAGGACTGTTGAAAAACACAAGGAAATCCTGGGTGGAATAAATTTTTAGTCCATTTCCATCCGCTGCTTACACTCAAGTTGTACGTGGATCATAAACTAAAGATGGCAATTTGGGAGGCAATTTTCTTGAATTGCAGGTACAGCAGGATGCAGGGGAAAGTAATGGCAGGATCAGGCACTTAGAAATGGTATAAACATTTAAGCTACTGGTTAGATTTAATGTATTTTATTCATTCANAAAAAAAAAGAGAGAAAAAAAAATAATGGGAAAAAATAGATTAACACATTATCAATAAAGGGCTTTGTTGGTTTTGCAGTTCTCAGTGGAGTTTGTTTGCTCCCTTTGAAAGAAACATCTCATTGAAGCACCTGCAGGTGCGTGGGCAAGAGCTCCCACAGCTGCTGTAGCAGGGTCACCTCGTTTCCCATGGAGAAGAGGCACCCCGTGGGTAAGTGATGTACCAGGAAGGTGCTGGGCTGTGCCATTATTGTAGCTCTTCTGGCCTGACTGGAGTTTGTGAACTAGGACTTTTCTTCATGTTTCGCACTTCAAAAGGTAACAGTATAGACAGCACTATTTTGTATTTAATAAGAATTATGTGGATTCTCCTGCTGGATTCTCCTGCTGAGGATGTATTATTAATATAGGTCTCTCAAGAAATACGGAGTGTCCATCCATTGAAAATCACATCCCTAATTTCTCGTTGTGGCTTTGGAGATCTCTTCCCTGGAGCAGGAAGTCAAGTATTTCAGAATACCCACTGAATAACAGGGTTTCACCCTCACCTGAGTTTGCTGACTGACTGCCAGCTCAGCACACAATCTCAAAGCCTGCTGAGGCTGTGGGTGACTCCACCATGCAGGTACCTGGGAATGGGGAAGAGCAGTGCCCCTCTGTCTGCTAGAGAGGCTGGGGACATGCCAGACAGGATGCCAAGCTTGCCCTGACCGTGTTGGTGAAACATGGGAATGAAATTCAACAGCACTCAGAGCAGCTCCATGTGCTCGGGAGCCAGCAGTGCACCTCTTGAGTAGTTTCCATTTGTACTGGAAGGAAAAGAGCACCCGGGTGCCACAGACTCAAGATTTCTAACGAGATATTGCCCTGCTCACCTCCGTCAGTCGTTTCTGCAGATCTCAACTGCTGTGAATGTGACTTGAATTCGAAACAGATGCAACTATCCAGAAACTGGGATTTCCCTATAGGAGGAACACCATGTCCAAGGTGTGTGCGGTTTTTCAGGAGACAGTTGGACTTTCTGGCAGCTCTCCAGCGGAGAGCAGTGAAAACAATGTAAGAAAAGATCAAAGACACCAGGACCTTTTAGTCTTGAAAAGAGAAGCCCAAGATATGAGCATAGCTTTTAAATGTTTAAAAAGCTGCTTCAAATAAGAAAGGAATTCTCTATTGACACTAGGAATGGGACAAGTTCTGGTGTAGAAAGGAGGTTCAGATTAGACGTTAGGAGATCTCTAAGACTAGGACTAATGAAATACTAGGGTAAGATGTGTGGAGAAAAGGCAAAATCTTAATTTTTTGAGGAATCTACAAAGAGGTTAAACACACACCTGCCTAGGATGGGGAGAATCCTGCCTTGTGACAGGAATGAACACTTGGTCTCTCCTAACTCTGTCCTTTCTTGGCATTTGACTTCTGCAGTAGACAGGGAAAGTGTGCCTTCCTAAAATAAAAGCTTTTGGCTAGGAAGTGGTGTTATTACTGGCAGTCCTTTCCCTCCGATGATTTTGCCACAGCAACTACTTTCATGCACAGGATCCCCTTCTTCCATCAGGAATTGCCTGATCTGACCTGGCCTGAGGGCAGAGATCACACCACAGCTTAGTTCACTGGCAGTGAACTCCTGGAAGCTTCTGGATCCTGGATACTTGCAGTCACCTGGTTCCAGTCTCGCAGAAGGCAATGACAACGATTAGTGCGAGCATAATCAGGCCTGCGTTTCTTTACAGAGGACTATTGATCAACCCAAAGCTGTGACATTACAGACACAAGCCTGCCTGAGCCGTCTTCCTTCATTGAACACAGTAGGGACAGAAATCTTCACAATTCAAGCCTGGACATGAGGCCAAGGGTTGTGCTGGGTGATGCTGTTTGGCCTGGTGCTGGAGCCTCCAGCCGAGCCCCAACCACCCCAGGCCACATCCTGCACAGCAGGCACTCAAACAGCCACGCAGGGTCCTTTCAGTGACTGATACCCCAGCAAACTGCTGGCCTCTGACACCATTTACTCAGTGTTCCCCATTCAGGCACAGAGCAGCACCGGTTGGAAATGAGAGGGAGGCGGGAGAAGGCGTGAGCAGCCCACAGGGAATCATACACTGCTCAGGGACAGGGAGGTTGGTTTGCTTGAGTGCACAGAGCATTCCGTATGCAAACACTAATTTACTGGGTCATCGGGCACACACGGCAGGACGCCTGTACACCCCAGGAATACACACAAAAACACAGACACACTCACCCCAACCGTACAGAAACGGTCATTGCATTTGTATACACAAAGACAATGCCTGTGAGCTGGCCAAGAACACACACAAGTCACAGCTGTATTTGCAGGCAGAATTTAGCTGCACACGTACACACATGCATGTTACTCATTTGCAGACTCTGTCACCATGTAGCCAAAGCCTTTTTCTACTGCCCTGCACTTGCTGGCTGTCTCTGAAAGACCCTCACATACTATCAACACAGACAAATCTCTGCAGTGCCAGGCATACAGAGCCCCAGCAGCATGGCCTGTTTGTCCAAATGACAACCCAGCAAAATTCCCACATAGGTGTAAGAGCCTGCGGCTGGTAGCCTGGTAGGGTTATGTGTTTCCTGCAGCATTAATAGCTTTAAAAAAATCCTAATGTGTCATTCAGATACAAGCTGCAGCTGAAGAGTCAGGAAATTCCCAGGTGAACGCAATATGGGCCACACTGAACTCTGCCCGCCTGCGAGTCCAGTGTGAGAGGGCGAACAGGATGGAGACAGCCAAAGCTCTAGCATTGCTGAGCAATTTGATTCCCTCCTGGGGCTCCCCAGCTCAGCTGGAAAGTTTTCT
Organism: Rhagologus leucostigma; assembly: GCA_013397725.1. Lineage (NCBI taxonomy): Eukaryota > Metazoa > Chordata > Aves > Passeriformes > Rhagologus > Rhagologus leucostigma. Next base: position 622,520 of record VZTD01002389.1, on the reverse strand, counting down.
GTATTGACATGAGCACCATTTATTTTGGCTGCACAATGTTGTCTCCAATAGCCCTGTGGATCCAGCTGCATCAGGAGAGGGACTGAACACACAGCCCCGTGCTCCTGCTAGGTACCAATGTCACAGCCTCTCCTGGCAGTGGTGGCAGGGGACAGTCCAATGGATGGGGTCAGGCTGTCTCGGGGGTGTACTGTGGAGGGGTTGATTGGCACAAAGTTGGATTTTATCCTTGCTTATGCAAGTCCTGCTTCATTAGCTGCACAACATCCAGCCTGCAGGAGGCAAAGCCAAATAGCAATTTGCCACTGCAGCTCCCCTTGGTTTCCAATCAGACCATTTACCTGGGAGACAAAGCCTGCGTTTAAGTGCTTCACTTCAGAAACCCCTGCTTGCAATGTTCTGCTGAAGCACTTCCATCACAGAAATTTCTGCAACCTGCAGTCTCAGCAGTGAGGCCGAGGGCTAAATGAGTCACAAAGGCTCGATTTCCCTGCTGCACTCCTGAGGAATAACATTTGCTTATCGACCCCTACCTGGGGCTTTTCAAGGATTAGTCACTAATGCAGCCAGGCTGGGGATGGGATGAAAAACTGGCCTAAGCCAACCTGCTCCCCTCCTCTCAGAGAAGTTTGCTTTACGCTATGACGTGGTATTCATTTTGGTTGTTGGTTTTTTAAAATTTTTTTAATTTTGCTCATTACAGCTCAATAGAAGCCCTAGGCACTGGTATTTCTGTTTCAGTAAGGAGCACCCAGTCCAAGTGGGTTTGCTTTTGCTGCCGTGACTTCTGCAGAGCAAGAGACTTTGACTCCTTGGGGTTGGCTGTCAGTATGGCTTCTTTCACTGGTGCTAAAGTCAATCTCAAACATATATGAGAAATAAACCTGTCGAGACAGGAGAAAAACAACAAAAAACAATCAATGTTTGTTGAAAGGGAGAAAACCTGAACGGCACAACATTAATTCCCACCTTGTAGCTTGGTGTCACAAGATACAGGAAGCTTTATGAAAAATAACCAAGAAATTATTTTGTGACGGGTGTGCATTTGGCAAAAGCATCTCCTTTACAAAATATCCCCTGCCTGGGATGCCAGTTAGGTCTGACCTGCAGACGCAGAGGACGATTGGCTGTGCCATTAGTTACTGTACTGGGGAGTGGAGATGTGAAACATTGCTTCAGAGGAAGGATACTGAAGCAAGAATAAAGTTCCCCACTCTGAATTTGGAGGAACATGCCAGCATGTGATAATCCTCTAAGGGCTCAGACAGGCTGCGGGAGCTCTCCTGAGCCAATCACAAAGGGATGGAGGACACTGCAATTACGAGGGTAGAGGTCACTGCAGACTGAGGTGGGAGGTCAGTGGCTCAGAATCCCAGTGGACATCAGTGACAAGGGATCAAGCTCAGTTCTCTGAGCTAGAATGTTTCTTGTTGTGGCAGTAAGCCATGCACAGCATCTGCCCTAAGCCACAGTTCACAGAATCATAGAATCATTAAGGTCAAAAAAGGTCTTCAAGTCCAACCATTGACCAAATACCACCATTTCCATTAAACCGTATCATGAACTGCCATGTTTACTCATTTTCTGAGTGCTTGCAGGGATGGTGACTCCACAGCTTCCTGGGTAGTCTGTTTCAAAGCTAAACCAATTTTTCAGTGAAGAAATTTTTCCTAGTGTTCAGCACTACAGTTTACCTATAATCCTGGGACATCCTACTGTCCCCCACCATGTCCCCAGTAGCTCTTTTGCAGCAGCTCTGTGCCAAGACTTGTGTCTCACGGTGCAGGTGACACGGTGCATCCTTCTTTCGGAGAGGCATCAGAGACCTTGAACGACCTTCTACAGACTGAGCTTCCAGTTGAGTCCTTAAAAGCAAGTGCTAAGTACAGGCTGCACAAACTTCTGGCACTGTGGATGTGTTGATGTGGTTGTGGTGGGGGTGACCTCCAGCCAGCACTAGCTTGTGGGAAATTCCTGCTACACGTATGTAATCTGAGGAGAAATGCTGCGTTCTGCTTGTGGAGCTGGCTTTGTAACAAAATTGTCTTTATTCTGGTCTGAGCTGATGGGGTCAGCACTGCCTAAAGCTGGCCTGCCTGCGAGCTCTTATTTTGCAAACAGTCAGTCCCTGCAAGGATCAGAGCCCCGGTAGTAAACAGAGCCCCTGTTTCCTCCCCCTTCTCCATGCTTTGGTACCTTTGCTGGACAACCATTAAGGTATTGGAGATGAGCCAGCGGTTCAGAGCCAAATCAAATCCAACGGCCCCAGACTGAAGCTTTGCAATCTTCCAGCATAACAGGCTGTCTGCAGGCAAGTTCAAACAAAATGCTGCTGCAGTGCCAATCTTTCAGTACAGGTACAAAGCAGACATCATGGTTCAATACAGACGTATCACACTCCGACATACAAATAACGGGTGGGCGACATGAAGGAACAAGCCTCAATAAATCTTCTGGAGAGAAAAATCGAGCTGGTTTGGAGGAGGAAGCTGCTTCCAACTTTCTGAGAAACTTTGCAGGAATATGGACTGGGTTTCCTGGGAAAGAAGGAGCCATCAGGAAATGAATCTGTGTGGCTGTCAACAGTGACAGAGGTGTGATTAGTTTCTCTACTTTTATTAAATAGTGCAAGAGCTAAGAAATGAAGAGGCCATTTAAATGTGTCCAGTTTGATCAAAGCTAAGTATGTCCATGCAAGACAAGTCAGGAACACGGGGAGTTACACCCAAAGGCCAAATATCCTCGGCCAGATCTTGCCACTGAGGATGAGGAAGTGCAGCTCTGATGAGGGTGACAAGAACTTCTGTCCTCTTTTCCTCAGCTGGAGCACATTTAAAGCCACTGCTGGAGCTTAGGTTGCTTGGGATCGATCCTGAAGGAGTCTGGAGGAGAAAGCTGAGTGGTTTTCCTCTATGAGCTGCAGGCTCTTTCCCAAGCACTACCTCTATTGCTCTGCCAGCAGAGGTACTCCAGGGCAAACCACATCAAGGAGACGGGTTAGAAAGAAGCATGATCTCAGTGTTATCTCACAGCTAAGAGGAATGTAGGGGACTTCACTGTCTTGGCAGGTCCCTTCTGGGTGTCTCTTTCTCTCTCTACTGTTTTTTTCCACTGCTGTTTGTCTGTCTCATCTATGTAGCCAGAGAGTCAGATGAAGCAAGCATTGTGTGTACAAACAGAAGCCACAACACAGGTTTGTATTGTAACTGGGTACTTTTGAGCCTACCAGGGCTTTTTAAAACAAATAAATAAGTAGATAGATGGAGATAGATAGATAGATAGATAGATAGATAGATAGATAGATAGATAGATAGAAAGATAGATACTGTTCACCAAAAAGAGTGGGAAAAAAACCCCCAAAACAAACCAACCAACAAACAAAAAAACCCCAAAAACCAAACCAAACAAAACAAAACCAAACCAAACCAAACCCCAAAACCTTGTAATAGCCAGCTAAGCTCACAGGTACATATCTGAGCACTCCCAGCTGCACTGATCAATCCACATGCCAAGCACAAGTAACTGAGGCAGATAAAGAGCAGATGCTGTGGAGCAGAGATTATACAGTGGACAAAGTGCTCAGGAGACCCTTAACCTGCTAGATAATAAGAGACTTCACCTTGGTTTTTACAGACATTGGTACCCAGGATGGGAAACCAATGTGCTTAGAAGAGAAAGCACAATATCAGGGACAACAGCAAAGCCTGCTGTACTGGAGGCATTTACACTGCAACAGCAAACAGCCCAGGAGAGCCATTGATAGCAGCTGCTGTCTGATGGGAAGCTAAATCAACAATTTCTGGGGATGTCACAGATCCAAAAGATGAAGTGGGAGAACAACTCCCTGTAAGGTTTTGGTACTGGAGCTGATGGGAGCCAATTTCCTAAACCCTCTTGCATTGTTGTCTGGCCCTGGAGTGGGCACAGCTTTCTCTAGAGAGCATTGAAAGCTGCATGTGGGAGAGAGGAGAGTGCTGCATTTCCCTACGGTGTCCACCTCAGGACATGGTTTAGATGCTAGTTCTGCTCCTTCCTGTCAGGGTCAAAGTCTGCCAGGTTGTTATTTTCACAGTGAAGCTCATCATAGGATTGGTCCCTCTAAGCTCAGCACCGAGCTTCCCCAAAGCAGGAGCTGCCTCACACCTTTTTGGTCTTGGAAAGCACAGACCATCAGGTCAGCGAGAGTTTCCAGACTGAGCTGGGTTTTCTTTGGTGGCATTTATCCTCTCTGCGGACAATGCTGGATCAGTGGCAGAGGTCTGTGTATGGCTGTGAGGCTGTCAGTGAGGACAGACTGGATTTGGCAGTGCTGGATTAACAGCTGGACTTGACGATCTCAGAGATCTTTTCCAGCTTTTCTGATTCTGTGATTGAAGAGGTGTTTCAGCATCTTGGGGTGTCTGTTAAGCCCCAGGGATGCTGTCTTTGCCTAAGGCTGACAGACTGAAACAGTCACAGGGGTTTCCCCTTGCCTGGCAAGGGATGTCCGTCACTGTATATAGATCCACAGCCAGGATCTTCAAAGGGGTGTTGATCCAACAGTCACAAAACCCTGTGGAAAGCCAATGAGTCCAACTGGATATCAGCCACTGAAGTTTCCTATGGCCCTTACTAAGGACACTGGTCACTGGGTTTGTGGTGGCTCCAATGGCCACCCTTTATATGTGCCTGTCCTGCTCTGCTATACCTGCCCAAGCTAACCACAAACGCTGCTTGCCCTTGCAGAGAGCAGAGACAATCAACAAACACAGCTGGTTTTCAGCAAAGGACAAATAGTGCCCATGGATTGAATTGGGTTATCCCAGTTTCCCAGTGAGAGCGAAGAAAACCCTGCAGAAGATTCCAATCTGTGATGTGCATGTAAAACTCCCTGGACAGGAACGGCCCAGTCCACAAAAAAGGTGTTCGGAGGCCTCCACACACAGTGCAGGTTACACAGTATCACACAAATGAAGCTGCAGAGCAGTGATAGCACTGGGAGATGATAAAGCTTTGCCATCCTAGATGATAAACACCATCGGTGGCTGCTTAATAGGTAATGTGGGATTGGCACAGTCCCAGGGCAGATGTAACACGCCTGCAAGTATGTATATGTGTGACTTCCCATAAATCCACGTCTGACACGAGGACCTTTGTGAACTGGATTATAAATAATTAGCTGGACATGTCTGTATTTCTTTTTGCAGTATCACCGTCGCTAGGACAAAAGTTGAGGTCTCCTGCTTCTCTGCTGCCATGGATTGCGTGTCCAGAAGGGGCAGGTGACGGTTCAGGCAGCATGACCCCTCACTGCAACCTGTCCAGACATCCTGTAATGAGTCTGGCAGTTTGTGCTCAGCTAAGAAACCTAGCCCATCATATCTGAAGAAATCCCTAGAAGGTTAATGCAATATAACCCTTGGCAGCTTGTTCCTGGTATAAATGAGGTCCTATTTTGAGGAATTTATGATTAAAGTGAATAGAGAACAGTCATCTTTCCAAATATAAACTGAAGGTAGTCTCTGATTTATTTCTCATGATGCATTTGGTCATGTTCTGTTGTCTTTGCAAATCTGTATTTTTATTGCATTGAGATGTTTCTCAGGTTTGGGTTACATTTCTAATAAATATCCGATGCCATGTTGATTTCCTGTATCATATTTCATTAGTTTTAGGCAGGAACGGAGCACCATTTTTATAAAAAACAGCAGTCTTAAAAGGAGTCTTTAACACGGGGCTTGTCTGCCTTTAGCAAGTGATAGCTGGCTCTCTAACACTGTTGGTATTGTTAAAAGCATTATAACCTGCCTTCGCATGGATTTGGTTATCTCAGGATAAAGGTGCCTTATGCCTGTATAACCATTTCCATGTGCGAAGAGGAATCATTCCAAAACTCTAAATCAAGGCTTTTAGTGGCATAGCTTTAACTGGTAAAAATCACACTGCTTAATGGAGACATGGTTGAAATAAGGAAAGAAACCTCAGTGTGGAGAGAGAAATTCCTGTTGTGGAAGACACCTGTGTAGAAAAAGATTTTTCGGATCCTGTGTACAGTCCTGCATCAGTATCATACTGGAGTATACTGGGCTGCTTTGGTCATCACAGTGAAAAAAGGTATTCTGCCTCAGGACTGGGTCATGTGGCAGCAAAGCAAAACGGATTAATTCACTCTGAGTGCTGCGGTGCCAATGTGAGCTCAGGACCAGGTCCACTGTGTTTGTGTCAGGCACATCTGCCCAAAGATGAACCCAAATTTCCCATCCCATCTCTGCACAGAAAATCCTGCAAAGTCTGGACACTGTCTCTTGTGGCAAAACCCTGATGCAGAAGAGGAATCTTCCAGGACTCCTCAAAAAGACCGCTGACATTGAAGGGACAGGACAATGTGTGATGGGAAAGACATGAAGGGAAAAGGTGGTGGCGGCCCCCACAGTGCAACAATTCCCTGCAGGGTATGCTCAGCTCAAGGTCTGAGCCTGTGTTTCCCTCACCACTGTGCATCTCCACATTGCACTACAATAAGAAACCGAAATCTTTGTTATTCAAATATCCTCCCCATGATGAACTACATTATCCTTCGTATTTTCAAGGATCCCTCTCTTAGACCTGTCTCTTATTTCATTAATGCAGTTGCTAGAGATGAAATCTCTTCTTCCTTAATTGCTCTGCTCCAGCCATCCTTGTTATTCTTCACGAAAGAAGCAGACAATAATCCTAATATCCTCCTTTTTTTTTTGTCGCCATTGCTTAACAAGAAGAGCCTTGAAATCATTGCCCCTTATTTCTCAGACTTAGCCAGGCGATAGGAAATAATTGACTCCTATCTGTGCTGACGGAGTGGTGGCTGGTGTGTAGCCAGTTCCAGGTAGTTTGTTATTCCTGCTTTATCGCCTGCTGCAGAAGGGAGGCTGCAAGATTATTGAGCAAAGCTCTGCCTGCGTGTTTATCACTACAAGTTTGAAGAAACAGTGTTAGTAATGATTTAATTTTATTTTATAATTTTCTTAAATAAAGGGTATTGTTTAGCCTCAGTGATGCAAATGACAAATCTTCTTGGACTCGTTTCATTTTACAAACAAGACTGTCTTTACTGCAGCCTGTGCTACAGCAGATGATCACACAGAGATCATCCCAGGAGATGCAGAAAGCTGGGAGCTGCTCAGCAGCAGCATCAGAGCTGGAATTGTGTGAGCTGCCCGCACAGCTCAGGTTGGGGATGAGGCAACAGGACAGGAATTTAACCAAGCTTGCAATCAGCTGCTGCACGAAAGCAGCTTTTTCTGATTATCCCAAAGGTCCCCTTAGCTCAGCATCCAAGAGTAGCCAACAGCAGATGACAAGAGCAGAGCGGGAGCAGGAGCCAGCATATCTAATCAATATTTATCCCTGCCCTGTGTTTTGCATCTTGAGACTTTCTGCTCTAAATGTGTCTTCCACTGTTGCCTCCAGCAGCCTTTTGGAACTCATTAAAGCCTTTATCACCTACAGCAAGAACTTTCCAACTGTATTAGGTGCTTGTTTTGAATCTGTCACCTGCTAATTTCACTCATTGCACCCTGTACTTGTGTTGGAAAGGACAACGAACAACTTCTCCCTGTGCTCACTCCCCCTGCCACTCAGGATTTATTATTTTCCTTCCCTCCAGCTGTGTCTGAGAAATAATGTTGTAAAATCTCTGCTAAGGCAAGAATTCATTAATCACTAACTTGATAAATTACTGAAGGATCATTTCCTCTCTATGATACATGTAAACCCCCAAACTTCTTGAATCAGAAGTACGATCAAGGTGTTCAGTGTCACATCCATCATCTCCATGAGCATCACTGTTGACAGAGGCAGATGTGGCTGCTCAGACAACCTCCTTACAGTGCTGAGAGTCCCGTGGTCAAACCTCTGCCTTGCTGGGCAGGGGGCGTGAGCAATCCAACAGCAGTAAAACATGTCAGTTTTGGGAAGATGTCCCATGGTGACCCTCTGCTTCCCAGTTCCATCCTTGCCTCTTTATAGCGTTTACACCTCTGATGCCTCAGCTGTCATACACAACTGGAAACTGTTCTCAGACCTGTGGAAGAGCTCAGTTTGGGTCAGGATTGTTCCCACAGAAGAAAAGATTGTTTTACAAAAACACCTCAGTTTTCAGTGGGCCCTACACATAGATTCACAGAATCACAGAACAGTTTGGGTTGAAGGATTCTTAAAGATCATCTTATTTCAAATCCCTTGCTGTGGGCAGGGTCACCTTCCACTAGACCAGATTGCCCAGAGCCCCATCCAGCCTTGACTTGAGCACTTACAGGGATGGGGCATCCACAGTTTCTCTGGGTAACCTGTTCCAGTGCCTCACCACCTTTCCACATCTTCCCACCACTGAACGCAGCCTGGGCTTGGATCCACAGCCCTTACATGTCCGTTGTCCCATTCTTTGGCATGGCTGAAGAATCTCCACATGGGAAGCTGTTGTCCATTCCTATCCTCTACAGGCCATGATAAACGATTTTACTCTCCATGACTGTCAAACTGAGACCATCCAGTGACATAAAATTCATTTTGATAAGGGAAAGGAAGGTGATGATGGTAAAGCAGCTGTCAGCCCATTGCTTGAAGCCACAGAGAAAGAGCTGTGTCATGTCATGGAGACAATTCACCTTTTATCTCTGCTCTGACTTCTTCACAGAGCTTATCTCTCCATCCTCTACTGTTTCCCATCTTAGCAGCTCCTCTGTCTGGTGATCACCCAAGGAGTCTTTCAGGTAGAGGCAAGGGGAAAGGAGGTGATACAACAGTCAAGAAGAGATCAGAAAGACACTCTAGGCTGGGAGCAGCTGGCTTGCAGCGATTTCCCTTCAGGACTCATCTTGGAAGTGGATCTCCTCTGCCGCATCCTGAGGCTGCAGAGGGACCTTGGCTCTTCCTTTGCTTTTCCCCCTGGCTACCAGACAAACATAAACACTGATCCTTAGAGTCTGTGAAGTACCAAAGCCAAGCCCTGGTGCAGGACTCATGCATCCTGGAGGGCCAGAAGGAGCCTTTTGGAAGTACAGGGTCATGGGGTGCTCTGCAGCTTGTAAAAGGTGACTCAGGATCTGTGTGGACCTTGATGGGACAAAAGTCTCCTTCACAGTGACCTTCTTGGGTGCTGAACGCACCTCTGGGCTGTGATGCCTGTGTGATCCCATGCACAGCAAAGGGAACTGGTACCAGCCATGCTGGTGAGAGGAATGGAGTGGCTGAAATGGTTTGGAAGGACTGCCTGGAAAGGAAACACCTGGCAAGGTTCCCATTCACCAAAAAAGAGGGAAGAGCTCCAGGCTGTCCTGTGGCGATCGGTGCACACTATGAAGCATAACCAGCCAGCCTGAGCACAGCAGAGAGCTGAAACGAGTGAAGCCTTCAGAGACGGAGCATGGACTTTGCTGGTTAGATCTCCAGAGGACACAAGAATCCCTCTCAACTCAATCCCTAAAATATAGGCCACAACACTTCCCTATTAAGGTAGCAGCATCTTTCCTACCAATTTCCAAGCTTGGAAATTTTCCTGGGCTTGTGGCTGCTGGTGACCCACCAAGAACTGCTCAGGCAGCATAACCCAGAGGTGGTGCCTGATCCTGCCAGACACAACTTGGATGCAGTGAGCACTCCACTGTCCCCGAGGCTATTTGGAGATGCTCTTCCTCTCCAGCAGGGAGGAGGGAGGAACAGAGCATTTCCAACTGCAGCCAAGAAAGCTAATGGATACATTTCTTTTCCCAAGGCAGGCAAATTATTTCTGCTCCCAGCTGACCCCTCGACCACAAAAAACACCATAAAACAGCAAGAGTGTGTAAAAAATAAACACAGGCACGCATCAGCCTTCCGGATTCCCGTCCCCCGAGCCAGAGGAGCTCGGGCCGCGGACAGAAGGAATGTGGTGTTGCATCGGGAGCCATAGGGATGGGATCAGGGACAGGAACATTTTATAACTGGCCTCTGGACCCCATTGAGGAGCAGAGGGAAGGAAGAAGCATGTGAGTGATGACTACTCTTATTGCAAAGGGGGGCAAATTTGAATCTCATCTGCATGTTTTGCAAGGATTGGGATTTACAGCATAAACTGCTTGCTCTGCTACTTTGACTCTTGCTGTCTTGGCTTCTCTGGCTGAGTTTGCATCAGGGCTGTCCTGATCAGCTAGGAGCCCTGCAAAGGAGTTGTAACACATGGGGCTAGATTCATGCTGCAAGCTCTCAAGAATCTGTAGGGAAGCGTGCTGTGAATGGAAGCATCTTTTTGCCTCTCCCTGTCACCTTGCAGTCTGCCAAGCTGGAGAGAGAGGAAGACAGAGAGAAGGCAGTTTTCCACACTGTGAGAGAAGCCTGAAGAGATGCCAGGGCCTGACTGTAGAAGTCTGATATAAGCTTAGACTTTCCTGTTCACACCAGCCAAGACACCCTGCACTGAGACTGAAGTCCAGCAAAATTTGTATCAAGACATAGGGACATAGTTGGCTTAGCTCACTACCAACTGGGCTTGCGATTGCCATACTCAGAAATGGACTATGACTGGCAGAGGTTTTGCTGCATCACATTGAGAGGAGGAAGTGTCACATGGTTTAGACCTCAACTGGTACAAAGAAATAGGAATGTCAAATGAACCAGCTTCAGTATGGGAAGGGGCTAAACCTCCTCACCTCTGCTCATGGACTCCCAGAGAAATCCACCCCAGAAATTTCACAGGGATTGAGACAACACAGGAATACTTGCCTTATACCTGCCCTCAATTAGTCTCCACTAGCATCTACAACTTCCCTGCTTTCTGAGGATGTATTTTACGACAGAGAACTGGAGTTGCTCATAGTAAGTAATTTCACTCAGCAGGCAGAACTGCTGGCCTCTGAGAGGATGAGCAGTGCAAGCTGATCGTGCCCGGATCTCAGCCAGCAGCACCAAGATACCCCCACAGCCCCCATGCAGCAGTAAGCGGCACTGTGTCCTCCCCATCTGCTGCGAGACACCTGCGCTCCTGCTAGTGCAGAGAACTGACAGGCAAAGCTGCTGACTGTCTTCTAGCTGTCTCAGCTCTCTTACAGTTCAAGGAGTAAAGCAATCCTTCAGTGCCCAGATTTCATACACTGACAGTAAGTATTTTTCTTAAAAAAAACCCGGAAACCTTTTTGTGGAAAATAATATTGCTTGTGGCTGGTGGTTGTGATGGACAGCAGAAGCAACATGAGGGAAAAAAAACAGTTCTGAGAAATTCCCTGAAACAAGCAACCTACATTTTTCCTCACCACTGCATCACTAATTGTATCTCTTTAATGTATTGATTTTTTTTTCAAAAGAACCAGAAGAAGTAAACAAAAGCAACAGGTTCCTTTCAAAACCCAGCTTGGCTAGAAGGAATTAGGAATTAAAGTCAGACATAATGCAAATAGCATGGTGGTTTATTTGCTGCTCCTTTTGTGAAACACAGCTGCCTCCAGCAGCAGCAACAGCCCCAGAGCCATCCAGCAGGAGGTCCCTCCTCCAGCTCCTGCCCCTCCTGGGTACCAGCAGATCCTCTGGCCAAGTGCAGCAGTAGTTGTGGCACTGGGTGGTGTGTTTGCTGCCCGCTCTGTCAGGCTGTCACTGTGCCCTGTGATCTCTTCGCCTTCCTTTCTGTTTCCAAATCCTGGGTGAGCCCAGGTGACGGCTCAGACCAGAAATGTCAGAATGCAAATGCTGGCATAAAAGAAGTTATTTCCAATGCAAGTGGTCAGCTTGCAGCCAGTAGTTCTGTGTGCCTTGCTGTGGTTCAATATCCCTTTCCTCTTCTCAAGCGTTTAACTCCAAAACTCGCATTGATTTAGACTAGGGTTTTAAAATCAGCCAAGGGTTTTTAAATCAGTTAAGGGTTTTTTAATTAGTTAAGAGTTTTAAAATCAGCTAGTCAGAACTCCCATGAAGCTGAAGGTGCCGAGTCCCTGGTCACCTACATTTAGTTACGTACAGCACCTTCTAAGGATATTTTGAAATATTTAAAGCATTTCTTTGTTCAAAAAGCAAAGTGCCAAAGGGCAGGGAGCTGGCTGGAGAATCCAGACTGGCCTGCAGAAAGTGCTCGCAGAGCAAGAAGCTAAACCCAGGTTTATGAAACGTACTTGGAAGGAGCTCAGCAGCGTAAATCCCAGTGCTAACAGAGCAGCTCTGAGTCGATTGCAAATAACACACTCTTACTGTCCAGCCACAGTGCAATTCCACTGAGCTTTGGCAGAGGGTAATTCCGGTGTCAGATATTTTCGTGAGACCCTACTTGACATTTTGGCCGGAAATCCTGCGGCATATTTTGATATTCCGTGACACACTGTGTTAACCGCATGGATTTCCTCCACTGCTTTGATGGACACCGCTACGCAGTCAGGCAGAAAGGAGAGTGTCTGGATGAGCCCTTCCCTCTGGCTCCCCCCCACCAGCACACAAAGCATCAGGCTATTGAAATTACGTTGCTAGATCCAAAATCCCCTGGGAGAAACAACCACTGTTCTGGAGCCTGCACGGCTGCATCCTCCCAGACAGATGCATTTACCATTTCCCAAGGCAAGGCAGACAATGAAGATGATGCTTCTGATGAGGCTTTTCCAGAGTGGAGGAGACAGTTTTGTATTGTTTTTGCCATCACCCTGCTTGCCACTACCTGGCTGAAGGTGCTGGTGTTGCTGCAGATTAAGAATGCACGGCCAGCTCAGGTGACAGGTGACACCCTTTGCCTGGTCAGGACTCTCCAGCGCTGAGTCCCCACACGTGAGATGCAGCAGGTAGCCTGACTTCCTCTCAGCTGGCTAGACACGTCTGCAGAAAGCACCCATGTGATGGGGGAGACCTCCCTGGAGGGAAGCCTTCATCCCAGATGCAGCTGCTGCGCTGTGGCCTGCCGTGCTTTGCCGCCTGCCAAGACCTGGGGCCTCAGTATGTGAATCAGGGGGACAGGGCTCTGGTTAAGGGAAGGAGGGTGCTGCGTGGGGGCTTGCAGGGAAGGATGAGCACTGAGCACAGATGAGGAGAGATTCAGATGATCGTCTAGGCCCAGGTGCCATGTCCTGTCTCCTTGTCATCCTCCCATCTACCCTGCACAGCTTGTGCTGCCCACCAGCTGGCACCCCTTGCATGTGCAGCTCCATGCCCACCTACTTCTACCCTACAGCAAGACCAGTGCCAAGTGAAGCTAAGACCACAGCAAGGGTCTCAGACCCAGGTCCCTCAGCGGCAGTTGTTATCCTGCTCCCCACACTAGGTAGGGTGAAAGAATAAACCTCCAGAGAGGTTGCAGCTGACTATCACCTTCAGAGTCAGCCACAGACATGGGACATGGCTGTGTTAGCCAGGGGAGCACTAGAGAGGTTTTGGATTTTGACAGCATCAGGGCTGCAGTAGTCCAGACAGCTGGAGAGCCAATTCCCAGTGGAGATGACAGCTAATCTCTGGGATTTATCAGATGGGCATCATTTCCAGTATGATGAAGGCATTCTGGGAAAGGTACCCAAGACACATACAAGACACTGTTACTGTGTGTAACTATGGATGAGACTTTAAGTCTAAAAATACACACATTACTTACCCACTCCTGTGTCCCTTTCACAATCCTTTTTGCTCTCTGATAACAGGCAGCTTCTTTGCCCTCTGGGCATGAGGCTGTTCCTCATGTGGTCCAAAAACACTTCAGTATCCTGATGACCGGTTCAGACCCATTTGCTGCTGCAGTGGGAGCCCGAGCCTTTTCAGGGAGAGAGAGAGTACAGGGAAGGGAGGGAAGGCATGCCACATTCTCCATGCCAACACAATAAACCTTGGCAAATTGGTGAGGAAGGTGAACCAGACATCACCAGAGGAAGCAGAGGGAGAAGCAGAGGGCAGAATCCCAAAGGCAAGAGGCAGAGAATTTGTTGCCGGCTGTTGAGTAGGGTAGCAGAGAGCAGACAGCCGCAAGGAGGCATGGAAAGACCAGACTGGGAGGCTGCCAAGGAAGAGAGAGTCGCATTAAATCTTATTTGTCTTTAAACAAAGTGTTCTAATTGCTAACAAAGGGATTTCAAGCAAATTGTAATAAAACTGAGTTATTCTGATCAATTACACAGTCAAGCAAATTACAGAAGGAGTCTGAAATATTGCCAGATACAAAAGAGAGATGAAGAAAGAGGAGGAGGAGTTGCAGAGAGAGTGGGGGAGGCAGTAATTTGAGGGAGGAAAATTACTTGATGGCTTGATAAGGAGAATTATTAAGCATAAATTTGAGATGCAGGTTGCTAAATCTGAATACAAAATCAAGGGTAGAAATGGAAATTGTGTTTTAAGGCTGGTAAAATTGGAGCAGGGGCAAACAGAAAAAAAATGCGCAGACAAGCATTAGAGACAGATGCTGTTGAGGTGTCTGCAAAGATGGTTGCTAACTGCAGCAAGCTGAAAGCAAGGCATGACCCAGGAAAGCACAGCTTTTTGGTGAGGGCACCAGATCAGTGCTGAGTGGGCATCAAGCCACATTCCTGTCACAGACATCCTACTTGACCCACAGCTGCTTCAAAGCACTTAGCAATGACCTGGTTTGTCACTGGAAGAGTTACAAGGGCCGGGATCCCAATGCAGTCTGAGGAAAGACACACCAAGGCTGACTCATTTACCTTGTCAGCGTTACCTGAAAGCTGTGGCTGACACTTCTTCTCCTGTCTGGTTTGTGGATTTAAGCTGGAATCATAACAGCATCCAGAGCATTAGGCAGGGATGTTGCAGGGAAAAGAAGACAAACTCAACCCCTGTCTTAAAGGAACAAGATTGAAATCCCACCACAACACACAACTCCATGTTTGGCTCTGACTCAGGGACAGTGTACCTAGGGATGAATGAAATAATTGTCCCCTGTCCTGCTCAGTCCCTGGATGTTTCCAGCCATGCTGCTGGAATCTCCAGGGTGCTCATGACACAGCCACTGAACTGCTTCAGTTTGCAGCCTGGCACATTTGGGCAAGTCATCTCTAATTTTATTTTTCCATAATATACAATGTGATCAATTTGTATTGGATCACCCCCACTCACTGAGCCGCTGTCTGCTCTGCAGGCCATACACGGAGCAGGCAGCAGGATCGGGGAATGCATCCTCACAGTTTTGTGTCAGGTGCACAGAAGTCTCACCACTCAGGGCTGGTGAAGAAGAGCTTGCTGGGTCTTAGGCTGCAGCCTCCTGCTGGAGCTGGTTTAGTTCCAAGGGTGGAAAATCCAGTGCCTACACTGAGTCTCAGGATCACAAGGATGTGGTCCCTGTGTGCAGTCCTTCTATAAAGCTGCTGCAAATGTGGTCCAGAGAGCTGTAGCCCAGAAATGCAGTACTCTTCAAGCCAATTACCACACACGGTTCGTAACCCTGCAACTGACTGGATTAATGGATTATTGGCATGAAGGGATGTAGAAAGATGCTTTTAAAAGAGGAAGTAGAAAACATCCAGAGATTATTTTTAACGGTGTTTATTTGTCAGAGGACTCCAGAGCTTGTGGGCTTTTGCTGGGCTGGAAGTTCTGAGCCCTGAGAGGAGATAAGAGAAAGGATTAGGGTATTACTGCAGTAGTGGAGTTCATGTGTTTTGTATTATTAATGTTTGTAAAGGACTTTGAAAATGAAAAACACCATAAAAGCTCTAAGTGCTGTATTTAGTAGGAGCTGCAGAAGAGGAACTTAAGTCTGAAAAGACACTTCTCAGTTATCAGTGCACAGAGAGCTTGTGTTTTTGAGAGGATCCCACAGTCGGATGCAGTCTGAAGTGGCAGATGAGTTGTTCAAAAGCCAGTATGAGGAGGGCATAAGAACCCTGCAGGGTGCAAGGAAGGCTCCTGTGTCATGCATCCAAAAAAGAAGCCACTTAACACTTTTAGGATGAGAAAAAGCCACCAGATTTGCTGGCTCATTTCTCTGGAGCCGTCAGAGGAGTGTTCTCTGCAAGGCACCTACTTTAGCTAAACTTTCTTTAAAAGTATGTTGGACAAGTGAGGTCCTTTCTGTTGTTTAGGAAACTCCTGTAATGGAGGGAAAATCCTGAGCCAGGGAGAGTAAGGAAAGCAATATTGGAGTTCCTCTACTAGACCCATCACTCCTGACCAGCACCAGACAAGGCTCTGTGGTCTTGAGCTCTCAGTGAGATAATTCCAGGGCTCAGAGACAGGATTTTGGTTTTAGACATTTCATTCTCAACACCATTGTTTCACTAAGACACTGACTTCTAAGGAGAGCCAAGATGAAGCCTCTCTTTACAATTGCTGTACTCCCAGCTCCAGACCCCTCCCCTAGCGATGTGGGCTGACAAACTACAGAAAAGAGCATTTTTTCCTGGTGAATCCATAAATAGATCTGTAACATTCCCACTGACAGCCCTGAGGAGCTTTCTGAGACACCTTTGTCGAAGCAGAGAGGCCTAAGGCCAGCTGAGGCTGTGGACAGGTATTGATAACATATATTCCCCTCTCCTAATGACAGGCATGTTCTTGTATCCTCACCGCTTGAAACTCTCTTTGACAAAACAGAGTCTTTGCAGTTTTGCACAGATCTTTCTTCCCACAGCAGTCCCTATGCCAGATCTTTTCTTCACGCCCAGACTACATTTCTTAACCCAGTTTTAAAACCTGTATTTGACAGAGAGAGGGGCTCCAGACAGGTCTGTGTAGATGTGTTGTTGGTTCAGCCTCTGCTTGCAGTCATTCACTGACCTTCACAATCTCATTTCCTTGGGACATCAGAGGCACATTAAAGCTTACCTGTGTCAGGAGGTCCCACTGTGCCAAAACCATCCAGGGCACCTCCCATTTTCCCAGCTCTGAAAATCTATCTCCCAGCCGCTAAAAGGGACTTACAAACTTTTCCCCTTCCCCATTACTGTGCAAGCAGATAGTCCAGTCTGTACAAGGAGCAGGCTGGAGCAGCCCTGCTCACAGTTCTTGCAGCAGCTGGCTGTGCTGTTGCCTAAGAGTGGTAAGTCACAGTGATAAACACGGATATTTCACCTTCCACCCTTCCCTTCTGTATCTCAAATCTCGGTGCTGAGGAGCAGCCACACAGGCACTGTTGCTTCCCCGACCAGCCACATGACAGATGTTAGGTATATTCAAAATGACACCTGCACCCCACAAGAGCTCCTATCCTATATTTATAGCCCACTGTCACTGCTCAGATTTATGCCGCTCAAATATTTGTCAGCTGTTATCCCACCTTCCCTGAACATCATTTAACTGAGCTTGACGTATGCAAGCACTTTTAATCTTTCCTCATGAAGCAATTTTGCCCTTCCCAGGGCCTCTGATCATATTTGTAACTCTTCCTCGAGACAGCATCAGTTCGTCATTGCTGCTCTGAAAATACAGCAGGGAGTGTGGCAGCCTGAGAGGGGAGGAGGGGGAGGATTTTTCCCACACTCACATTCAACTCTCTCCCGTACCACCCCTCCTAAGGCACGTTTGCCTGCTCTAAAATCCCTCTCTTCCTTGCTGGTCACTGGTCTTTTCCCAACCTGGGTCACTGTTCCTGCTGAAAAACCCAGTCTTGGATTATTTTGCAACTTCCCTGGGCCAAGAGGGAGTTCATTTTCTTTCCTTCATGTCTTCCTAATGTCTCTATTATTACCCAATCTGCACTGGCATTCACAATGCCTCCCAACTGAGGCAGGAGAATGTAATTAACAAGCTGTTTACCTCTACTTCCAGATCATTAATAAATATGTTAAACAAGACCGCTACCTTGCTGAGCAATGCAAAAACTTGATGAGGCACATAGTTTGCTGTACAGTTCTCATCCCATGCTGGTGACAGTGAGACTCCTTCAGAGCAAGCTCCTTCCAAACCTTCAGCTGAACTGGAATTCATTTCCCCTTAACCTGTTGCATGTGCACCCTTTCCCCCCAGCCCTCGTGAGCCTGGTGAGGAGAAGGAGGGACAGTTGGCTGAGCCACCTCAGTGTGACACAGGACCTGTGTCTCACTACAGAACCCATTTCCCTTTCACAAACTGTGACACCCCACCCACAGGACTTCGGAATACCACCAGTCCCTAGTACTGTTCTTGAGCAACTCATGTCCCAAACTTTACTGTCACTAATTTCAATCTTTCCTTGCCCCTGGTGCACGTTCAGCACCAAAGAGGTGCTACAGCAAACAGGAGCTCAGAGTAGACAAGTATTTTGGTAAACTTGGTTTTTTAGCTTACTTTAAAAATTTTCCGTAACACTTGCCTACACCAGCAAGGGAGATTACGGAGAGACAAAAAAAAAAAAAAAAGGTTTGTACAGAGTTACGGTGCTGTTGCCCAAGGTCTGTAAGGATGGCAAGAGAAGCGTGTGCTTGGTTTCACTAGAGTTGCTTCTGCCTCAAGACAGGGAACAGCATAAAAAGAGCCTTATGGGGCCTTCCAATTCCCTGGTTAATTGATGCCCATAGAACAGTCTTTCCAGGATCAGCCCAGAAAGCTGCAGTCAGTGTTACCTGCTTTTATCACAGCTGCACAGATTTGTCTTTGCCTTTCCCACTGGAGGCAGACTGGAGAGACTGCTCTCTGGACCCTGAGGAAAAATGCCTTCTGGTCTGACACAACCTTCAGGTTTCTTGGGGACTGCCATCATAAGTTCCAGAGGTAGAACTAAAATTAGCTGAAACACTGGTTGCCACTTAACATAATGCTTGCCTGGTGGAGGATGGTAAATCTCAGCTCAGTGGCAGACTTTAACACTTTGATCTTTCAGAAGAGGAAAAAAAGCTACTTGAGGATGCTCCAAGGGACGAGGTGAATCCTGGGGAAACTCATTTGGTGGTCTGCCGAGTCCCAGGCAGCTCCAAGGGCCTGAGGTGATGTTCTCTGCCCAGGCTGCACCTCCTTGGTGATGCCTGTCCAGTGGGACACGGAGGGCAGCTGAGGGGCACAAGTCGCAAAACCGTGGAGGTCCCAGAAGACACAGCCTGCCTCTTGCTGCTCTCTGCCACGATGGAGGGATCTCTGCAAAACTCTGCGACATCCACAAGGTGGCAAATTCAGCTGAAGGATGTTTCCTCAGCATCCTATTTTCCTGTCAGTTTCCGATGAGGATGAGGATGAAGAAGAAGAGGGCAAAAAGAGAAACAGAAGGATCCAGAAAGCCTGAAAAGCCTCAGATTGTATCATCTTAAGCTATCTAACAGAAACTCCGAAAAGTTCATCCCTTGGATGATGTTCCCTTGTTTATTTGATTCTATTGTCCAATTGCCGTCAGCAGTTGGGTGGACATGGGTCAGGCATCCGTCTTCTTCCCTCTGCCAACAGAGCAGGCAAAAAGTGCTCTTCCAGCATTTCGTACCCTCTGGAGTCACCTTGGGCAGGGAGATGGGTTTGCTTGCTGGTTTTTCCTAATGCATAATTAACATTGCAGGCAGCAAGTGACCTGGGAGAACAGAGAAAGTGTGCACACAGCTCAGCCTCTCGGATTGTCCCCCCGGGCTGTCTGCTGACCTTGGCATCCAGAGGGTCTTTCCAGTGACTCTGGCTTTCCTGATGCTCAGTTTTCTGTTGGATGGTGCCCGATGGATGCCAGAGACTCTCCCCAGCCCTTCCCCACCACCTTTGTTTACAGGCCAATTAGTGGGTGCCGTGTTTGTTTTGCAGCCAGCAAGTCAGCCACCCCAGCGATTTAACAGCTGCAATTTTCATTTACAGTTGACTTTGAACAGCCAGTTTTATACATGCAGGGTGAAATAATGGTATAATTAACCTAGGAAAATCCATTAAAAGGGTGCGGATGTTCAAAACATGGAGCACACAATTACAAAACCCCATGACTGAGATTACTGCTGAGATCTAATTCCTCCTTATACATCTCATCCCTACATGGATTTCAGACGAGCAATTTTCTCTGCAAGGCTTTGTCGTCAGAAGTTTCACCAACTTTCTAAATTTTACTCTTCTAACAAAAAAAAAAAATCAAAATTGGGAATGAAAAATTAATTAAAATAGTTTGAATGGATGGAGTTCTTAGGAAATACCTCATGTTAATAATTTTGGATGTGTTATATTTTAACAGTTTCAAACTGGTCTGTGGCAGTTCGGGCTCTTCCTTTCTCGTTGCTTTCTAACCTCTAATCAGGTCATTTTTTAATATGAGGAGACATTTTGAAACCTGTACATTTCTTCCTCTCTTAGAAAAGACCAAAAGTTCTCTGCCCACTTCCAAACTTTTCATTGGAGCCAGTTCTCAAGTTAGTTTTTTAAGCTGGTTGTGTCCGTAAAAACAAAACAGAAGAGATTTTTCACACGAATCTTCATTCCCACACACAAAAGTAATTAAAAAGACATTCTCCACTAGTTATCATAAACACTGTTTAATCAGGTGTCCGCAGGCTGTTTGTTCCACTGGGCTGTTTGCACAGGATGGATATTATTCCCCAAGTCAATACCCAGTACTTCTTTTCATGCTCATCAGGTAGTTTTTCCAGACGGCTCCTTTGGACCCCGCTCATCACTTAGATTAATATTTAAATTCACTAACTTGGCTTTTGCATGCCACTTGAGTCCAGAGGGCTGCAGTCCTGCCTCGCTGGGGAGAAGGAGATGTTGTCCTTGTTTCTGATATGAAAAGTGACAAATTCTGTCTGTTCTGGGGAATTAGGTCTTAGAAACACAGCCTTTGGGGCAGTTCTTCAGCAGGTGTAAATCTGTCCCACTGATGTAAAGGCAATCCTGTTTGTTCTGTTTTGGGTTTGTTCCCAACTGAACCTCAGCATTATGCCTCTGAGTTGGATGTGAGCCGGCTCACTCTGCCCTGGCTCCTCTGGTAGAGCCCAGGGCAGTGTCTTTCACAATCTCCCTGTGCACCCCACCAGCAGCTACAACCCTCTGGGGTGCCCCAGCTCCCACACTGGCCCCAGTCACAGCTCTGGATGCAGTATCACCCACTGTNGAGCTCCACAGCCACGCTGCTCCCTTCCCCTCTCTGCTTGTGTTAATAAATATATTCAGCCACTCAGGGCCTGGGGTGACCTCAGGCTCTCCACTATTAACCTTTCTGCCTGCTGAGAATTGGCCATTTGTTCCCTCCCTTCCCTCCCCGTCTTATCTCAGTTTTAATCCATGCCTTGGCTTTTCCTCTCATCCTGTGGTTACCAGGTTTCCTTAATAGCCTCCTATGAGGGACTTTATCAAAAGCCTTTTGAAAGCCTTAATAAATTATAGGCACGACTCTACCATTCCCTGTTATCTTGTTAACCCTTCTGGAGCATTCCCAGCTGGGTGGGAGAGCAGAGCCCCTGCCTGCCTACACAGGATCATGGCCAGCTCTGCAGAAAGCCTCCAGGGCTCTCTTGTGTCTCCTGCCTGGTTCAAGAGGACATGGCATTTACGGTGCTGAAACATTTTCCAGTTTCACTTCAGGAGAAAGAGCTACCCTGGGGAGCTGAAAAGCCACCCATCAATCCACCTCACTTAAAAATATGTCGTGCTGTTTGGTGGATTTGGGAGTACTTGATATGATTTTTGGTTTAATTTTGACTTTAAGTCATGACTATACACGGACCAGTATTAGACAGTGAAGAAATTTCCAAGCAAAGAAAAGATACTGTGCCATGCAGGTATTGAAGGAGGTCGTTTTAACAATTTTTAAAACATCTTTTTATAAATAATTTTGAGGTAGGAGGAACCCACATGAGTTGAATCCAAGTGGATGAGAAGGCTTTTCAGCCGTACCCCATTTTGTGGGTGGTAGGATGGTGGCAGGTCATTGTCACACATAGCTGGGAGGAGAACATCCCCAGCCTTACCACCTTGTCCAGGTAACCTCCAGGACGAGGCACGGTGGGGAATGCCCCCTCTCTCCAACATGTGTCCCCGCCCTCTGCTCTTTCTGGAATTCAGCACCTGGATTCAAAAGGCACCTCCTGCAAGTCCAAGGCTCCCCTCGGACGCGTATCCCTGTCACTGCAAGGAGCCATCTCTCCCCACCCCACACCACTCCATCTTTTTAAACCTTCTGCGGAGGTCATTGATGGTGTGTTTAATTCCCCGGGGAGCATGCTGTTCAGTCGCAGCCATCTCCTCACCTCTTTTTACCTCTTGCCAGCTTTAGGAGTCAAGCTCCAGCCTCCTGGAATTTTTCCCTTCCACTTGTACATCAAGCTGCGTCTAAGCCAGAGCAGCTCAATTACACTTTTGCTGAAATCTCCTGGGTAATTTGAGTGAGACTGGCTCAGCAGGAAGTGGTGTGCTGGCTCTGTCTGTGCCAGGCAGCTTCAACACTGTGTGCCAATTCCAAGGCCATGGCAGAGCCCTGCAGCTGCCCCCTGAGAGACCAGGAGAGCAGGAAAAAGCAGGATGTGATCACCTGCAGGAGCATGTGGGGCTGCAAAGTCTGGAAAACTTCCCTGCAGTGCACCAGGACCTGACCTGACCCCCATCCTCCTTCAAACCCCTTCTCTACATCTGCTGTGCTGCAAAATGAGGGCAGGGCTGCCAGCAATGGCACTATGGGAAATATAGATGGCACAGACAGGTGAGGGAAGTGCTGTGCCCACAGGGACGTTCCCCCACCCCCCTGGATCTCCATCATCAATCAGGTGTTTCCACGAGCAAGGCAGCACTGGTACCTGCACCTGGATTAGCACCAGGTTGCCTGGGCACCAGGCTAATGCCTCTCTCCATCTGCATAGGACTCTGCGTGCCTTGCTAATAACAAAAAATAAAAGGAGCTCTGCTGTGTGTATGGACTTTCATATCCCAGGTAGCCTGCGTGTGAATGCCTAATGCCTGCCTGATTATTGTTCGCCTGGTATTCAATAGTTTGAAAAAATAAAACGTCCTATAGTTAGAGAACGAGATAGGACTGTTTAATTTCAGGCCATTATCTCCCGGTAATTGCTGGAGGAATTTCATTCTATGCCAGTGCAATGGAAAAAAAAAAAATCATGTTTTTTCCCCCTTTATGAAAAAAAAAAAGAGAGCTTGCTTTTCTCCAAGGGGTTCAGGGCTTTCAGGCCACGGTTGGAAGCAAGAGCTGTGGCTGCTTTATCAAATTCGCATTTCATTTCCAGCATGCACCCAAGCCGCATGTAAATTATAATGAGAAAAGGGGAAAAAACAAAGAGATAGAGCTCAAGAGATGGGAAATGATAATGAAATCAAATGAACTCAGGGCCTTTGAAGACTAACAGAGCCACAGACAGACAGATATGTACACAGTGACAGAGATAGAGACAAGCAAGAGGCACGCATGAGGAGACAGCAAGAGTAGAAGGCTGATAGAGAAAGACAAAATTGGAGATTTGCACCCACAGCATGCACAAGGACACAACATGTGAGTGATCCTGGAAGGATCTCTGCTCCACAAAGACTTTTGAAGCCGTGGTTCTGGGGTGTACAACTCATGGGAGGCTCCTGCTCCCAGTTTTCCCTATGTCTCCCAGTCCTACTATGCTCTTTCAGAAGTCCCAAGGGTGTGTGATGAAATCTAGCACCATTTTCCCCATGGGAAAGGACTCTTTCCAGTCTTCAAGTTCACAACTCCGTCCTTCCCAGCGCAGCCAAGCCACGGAACTCAGCACGATGGGAGGATGTGCCCCCTGCATGATCTGACCTGGGGATCATCCATTCTAGGAGAGAGGAAGGCGAAAATTCCCAGTAAACTCAGCTGCTTCCTAGTCACTTGTTTGAAGGAAAAAGAATTCAGCCCTCCACTGAGGTCAGTGGTGAGCCTGAGACATGGAAGACAGCCAACCTCACCTGCCCAGTGGGGGGTGTGGACCTGAGGCTGGAGAATGGGAGCTGTTCTACTGCTGGCTGAAGATAAACCTGGAGACAACCTTTCGCTTCTGCTGGATGCTGAGATTTGGGTCACATCTCATAAATGGGAGCTCTGGTGGGGATTTCAGAGGGCTCCAGTGGTACTTGGGAAGAAAAAGGTCTGCTATTCTGGCTTTCACTTTTCAGCTTTGCCTCCAAACCCTGGAGTGTCTGGAGTGACCAAACCACAAGTAGAGGGCTGAGATGTGGTAAATGTCACTCTTCCAAGCCCAGCTGGCCAGTGGTACATTAAAGAGGAGTCAGGATCCCACCACCACGAGCAAAGTTTGGGGACCACATCTCAGTAACTCCCAAATCATGGCAGAGAGAGAGAGACCGGCCCTTGTTCTCAGTGCATCACATCAGCACAAAGGAACAGTCTCTGCGGCCCAGGAAGGTAAAGGCTGACTGCCCTGGGTGCCACAATCTACCAGGGCCAGAAAGACGCCATGAGGTCAGTTTTCCTGAGCTTTAAGGAGCTTCAGTTCATGGCTCCCTCATGGGTCAGTTACTCTGGCAGTTTACTCCCCTCATTGCTGGAAACCTGTGCTGTGTTTCTAGGCTCAAAGAGGAAAAGAAGCGAGGAAAGACAAGGTGTTGCTACTTAAACCAAAATACTTTAAGAATAGCAAGGCAAACACCAACACAGTAACCAAATCCCAGTGCTGCAAGCAAGGTAATTTCCCAGCTACCCATGAAATGCACCTGTGCTTGCTTGAGAGGCTTCTGAACCACTCGTGATGAGTCACACACAACTCATGAATTATTAGGGATTAATTCAGTCATGTAAATTTATTGTCATCACGATTATGGGAACAGCTAGCAGGCAGTGTCATTGAGATACCTCCTCCTGGGCACGCTGGAGCTGGTGTGGAGCCCATGGAGGTCAGGATGCTGCTGCCAAGGTCTGGAGATCACTGCAGTTTTGTGTGGGTTTTTGTGCAGTTTTGTGTGTTCCCGAAATCCCAGGACAGGGCAGGCTGTGCCTTTCATCAGGCCTCATTGTGCTCTGCAGATGCTGTGAGCAGCAGACTGGTACCAACAGGGTCTAAATTTGCACAAGAGTAATTTGAAAATCCTTCAGAGCTTGCTGACTTCTCTTGGCTCTAACAAAACTGATGCAGGAAAAGCAGGATTAAAAAAGAAAAAAAAAAAAAAAAAAGAAAAAAGGAAAAAGAAGCCAGAGATTGATTCTTACCTCATATCATTAAAAAATAAATTGCTGTAGCGCTATAACATAAAGTAAGAATCAATCTTATTTTTTAACACCAGAAATAACCTAATGAAATACAAGATTGATTCTGAATATGGGCTTCTTGGTGGAGCCCCTGTGGGAATTGATTACAAAATTGAATGTCTCAGAGCTGATAAGATGAATTTGGAATAAATCTTACTTTTAACTACTCCCTTTTTATGCTCATAAAAAAAAGAAAGATTGATTCCAATCAAAACTTCTTCTAAAAAGTGAGACAGTTTCGATTTGTCGAGGCAGTTTTTCAACAGAACAGCACTGAACTTCAGAGCCAATCTCACCCCTAGTTACACGTTCCCCAGGGAGGAAAAATACGAGGCACAATATTTCTGATTTACAGCTTGAAATGAGACAGTAATGATCATAATAATCAGGACAAGAAGAAGGAGAGAGCCTCAAGTGGATGGCAGCTCTCTCAACTGATGATGCCAAGGGAGGAAGTGATTTGGAAAGTGAAGGTGGAGAAGCAGCTCCCCCTCCACCCTGCTGCAGGGGACTGCTGAGGACACCTCACTGCAGATCCCAAGGTGTAGCATTGGATCTGTTTATTCTGCAAAGAAAATGCCTTCTGGGAGTCCCTCCAGCTTCCCAGGACTTCACCTCCAGCCCTACCAGCATCTCCTGCCTGGCCCACAGCAGCATTAACTCCTTGAAGCCTTCTGCATTCATGGGTAGGCAGTAGCTTTGAGTTTCCAGTCTCAGCTCAGTTATAGCCAGCGTAGTCCCATCACACCACACCATGCCCTGGGAGATGCTTAAATTCCCTCTGGCCAACCTGCCAGTTTGCCAGGACAGAGGCTACCCAGTCCCACCAAGCTCAGAGGACTGGGCTCGCCAAGCTTTGCTTCCAGACTGGCTGTGATAATCCCCATACCCTCATTCCTAATAACGCTTCATGATTTTGATCCCATGGGCAGCAGCCCTGATCTTATCAAAAAATGAGGCAAAGTGGCTGTTTAGTCTCAGGGCCCACTCTGTGCTCCCTTTAATCTCTCTATCCCCATCACTGCGTTGCAGGAGGCAGTTCCAGGACTCTTTGTCGGTTGGGTAGTTTCTTCTCATCTCCAGATTCCATTTATTCATGGCCCATTCACGCATGTCTGTTCCAGTGTCAATATTTTATTTCACCTTGAGTCACTCACTTTCCCACCTGGGCATCTCTGCAAGATGGCAGTTTGCTCCCATCTCTTCCACCAAATGCTTCTACACCAGAGAGATCTCACAAAGGATTTCTTTTTCCACTTTTCAGAAGAAATGCTATTCTGGTACCCAACTTGTGTCTCTTTTTCAGTTGCTGAATAAAATTTGAAGACTATCTACCTCTTTCTCTTTCTTTATCTCTCTCTTTCCTTACAGAACCACAGAATCATAGATTGGTTTAGGTTGGAAGGGACCGTAAAGATCATCTTATTCCAATCCCCCTTTCATGGGCACAGGCACCTTCCACTCAACCAGGCTGCTCAGAGGCCCATCCAACCTGGCCTTGAACGCTTCCAGAGATGGGGCATCCACAATTTCTTTGGGCAACCTGTGCCAGTGTCTCAGCACCCTCACAGTAAAGAACTTCTTCGTAACATCTAATCTACACCTAGTGTCTTTCACTTTGAAGCTATTCCCCCTTGTCCTGTTGAACTGTGCAACAGGTCCTATTGAAGAGTCCTTCTCAACAGCATCCTAGCCTGTATCAGAAATAGTGTGGCCAGCAGGACCAGGGAAGTCATTCCTGTACTTGGCCCTGGTGAGGCCACACCTCGAGTGCTGTGTCCAGTTGTGGGCCCCTCAGGTCAGGAAGGACGTAGAGATGCTTGAACACGTCCAAAGGAGGCCAACAAGGCTGGTGAAGGGCTTGGAACACAAGCCCTATGAGGAACGAGTGAAGGAGCTGGGGTTGTTTAGCCTGGAAAAAAGGAGACTCAGAGGTGACATTATCACTCTCTACAGCTTCCGGAAAGGTGGTTGTAGTCAGGTGGGGGTTGGTCTCTTTCTCCAGGCAACAACTGACAGAACCAGAGGACACAGTCTTAAGCTGTGCCAAGGGAAATTTAGGCTGGGTGTTAAGAAAAAGTTTTTTACTGAAAGAGTGATAAGGTTCTGGAATGGTCTGCCCAGGGAGGTGGTGAAGTCACCATCCCTGCATGTGTTTAAAAAAAGATTGGATGTGTCACTCAGTGCCACGATTTAGTTGAGGTGGTGTTAGGGCATGGGTTGGACTCGGTGATCTTGAAGGCCTCTTCCAACCTGGTGATTCTGTGATTCTGTGATTCAAGCTCTCTTGTAGCCCCTTTAGGTACTGGAAGGTGCTATAAGGTCTCCCTAAACCTTCCCTTCTCCAGGCTGAACAACCCCACTCTCTCAGCCTATCTCCATAGCAGAGGTCTCCATCCCTCTCATCATCTTGGTGGCCTCCTCTGGACTCACTCCAGAAGGTCCCTGTCCCTCCCGTGCTGGGACCCCAGAGCTGGATGCAGTGCTCCAGGTGGGTCTCAGCAGAGCGGAGCAGAGGGGTAGAATCCCCTCCCTCCCCTGCTGCCCACGGGGCTCTGGATGCAGCCCAGGACATGTTTGGATACCACTGGCATATGATTCAATACGGCTCCTTCCTTTCAATCCTACAAAAAGGATATTTAAAAGGAGCATCCTCCACAGCACCATCTTCTCTGATTTTTTTTTCCCACTAAGTGCACTTTAGGTGCCCTGGGACCGCTCACAGAAGCAGTCTGTGTCTGTTTTTCCCACAGTTGCACAGCCGGGACCGCTTGGACATAGCCGCATCCCTGCTACACGTGAATCTCAGACAACTCCCATCCTCCTTTGCCTGGATCTCCCACATTCCCACCAAAAGGCTTTGGCCTCTCCCTTGTCCGGGACCCACACACCAGACCCAGATGGGTGATGAGAGATGAGATGCGTTGCTTCTGACATGTGGGGTCCTGGGGGGACAGTTGTCCCAGCACGGCGCTCCAGCTGTGGAGGTGCCAAGCAACAAGGCCAGGCGTTCTGCCTGTGAGCAGACACACAGCCCCAGCTGTGCCGAGCACGGGGACTCCCTCTCTGTCACACGCCGGGCACACCAGATGTGCTCCTGACGTCCTTGAGTGTTGTGAAGCACAGGGAAGGCGAGGGAGCTGCAGGCGCCTCCTTGGTGCTCGCCCCACGCTCAGGAGAACCTTTGGTGTGTCACCAGAGTCTGTGCTGACTGTGGAGTTGTGGCACGGGTGGGAAGAGGTATTCATCCTCCTGTCCCCCTCCTTGGACACCTGGGTGTGATTTCAAAAGCACTGCACGCTGAATTTGTCGATGAGGACCCTCCTGGTTCCTGCAAGACAGGGAGGCAGCTCGTAGGTCTAGATGAAGAACAACTTAATTCTCTGATCCCAGCAAAATCTGGTCTGCATTAAAAATAACAAAAACTCCCTCAAACCCATTGTGTTTAAATAATGTTAAAAATCGGACTGAGAGCATTGAAAGCAAATTCCAAGCCCTAATGAAGAAGGATTGTCTGGCATGGTAATAATAATAAACTCTGTGTACACATGTATGTATGTATATATGTATAGAAGGAGAATTTCATCTGAGGAGCTGAGAGCCCTATAATTAGCATGATCTCACGGCTGCACCAGGAAGCACAGTAGGTAAGTGTCCTTGACCTGCAGTTCCCAGTGAAGGCAGAGAAAAGGCGTGGTCCAGAGGAGCAGGGGAAAAGCAAGGTTTGCTTCCCACTCTACCCTTGTCCCAGCTGCAGCAGGGATGGCTGCTGGGCAAGGGGTCTGTTTTCCGGCCCCTGTTTGCAGTGGAATCAAGAGGACTTGTGGCAGCAAGTGTCTGCCAGGTGTAAGCCCAGCAGAGACGTGATGGCCAGACTGGAGAGGCTGTTTTGCAGCCATGAGACACAGGTGAGGTACAGGGGGTAAAGGCCTTGGGTTCAGTCAGAAATGAGAGGTGTATGGGAAACACCACGTCCATTAACCTCAAAAGAGGGCAGAAGAGACAGTGGCAGGAGACTGTGTGGAGAGCTAACCCCACACAGGTCACCCCGGCTGAGCATCCCAGCTCCCAGCCCTTGCTGCGAGGAGCTGTCCTTGTCCCACAGGGCATCTGTGAGATTGTCCTTCCATGCTGTGGGTTTGTTCAGCAGCTTTTTCACTGACTCAGGTGGTAATGCTCCCAGCCCTCCCCAGGGAACTCCGTTCAGCAGTTTCTGTCACACTCCTCCACTTCATTATGCTTAACAGATCCTCCTCTGCCTTCCTGTTCATGTCCTTCAGATGCCTATGCTCTGATGAGAGGGGAAGGAAGGAACAAAAAAAGCATCTTCTAGTTCCTACCCATGCATGCAGCTGCACAGTGAGAGCTGGAATAGCGATGCTGATGTACCACAAAGCCACAGGAGGATGGAAAGCTTAGCAGGTGCCCAGTCACCATGAAGAAAGGTGTAGGATAGGTGCTAAACTGGCCAGAAATACTGGGAGGTGGGAAAAGATCTGCCCCTGGGGCACTTTTGTGCAGGGCAGTTCCTGAAGGTCAGCAAATAGAAGTCAGAGCCCAGCCTGCACACACAGCACTTGGAGGTCTTTACAGCAGAGCCCATCCTGGGCCTGCTGGCAGATGTCTGCTCAACTTGGAGCTGCATCTCTCAGTCCTTCCTCACTTCTCTGAGCTGAACTCACGTTATAATTATGTGAGGACACTGTCTCCCACAGGATTCTCCTGGAGAAACTGGCAGCCCACAGCTTAGACAGGTGCACTCTTTGGTGGGTAAAAAACGAGCCAGCCCCGGAGAGTGGTGGTGAATGGACTTAATCCATCTTGGCCGGTCACAGTGACATTCCCTAGGGCTCTGTACTGGGCCCAGCCCTGTTTGATGTCCTTACTGATGATCTGGATGAGGGAACTGAGAGCACCCTCAGTCAGTTTGAGGACAATGCCAAGCTGGGTGTGAATGTTGATCTGCTGGAGGGCAGGAAGGCTCTGCAGAGGGATCTGGACAGGCTGGATCCATGGGTCAAGGCCAAGTGTATGAGGTTCAACCAGGCCAAGTGCTGGGTCCCGCCCTTGGGTCACAACAACCTCCTGCAGCTCCAGGCTGGGATAGACTGGCTGGAAAGCTGCTGAGTGGGAAAGGACCTGGAGGTGCTGGTTTTCAGTGGCTGAACGTGAGCTGGAGTGTGCCCAGGTGGCCAAGAAGGCCAATGACATCGGGCTTGTGTCAGCAGTGGTGTGGCCAGCAGGACCAGGGCAGTGACCATCCCCCTGTGCTGGGGGCACTGGTGAGGCCACACCTCCAATCTTGTGTTCAGTTCTGGGCTCCTGACAACAAGAAAGGCACTGAGGGACTGGAGCATGTCCAGAGGAGGAGAACAGAGCTGGGGAAGGGTCTGGAGCTCAGGTCTGATGAGGAGCAGCTGAGGGAGCTGGGGGAGCTCAGCCTGGAGAAAAGCAGGCTCTGGGGAGACCTTATCACTCTACAATTCCCTGACAGGAGGGTGTAGACAGGTGGGGGTCAGTCCCACATAAGAGGAGCTAAGACAAGAGGAAACAGCCTCAAGTTC
The DNA here is from genome assembly GCA_013397725.1 of Rhagologus leucostigma. Taxonomy (NCBI): domain Eukaryota; kingdom Metazoa; phylum Chordata; class Aves; order Passeriformes; genus Rhagologus; species Rhagologus leucostigma. The sequence continues at coordinate 591,971 of VZTD01002389.1, read as the reverse complement.
CACCAGGGGAGGTTTAGATTGGATATTAGATAGAAAAAATTCCTTCACTGAAAGGGTTATCAAGCACTGTCACAGGCTGTCCAGGGCAGTGGTGGTGTCACCATCCCTGGAGGTCCTTAAAGGACTTGTAGGTGTGGCACTTGGGAACATGGACTTGATACTCCGAGAGGTGTTTTCCAACCTAAACAATTCCATAACTCTGTGATCTCCCAAGTGAAAATCTGGACAAACAACTAGGCAAGTAGAGAGATATGTACTTACAGTCACCTCAGTTTCTGTTCCCAAGGCCTCCATGGCCCTTTTAATCACCTGGGCTTGCTTATGCTGTGCAATTTGCATGGTAATTATATTTAACAAGAACAGCAATAAGGGAAATAGAAAGTGTAATGTTGTTATCAAGGCATAATTATTCTTGAATAATTTGGTGATTACAGTTTGCTGTGTTTGGAACTAATTGTCACCAGCCCCTTTCAGTGTGGCATACTCCCCCTCACTCCTGCAGCTTTAATCCCAGGATGCCTCCAGCTTTTGACTTCTAGACCTTTCCAGCCACCCAGATTGTTTAGACTCCCAAGTATGATGTTTTGTGGCCCCTAGACTTGCACCTAGCTGAGCAAGCCTGTGGAAATGAATATGATGAGCATGTCCTTCCAGCACCTTTGCTTCTCCACAGGCCCTCTCCTGCACAGCTCAGGGCAGCACAGTGTGTCAGACACTCTTGGGCCGAGCAGCAGGGGAACCCCAGGGACAGGATGGCTCCTCCAAAGGCATCCATGCAGGACGGATGGAGCTAGGCACTGAGGCCTCCCAGTCTGACCGTGGGAGGATGGGAACACAGCATCGCCCTGGGAACCCCAGCTGCCAATATTCCAGCTCGCCACCCCAGAGAAGTGCATTAAGCTTCCTGATGTGCAAGGCCTGGATGGCTAAAATGTGAGGAGCCTGTAGAGTTCTTCTTCTCAGAGCTTGGGGTGTACACTGAGATTTCAGCCGCTGGAAGGCTCTGCCTGGTCCCACTGTCCCCTTGCAGCAGCCACCCTGGCTATCATCCCTGTACGTGTATTTCCCCCACAGCCAGCTCCAGGGAGAGGCTGGGAGGGAGAGCAGAGCTGTAGTGCAGAGCAAAACCTCTGTCCTTTCCTTCCACCACAAGGAAAAGAGAGGGACCCACCCGGATAAAAACCCTCTCCTCCTCTATAGCCCAACACACAGCACAGAGGAGCTGTGCTCTTAACTTTTCCTATCCAGAACCCAAGAAACCAGAAAAATGCTGTCCTTGACCTCCTCTGAGCTTGGGTAGCCAAACCCTGATGCTGAGACGCTTTCCAGGCTTCAGCCTCTCTGCTGCCAGTTCTCTCCTGGTGGAATGAGAGTGCCAGGTCTCAGCCAAGGAGCTGCTGCAGCGTGGGTGGCTGCACATGTACACCCAGCTCCAGGTCACACATGTCACAAGGAGGAGAGAAGGTGCTACACAACTGCAGCTGGATCCTCATGAGCTGAGAAAGAGCTCATCTGTCCTTTTACAGACTCTCAGAGCCATGTCTGCAGGCTCTCTTGTGGGCTTCTGGGCATACACAGAGGACTGTTTTAGTGCTGCTCAGGACATTAAACCCTGCTGTCTTTCTGTGCTAGCTCACTGATGACAGTCCCAAGAAAGATGAGAAAGGCCCTCGGAGCCAGAATTTAATTTCTGTGAATATACAGAGACCTCATATTCAGGTGTCTGAGTCCAGCTCATCATCTCAGCTCTGAAGGCTTGTAGCTGCTTCAAGGAGTGCTCAGAAATCCCTCAATCCCCTGAAACATAAAAAGGAGAAAAACACAACTGCTCTGTGATGTATAGCTGCTTTGCTACCCAAAAGGGCTCTGAAAACATCAGGCAAGGAATTCACTGGAGGCAACGTGCTTTGTAAATCACAGAGCACACCAATGTTTTAGGGTTTGGCAGTGGCTGAATTGGATCACTCAAGAGGCTGGTAACAAAAGAAGATGTAGGATAGGGAGGCAGGAAGGGTTGCAAGGTGCTGCCTGGAAGGCACAGGAGTGAGAGGAAAGAGTTTTCAGGGAGAAAGTGTGGGAGCACGTGAGCTCAGGGGAGGCTGTGATCCATTGAATAGACTGAAGCTGGTGAAGCCTCCGGCTAGGAAAGCCATGCAGAAAACAGGCAGTTAAGACTGCCTTTCCTTCCCTTTTACCTACACAAAATGCAGCTTGCAAACAGAGCTGAGTGCCAGTCTGCAGCCCAGTGACAGGCCCTCCGGAGCAGATCCAAACAAGACAGACTCTGGTGGGAACAGATCCTGTCGCAGCCCTGAGCCCACGCCTGTGAGGAGCACACAGCAGGGTCTGTCCATGCACAGCACACTCTGCCCCTGCTGGGACCCTTCAGACCCTCCATGAGACAAGTTCCTGCAGGATCTTGTGTACCCTGGATCCTGTTCACACAACCTGAAGGGATCAGACGTGGGATGGATCACAGTGCTGGAGCCCAGGATGAGTAGATACTCCCACCTGGGCTCCCTAAGTATGGCTCTCACAAGCAGCAGTGCGTGCACAGAGAATCTGTGCTTGGTGGTTGTTGGTTCAGCCTCAATCCCACAAGTTTTCCACACCATTGTGGTTCCACCTGGCTGCTTCAGCAGAGCGGACACAGCCTTGAAAGGGGTGGGGGGCCATGGTAGGACCAGGCACCCATTTCCCTGGTGTCCCAGAAGAACTTTTTTTTTAGTCTCTCCTTAAACCCTTGCAAACTTTTAGGTTTGACACCGTTGTGCAGCAACCAGTTCCACAGGTCTATCACACTTTCCTTTGTCTTGCTTTTAACACCTGCTAGCAATCTGTCCTGCCCTCTGCTTCTCACACTTCCTCTTGCCCCCTTACTGGGACCTTTACCACGTATCTTTGGCTACCTCTGTCCTGGACCTGCATGAGCAGAGTCACTCATGTACTTGTCAGAACGGAGACTGTTCCACACTGTTCACCGTCCTTCATGAGTGTTTCGCTGTGCTGCAGCATTCCTCCGAGGTGAGGGATCAGCGCTGTGTGTGGTACCAAAAATATGAACAAACAACAGGTTTTTATAGTGAGTGGTCCTGACTTTGGAGCAGAGCTCAGCTACAGATCAGGGTAAGACCACAGCATGGTCAGAAGATAAAGGAGGTGAGAAAGCTCCCAGATAGTCTTTCAGGTGAAAACAAGGCTTACTTATATGGTGAGTCTCCTTGGAGATAGAAAGGGTTGTTGAGGAGGGTAGTGGGAAGACAGGGAAGTATCTTGGCATTGCAACACCTCTGTAACCCCTTTCTTCTCCTTTGCTGTGGAACAGAAGACCTTGTGTCATCCCTATCTGTCAGGGATGCTGGATTAACCATCTGCTCCAACCCTGCCCTCCCTCAGAGGTTTGAGTTGGACTGGGGAGATTTGGGAATGGTTCAGACATGAAGACAAGACATCCCCATCAATGCCCTGCTAGCTCCCTTGGTAAAGCAGAGCTGCTTTGTTAATCATATCCATGGATTAGCATGAGTTTATGAGTTCCACACGGAAGCATTTGGAATCATAAATTGCATTTTCACCACTTAGCCTAGAAGGATCTCTGGGGCTTGGTAGACAGATATAAAAGGAAACCTTTAGAGAGAACAAAGGGGATAACAAAAAGATTATCAGAACCAAGCCTGAAAATTAATAGACCAAATCAAAATTAATTAATGGACTAAATCCAATTAATAGACTAAATCAAATCCTCTTTGAAAATGCGGTCACCTCAATCACTGATCATCTTTTCACACTCCCACGAAGACAGACAGTTCAGCTTCTTCAGCAAAGTGGGTTAAGAAAGACCAGGCTGGAGCAGCAGGGGGGAAAGTTTGGGGGTTTAAGGGTCAGAGTTACCCCTGCAAAGGGGAAGGCAGCTAGGGAGCGCAGGGTGGGCCTGACACAGCTATGGGGAATAATCCTGAAGCAATTAAAAAGCTGGTATCTTCTTCCTTTAATGAAAACTATTGTTCTAAAAACACGGTGAGTATTAAGAGCAGTTGTCGTCCTGCTGTTTGGCTTGTATCTGGATTAGATTTATGCTAAGGATGGAATATGAGTCTGGCTAAGTATTACTTTCCACAAATATTTGGCTTTTAAAAAAAGCCCAAATGTGGAGTTTTATCACATTCAGACGCAAATAAACTGCAGTGGATGTGAAGAGCAGTAAAAAGTAACAGGAGAACCAAACAAAGGGGCACCAAGGGCAGGCACTGCTGGCCACAGAGGGGGGAAGAACAAGGTGTGAGTGGGGCTTGGGAGGGTGGGAGCGAGGGAGGGGACAGAGGTGGGAGCAGCATCATCCAGGGGGTGTCACCAGCTCACTTCAGGTCCCCACCTTCTCCATGCCAGTCCTACCATGCTATACAGCAAGACCTGGGGAGACTATGGCTCCTCCTGGACCATGCATTTTTGGAGATGCAGCAAGAGAGAAACCCTGCCCTGGGAAAAAAAAAGTGTTATCTCACCAGCAATGAGGAAAGTCCATAATCACCAGCTGGACTGGAGACTTTTGAATTTGGACATGCCAATCCCACACTCTAACCACAAGAGGAAAACTGATCTGAACTGGCCTTGTTAGTGCAAACACTGATGGAGGAAGTCTTTCAGATGTCATTTAGTCATAAGAGGCTCGGCAGAGGGAGCACCAGCCTATCCTGGGTTTGCTGGGATAGAACTAATTTCCTTCTAAGTACCTGGTACAGTGCTGTGATTTGGATTTAGTATGAGAATCATGCAGATAACACACTGATGGTTTAGCTGTTCCTCAGTAGGGCTTACCCTAAATTAAAGACTTTACAGAGCCAGCGAGCAGATGCAAAAGAAGCAGGTGCACAAGAGGGAGTATGGCTAAGAGAGATGACCCAAACTGGCCAAAGGGATATTCCATACCACAGAACATCATGCCCAGGGAATAAACTGGGGACAGTTGGCTGAGAGACACCAGTTGCTGCTGGGGAACAGGCTGGGCATTGGCCAGTGAGTGTGAGCGATTGTGTTGTGCATCAATCATCTGTCTTGGGTTTTATTCCTCTCTACCCCTCTCCTTTTCATTATTATTATTATTATTGTTGGTTTTTTTATTATATATTATTTTATTTCCATTATTAACCTTTTCTTGCCTCAGCCTGTGGGTTTTACCTTTTTCTGAATCAATTCCCTATCCCACCAGGGAGAAGAGCAGAGAGTGAGTGAGCCTCAGACAAGTACTTTAGTTGCAGGTCGCAATTAAATCACACCACAACCAAAACACCTCTTTCCTCTGAAAGAAAAAACTTTCACCTCTTAAATGATTGTTGAGCTACTGAAAATATGATTGTGATTTTGAAAGTTTTCAGGCTTTTCCAGCTGGCTGGTTGAAAGGAGACTACCCTCTTTTCCATAGCTGAAGGGTCCTTTTAGGATGCAAGAATATCAAAATTGCTCTTAAAACATGTGGAAAAAGTAACAGCCCCTCCTCCCCTCTCCCCACCATGTCATCCAGTGTGTGATAACAAAATTGCCCCAGTGAGTGTGGTGTGAAGCCACAGCTGCAGCATCCTACACGCCATTTTGAAGCACTGCTTGAGCATCCAGGTTTCTGTGTCTGCATCCCTCTTTTTGATCTGCGTGTTTCATCGAGCTGAGGCAAAAGCAAAAACAAAACAAGAACAAAAACCAAACAAACCAAAAAAACCCCTCACACAACCCAAATGAAAGTCACATTTGAAGGCCTAGGTTTCCATTTCACATGACACTTTGAAACCCATTTGAAATCCTAATGGTATTTATTGCCTTTCTCAAACAATAAACAGAAGAAAAGCCCACAATGAGGAAACAGAAAGTAGTACTTCTTTTAATATAAAATTAATTAATCTGCAATTAATCATGAAAACAGGTCTATCTTTCTTTGTCTGTGCTCAGACAAAGATAGTTGCTTGCTATCTCTGATTTACTCCTGACTTGCCAGCAGCGCGCGAGAAAGCAGGCTGGAAATGGTTTTAATTCCTCATCATAGCTTGTGTCATCAGCACCGCAGGTTGTCTTTGCTTTCATAAAACAGCCCCTGAAAAACAAGGATGTTGTGTGGGGTTCATGATAAGGCCGTGGGCCAGGGCGGGCTGTGCACGGTGGGGAGCAGAGCACCCGCTCAGGGAGGCGATGCCCAGACTGGTTTTGCCCTGCTACAATGCCCGGGCGTGTGTTACTCTCCCCAAACTGCACATGTGCTTTCAGCCAACTGGTTTCCCGCTGGGAACCAGCGCTCATGGAGACGTCACTGGCCCAGCTGGCTCACACAGGTCCAAGGAAGCTGGACATTCAGTGCACACCACTAGGCATCCCCAGAGCCCAGTCCGCCTTGGGTCCTCACTCTTTGCCCAGGATGGATTCCTGCTGTGCTGCAGGCCAGTCCCAAGCCTGGTTTTCCTACAGGAATTCACTCCAGCTCCTGCCCAGCTCCCTGGTAGAAACTCGTGTTCCCCTCCTCCAGCAGACCTGCCCATCTCCCTCAGCAGCTACTGCTGGGAGGAAATTCAGATACTGCTGCTCAGGAGAGTCCAGTGTTTCAACACAGTCCTCATTCCAAAATGGAACAAAACAAAGGCAGAGCTTTCCCTGTGAACTGGAATTTAATGATTTTGAGTCACTCAACTCGGCACAGTTGGATAAAATCAAAATGTTTTGTCCTGATTTTAATTACCCATTACTATTAAATTATTTTATATACATTACAGTGTATTATGCACAAGCATTTTGATGTTTCGACCACTTCCTCCCTTTTTCTTTCTGTGAGAATGAAGTTTCCTCACAATCCACGCATTTTCACAAGCTGTTTTGCTTTCAACAGTTTGGCATTTTCAACAGAAAGAACAAAAAAAAAGTCTGTCTGAAAACCAGCTGCACTTGCAAATGCTGCAGGAGGAGCTTCATTCATTCAAAACACAATTTCCACTGGATCTCTTTCCTAGGTTTTAGCTGCTATGGGGTCAAAAATCCAGGCATGCTTTGAAGCAGTTCCATGGGGCTCCATATTAATTGCTTCCCTGTGACTTCAGATCAATTATAAAGCTCTGTAAAGGAATTGCACTGCTCTTCCAAGCCTCCTGTTCTGGAGGTTTGCCCACAGGTCAAGACCAGAGGTGTTTCTCCTTCCCAGGTAAATGCTGCAAATGCCAGGAGCCAAAGCATTCTTCCTGATGTCCAGACCATGAGTTTGGGAGGTAGTGGGATGGGTTTGGATGGTGGAGCCCACGGAGCTGCCCAGAGTCTACATTCTGAACGGCAGGGCAGGTTTTGCTTTGAGCCCTCACTCAGCTGACAAAGTACACCACAACACACAAACCCCATCTAAGCATCTGCCACTTGTGCTGTTCAAAGGAAGTGACATTGCAGGCACTAGATTAAAAAAAAAAAAAAAAAAAAGAAAAAAGAAAGAGAAAAGAGAAAAGCCCATTCCTTAGGATTTATCCTTGCAGTTATCTGCCTTGCAGCAGCAGCATTCTCTTCCTTAGGGGGAGATGCTCTCGTTGCTTTCCTCCCTCCACATGGTACTGACCGCAGAGGTTGAGAGCTCTTGCAGCTCCTCAAGATGTTTTTCATCTCAATATTATTTTTAGGAGGAGAAGGGATAAAATATGCCTTTTTGACAAGCGAGGAAAAAAACAAAGATTATTTCCCTGGGAAAATTCTCTTTTGTTTAAAAATTTCCATCAGAGGGGAGCTAAATGTAAAAAAACCAGGTTTTTTTAGTGCAACAAATAGGTATTTTTACTGAAGAGTTTTTTTTTGAAAGTCTGTGCCCCATCTCCTGCTTTTTCATCTCGAGAAAAAAAATAAAAGTAGAATAAATTCATACATGATTTTGGGAGAAGGGGGAAATGCCCACAAGAAAACCCAGACATGTTTTAAGCAGCTGAGTTGTAAAAATCTCGTTTTAGCCAATAAAGTCAGCAGGTCTGTTGCGGGGGCAGGCAGCAGAGGCAGTGGGAAGGGTGGATGGGTGTCCAGGGGGCTTTCCAGGCTTCAGCCAGGCTGGTCCCTGTGCCAGCGACTTCTGATGCGCTGTGATGGCCATGCCCGTTGGATGACTAATTTAGCACTTCATTCCCTTCGAGCACTGCACAAATTACTCCGGTTGTTTATGCGTCAGTGTCACTCTTCACGTGTTGCAAGAACTTTATGGGTGGTAGTAAATCCGCATTACCGCTCTCTGGAGCTCACACGTACCAGAGCAGCTGTGCCCAGGGAAACTGAGGCGCGGGATGGGTGAGGCGGCGTGCCAAGACCATCGCCACCGCAGACATCCCAAAGCAGTGCCCCAAGCCTATTTGCGCCCAGATTTTGAGGGTTATATGAGGCACTCGTAAGGCTGATGGACCTTTGGGTGGTTGGGAGGGGGTTGGAGGAGGCAGGGACCACTCCAGCGCGCAGCTCCAATTTCCGCAGCCACCACGGGGAAAGGATTAAGCTTCCAGATGGGGGGAGTCAGCAGCAGGAGCTGGCAAAACCTTCAGAAACAAAGATCCTCTTTCTATGCAAATGTCCCTTAGAAATAAAACTCAGGGGGAAAGAGCAAAAGCCGGGAGGTGACGTCAGTGGCTTCGTCTCAGTTTTTTTTATTCCCCAAATTTCCCGGGAGGCGTGAGCGGGTGGCTTAGGCAGATGTTTGCTGATCAGATATGCTGATGATTGTGCCCAAGGGGAGCAAAACTTGAAGCGATACAGTTTAACCCAAATGAAATAATAACACTTTCCAATTTCTTCCCCAGCTTTGGTTTCTGAAACAGCTAAAGGAATGTAGGAGATAATGATTAGAAACATCAAGAGGGTGAGCAACGGCTTTGGAGGCTTGTTCTGAAGAAAGCAGGGTTAGGCAGAGAATTTTTCAAGCCATTAAAAATTAATTTCCAGGAAACTCTCTGGTGGAGTTAATGAATAACAAGCCTTTGAGATCCTCCAAACAAGGCTAGCATTTCTGAGACGCTGAGGACCTGGTGGGTGCAAGAAGGAAGCAACTCTTCTGCTTTCTGCCAGAAAGCTTCCAAAAAGGAGGCAAGATAAAAAGGACCTTGCTTGGACCAGGTTCCCCGGAACAAAAGGCTCCCTGAAGCTGATGCCCGTGCAGTGATGAGTAAGAGAAGATATTCAGCCTTTGGATCTCTATTCAGCCATGGATCAAGGGAATCTGGGTGAGTCAGGGAAGCATGCTGCCAGCCCCTCTGGAAAGGGTCACTCTGTGATTTTGAGTCACACCCCAAGCAGTGAGCTGCAATGACTTTTCCGGCCATTTTTGAGAGGAGACAAGACTTGGACACAGAGCAGCCCTCAAGTCTCCATGGTGGCAGTGGGAGAGATGAGACATCCCAGCACAGAGGCCTCAGAGGATCCCAGCCCCAGGCACGGCCACGTGAAGCCACGATCCCTGTGCTGTAAGAGCCTCCAGACACCCCGACTGCATGCAAGGACAAAAGAAAGCACACACACCTCCGAATGCATATGTGACTGGGCATCTGGGTGCAGTGGGCATGCAGGGGTACCCACAAACCCATTTCCAGGCATGCCGTGCCACCTGACGGTCCTGGGTTTGTCCAGAAAACCAGCAGGGTGGGCAGCAGGCAGCCAGAGGGGCAGGTGGGACAGGGGGAGGCTGTGGGGCCAGCAGGAAGGGGTGACACTTAAGCTAGTGGCAGGGGAAACGTGAGACAGGGTTGGTCTGGAAATAATGCAGCTCCTGCCAAATTTACAGCCCTTCTGTGGAGGGCTGTGAGAGCAGGGGAAGGAAAGCCAGCGGCAGGCCCAGGGGATATCGCCAGGGCCTGGCTTTTTGAAGACATGTGCTCCTGTGTTACAAGTGTCAAGAGGGCACCGCACAGCCTCTTTAATGAGCCCAGGGAGCAGGGGTGGGGGGAGCTGTCCCACCTCTCCGGGAAGCACTGGAGGGAATGCAGAGCCAGGGCTGCCGAGGTGAAGGTGCACAGCAAGAGGCCCAGCACGTGGAGCCGTGCAGCACAGCAGGAGAGCCAGCAGCAGGGCAGTGGGGTTCTCCATCCCTCCCAGCTGCCTGGTACCACTGAAACAGCCACCATACAGCCCTGCTTCTCCTGAAAAATGTCTAATGGAAAGGTGTCCCTGCCTATGGCAGGCGTGTGGAAACTAAACTTCAAGGTCCCTTCCAATCCAAACCATCCTGCGATTCTGTGAAAAAACTGGAGCGGAATCGCACTTGTCTGGGGCTGAGGCTGTGGGAAGGAGGCATGAAGCTCATGGGCTTGCTGCAGGAGGTATGACAAGCCATCAAGGGCACCCCAGCCACTGTCCCAAAGGGCCATCCTCCATACCCTGGGCAGCTGCTACCTGCAAGGAGGCTGAGGGCTGCGTCTTGGGGCCTGACACCTACAGCGACCAGTTTCATGACTTGGCTGCAAGATAGAGCAGAAGGGAGAGCAGGACCAAGAAAGAAGCGATGAGCTTGTCATTCAGACACAATTACCTGCCGTAATAGCAGAGGGGAGGTGGGAAAATGATCTGCCAGGGAAATTGCTTTGGGTAAAAATGATCTGTTTCTTGCTCCTGGCTTGCAGCTAGGAAACTCTTCATTTTAACCCCTTCCCAGGCTCCATCTTCCATGAGACACCAGCACCCATGGCATGGGCCATTGCAGGATCTAACAGGAGGTGACAATTCAGGTGTCTCCATGAGAAGGTTGTTAACCCTCTCCTGACTGGCTCTTTCTGCCTGAGTGGTCTCTACTTCTTGCCAGCTGAAGTCGAGTTGGAGTCAGAGTTGGTTCTTTAGGTCTCCTGAATTCGCAGCTGGCAGAACCCCTGCTCAGACAGTGGGAAAGCACCTCACAGCACAGCACAGCACGTCCACCTGCCCCTGGTCACGAGGCCCACAAAGAGACATCAAGCTGGGAAGCTGCATGGCTCTCCATCCCCTCGGCGTGGCGTGCAAGCCAGCCCCATCTGCTCCGAGCTGCGCCGTGCAACGCTCCCTTCTGCTGCAAGGAAACTCATTAAGCATCAGCAGCGTGGGGCTAACGATGTGCAGATGAACACTTCCATCTCTGTCCGCCAGAAGGCTGCGAGCCTGGGAAGTCAGGACAGTGGCACACTGCCTTCCCTGACGAGAGTGTTGCATGGATTAATTAGGAAATACTTGCAATGTGCTTTGGAACTGGAAAGCGCTAAGTGTTATTTATCAGTGTCACGATTTACATAGAAAAATTGCAGAAAATATGAGGGGGTGGCGAGTGGAAGAAATAAATCACCCCGTGGCTTTGACGGGGATGGGGAGCATGGCAATAGGTCATCCTGACCCCACACCACTACTGCTGGCATTTACGGGGGTAAGGGAGGGCCCAAGGTTTTTGGACCACCAAGGGAAATGAGAACTCATCAACCCACCCTACAAAGACACCTTGGACCCACTGGACACGCCGTGCTCATTGTCCCATGCCCAGACAGGACGGTCCCTGTTCCCTGTGGGCTCCCTTTGCTCTGGGGACAGATCACAAATTTCTCAGTATCCTCTCTCTGTCACAGCGTGGGGCTGCCCCAAGGCAGTACCACCCGGCGTGGCCCCACCCACGCACAGCATCCCACTCCACAGCAGGACTGGCCATCCAGAGCAGGTATTTTTGGTTTCTTCACAGACCTCAAAACTGGGGAGTGAAAAGGGAACTAAAAGTTGCTATGTCCCCTCCTCCAGACAGAAATCCTCTGCTTGGAGAGTGTCTGCTCTGTCCCACCAAACTGGGACTGCAGGAAAAGGAGACCTCTGCTCCCATCTACGGGGAACTGGGAGAAGTACGGCTGGGAGGGAGACACCCTCTTCTGCTCCCACAGACATTCGGGATCACCAGGAGGATGTGCCATGTCCCATGTCCCAGCAGGACAGCGACGGCCATACAAGGCTGAACAACAGCTCCTGTTTTGCCCAACATCTCAGTGAGACATTCGCACCAAGCCACTGGGCTTGGAGAAGATGGGAGACTGACCAGGCCAGCTGGGCAGGAGTTTTGGAAAGTTGGGATGTGTGGGATGTGCAAACAGAATCAGCAAGGACACTTCAGGAGCAGAGCAGAAGGGCAGAGCAGAAGCAGACATCACCTGGCCTCTACATGTGGCCACAGCTGGGGAGAGGTTTCCCTTTAGAGCAGCCTGGAAGGCTACAAAGGATCCTGCTGACCTTGTAAAACCACGTGCCAGGCCACAGCCATGTATGAGCTGTGCAGACACCCACAGCTCTACAAGTCCCACTCCAAACACAACTTTACACAAGCACAGACCTCTACAGCAGCCACTTTCCACGCTCCTGCGTAGAGAAGCGAAGTCAAAATTCCACACAAAGAAATCCTATCCTGTTTTTCTGCCTAGGACATGTCTGCAAGTGGGCTGCAGACTCCTCAGATGTAGATAGCAAGCCACAGTTATGCAACATGCTGTTAAAATCTGTGATTTGTCTAAAAACAGTCAATGGGAGGCTGGTCCCTGGCAGTCTGGGCTGACAGGGTGGCTGCTCGGGGAGGTTTGATGGGTCCTGCTCCTTGCCTGGCATTTGGAAATAGCCAATTCATCTCTGCACTAATTTGTGTGCACAAGATTGTGACTAGCTTCCCCTAAACGTCTGCTCAGGTAAAACTCAATGACTGGATATTTGCAGAAAGCAAACATGGGAGAGGCCACAGCCAAGACCCAGCAAATTTATTCCCCTAGGCAAGCAAATATTAAGGGTACTTTTTTCACCTGTATTTGCTCATTTCTATTTCCATGATTTAGAGCACATGAGAGGTTGAATTAGCTCCTTAGAAGAGTTCCTTCCAGCCTAAGAAGCCCAGGTTATCCCTCTCCCTCTCCCTNTCTTTGTTTTTTTGCTATCTTTCCCTTCTTTACCCTTTCTTTTCCTGAAAACCCCAAGGTTTACACACAAGTTCCCCAGGGCCACCTGGCAGCTCCCCTCTGCCCCTTTCTTGTCCCCTGCCTGCCCACATCTGTAGCTGCTGCTCACCCCGCCTGCCCCCGGGGCCTCACACAAAGCCACTGAATTGAGAGTTAATTTGAATTTGAGTTGACAAACTCCAGGCATATCCCATCTGCGCCGGCAGGAAATGGCCAATGTGTTAACCTTCCAGCAGGGAGGGCAGGGCAGAGGGGAAATGCTTTTACCTTTCCCTCCATTTAGTGTAGCTCTTAAAAAAAAATTAGGGTCAAATAAAATAACGCCTTGGGCTGACCTAAAGCCAATGTGGAAATTCCCTGTGAGCATCCAGAGGTATCTAGGAAAGGGAGGAAAACCCTGTCTTGCTGCTGGGGATCAGGGGCTGAAGGCAAAGCCTTGGAGAGGAGGGGAGGGGAGCCCGGGCTCAGCATTCTTCCACATCTTGTCTCAGACAGACCCGTGGACATCTGCTCTGTCCCACCTCACTGCAGCAGGAGAAGCTGCCACCGTGTCACCTCAGCTGCTGGGGGACTCTCCCTGCTTTCCTCCCTGCAAAGTCGGTGTGTTTTGCCCAGTCAGCCCTCCGAGGCTGCTCTCACCACCACAGCAACATAGCAAAAGTGTCCTTCCACAGGCAACAACAGATCCTTGGACATTGATTTTGATGGACGTAGTAATGTATTTACCCAGCTGTGGAGCCAGAGAGCGGCCAGGGTTGATGCTCTGCCCTTCGCAAGGAGCTGGAGGTGCAAAGGTAACCCGTGGAAGTACTTCACATGTCAGAACAAAGAGGTGCAGCTTATTCTTGGGCACCTGTCCACACCATGTGGCCGCTCGAGGTGCCCTAAGGCTGGATTTTGTCAGCTGATAAACCACAACCTTCAACTGCAGGGAAATTTACCAGGATGCAGAAGAAGAAGATTTTCTGCTTCAGTGACGGATGCTGAGGCCTGGGTGCTGCAGAGAGTTTGAGCCCCCAGACACCTTCATTGTCTCCTTCTCAGTCTCTAACCCCCCACAGATTTTCAATCCTGCCTCCCACTGCTTCTCTAGCATTTCTCTCTCAAAGACGGCACTTCCAGCTGATGTTGATTTTTCTATCTCTCCAACAGTGTTTTTAAGCACAGTCAAGGCAGCTGGAATAAAATTAGCATTATTTAGCATTACCTAGCACCAAAGGCACTTGACAGATGCAGAAGAACAAAGATTTGGGCTGGATGTTGGGAGAAAGCTTTCTAGTGTGCCCAGCACAGAAATGGGGGACGAAGCTGGGCTCTCCTTCCCTGGGGAGCTGCACAGCCACAGGCAGGCTGTCCACGCCTGCAGTCCCCTACCCATGCTGGCAATTCCCCTGTGGGGGACTGACCAGCCTCATCAGAAAAACAAACGAGCAGTTCTTGGGGTGTCAGGAGCTGTGGGTGAACCAGGGCTTGTACTGACAACATTATTCCCACATCTGTTTCCTCATCCATTGCTGCACCACCCAGCAGCTTGAACATCAACATCACCACGTGGATGCCACCATCTCTATGCCAAAACAGACTCCCACCCCCCAGTACTTCTGGGGCTATTGACTTCTATGGGTCATGAAGAGAAGGGTCAGGATGCAAAATATGTTGGGAAGAGAACTAGGGAAAGCAGGGAGCAGCAGGCAGAGGACTTAGGACCAGGTCTGAGGCCCATCCCAGAATCTGCCCTACCACTGGTAGCTATACCTGGCTATTTCCCTTCCTGGCTGCATCTCCCGCCTGCTGAGTACAGAAACAAGCCAAGCCCTTGATGCTCCCTCCCCCTGCCATTAATGCCTGTAACGAAGCTTCAGTCAGGCACAAGACTGCGGGAACTGCAGCTTGTCACCTTCCCCGTGGCCGCAGGCAACGTCAGGATTTTCAGATGCTGTAATGGAGAATTGTCAAACAAACCCATCCCCTCCAGAGATGCTCTACTCAGCCTTGTGCTTGCACATCTGCTTCCCAGTGAACACATGCCACCGCTGCACATTTAGGAGTGGGATAAACAACCTCTCTGTGATCCTCCCTCATTTGTGTGCTTGCTCTCCCGAGAACTTTCGTAATTGCTTCTTTGCCTTTAAATACCATGCTGCTCCTTTGGCATTTCACTGTTTAAATGTCTCCCGCTTCGAAGATGACATTGTCTGGAGGCGGATGGATTGGGGTGGTGTCTGCAAGGTGCAGTGCACAAGAGCAATGGGCTGCTCTGCCTGTCCGACTTCTCCAGTGGTGAAGGCAGGGTCAGGCAGGATGGCTTTTTGCAGCACAGCCATAGAAAGCTGGGTTCAGGCAAGATGACTTCTGCAGCACAGCCATAAAAAGCTGGGTTCAGGCTAGAAGCTAGGATATGCCCCTTCCTCTGCCCTTGGAGGAGTTCCTCCTCCTCGTTCCTGGTGGTTGCAGTTGCCTCGGCTGCACCTGCCTTCCCTGCAGGGGGAATAACGAAGGGGAAAGGTAAGTCGTGCTCTGATGGTTGGAGCCATCCTGTCCCAGCACAGGCTGGAGCATCCCATTAAGACTGGGCTGAAAGTTCAGCCTCCAGCATCCTCAGGTCGTAGAGGTGCTCTGGTCAAGTGCACAGCCAACATTTCCAACCCCCTGTGCTCACAGAGAGTGCTGGATCCTTCCCACAGCTCCTTGCTGTGCTTCACAAACCTGCAGGCTCCCAGCTGGGAATGGATCCGGGGTGTCCCATACTGCAGCACACACTTGTGGCTCCACGTGCACAGGGAGATATGCCAGCTCTCACCTCACAGAGCCATGGCTCTGAGTGCCCCCATTCCTATGAACCTTAGAGCCTCAAAAAGGATAGTCTCAGGATTTTCCACTTACACATTTTGTTTCCTATTTTGCAGGCAATGGGAGAGCTGGAGTATTTTTGCAATTAGTGTAGTATTAAGTACTGTGATCAGGAAATGTTCTTTCAGGGAAAGGGCAGGGGGGCAGCATGAGGAACATCCTTCCTTGTTATTTTTGGGAAAAGTGTAATTATTACCCCTTTGGCCTGTCTGCAAAAGGGATTAATAATGTCCAGCTTCACAGCTGTCAAAGCTGTGATTAATTGAGCTTGCTGTACCGAAATCTCATCTGTTTGTCTTGTGTCAATGTGCAAATTGAAAACACAACACAATATATCTTACCAGGCATCCTGTACTTCTCAGCTTATTGGGCACCCTTCTCCCACCTCTCTGCTTCCAAATATCCTGGAGGACTCAAGTCGCTGCTCTGCAGCCATGTTTAACCTGGAGCTGGCCAGTATCACCCCCATGGGCATGGTGAGCTTAAAAGGCTGAGGGCACCACCTGTTCTGCAGCCTGGTGGTTGCTCTTGCAGGATGTTTCTTCTTCTCCCAAAGAAGAGCCACACGGGGGTATAAGTTTCAGGAACTTAAGTTTTCAGGTTTGCCACAAAACTTTGCTTTGTGGCAGGACTTGCCCCCACATCAGGACACTTGGATCCTCGGGGTGCATGTGTGTGCCCACCGCTCCTCCCAGGCACAGCTGCTTGTTTCTGCACATGACAAGGGAAGGAATGTTGCAGGATGCATCATTTCATAAATGATGCCTTGCACAAGCCTGTGGTAGGATTGACCTAAAATAATTTTTAGGCCACGACTCATCTGTCCAAAAGTCAGAATGTGCCTGAGCATGAGTGGCTGCACACCTGGGAGAGAAGCTGGGTCTCACAGCCCTGGTCCCATCAGCCTGCAGGCTTCAGCAGAGAGTCCGAGGATATGCCTGGTGGGATTATCCTTGCCGTAATTCACAGGATCACAGAATCATTACGGTTGGAAGGGACCTCTGGAGATCATCCAGTCCAACCCCTCCGCCAAGGCAGGGTCACCTGCAGCAGGTGACACAGGAACACATCCGGGTGGGGTTTGGATGTCTCCAGAGAGGGAGACTCCAGGACCTCCCTGGGCAGCTGTTCCAGTGCTCTGCCACCCTTAACATAAAGAAGTCCTTCCTCATGGTGAGGTGGAGCTTCTTGTGTTTTAGTTTATGGACACTGCTCCTTGTCATGTCACTGGGCACCACAGAGAAGAGTCTGGCACCATTCCCTTGGCTGCAGCCTCTGCACCAGCTGGTCTCTTTGCTCCAACTTTGGGCCATGAGTTTGGTTTCATAGCAAGACTTCCATCTTCCATTGTACTTCCACCAGTCCCACTGAAAGGACGTGGGGTATTCTTGTCTGTAGAGGCAGCGTGCCTGCCGCTTGGTGCTGAATAAATAAATTACTGTAATGGTAAAGGAGATCATTGTTAATCAGAGTGCATAAAGAGCCTGAGAACCCTCCAGGGGGATATGCTGCAATGCACTGAGTGCAAATCATAGGCACTTTTTTACAGGGAGGTGATATTAAAGAGGAATAGAGTTCTGTGCCAGTATTGTCTCTGAGAGAGAATTCACTAGGATCTGATGGTCCCTGTCAGGATCTATCCCAGGATCTAATTCCTGCCCAGAAACAGCCCTGGAATGTGTTTGGGACTTCCCTGTCCTCCGCGTGGCATCCCACACCCAGATGAATGAGAACTCCAAGGCACAAGCTGTGCTAGGCAAAGTCAAGACACTGTAGGGATGTGCCCCTGTCACTTCCCCAGTAAAGTAATTTCTGAACCACACTGGAATGGGATCCCCCTGAAAGGACTCTGCAGAGACTAAAGGCAGGTGAAAGACAATACTCTAATTAAATACCTTATCCCTGTGGCTTTAGCTGATGCTTACAGAATAAAAACAAGTGGAAAACTAGCAAGAACGGTGTGTTTACCGTTTCTCATTGTATAATATGCAATGTTTTCTCAGCGTGTCTTCAGGAGACAAGCAGCTGGGAGCCTAGACTAGATGAAAAGAGAGAAAGAACAAGGTGTTAGGCAAGAAATGCTGGGGAGGTGGGGGGAGTAAGGTGTCTCTTTGTAGCCACCACGTAGCATCCTGTGGTGTTCGCCCTAACAGGAGGAAAAGCTGTTCCCATATCCACCTTTACAGTGGCTGTTGTCAAAGGCTCTGGGACGTTTGGTGCTGGTGGTGCCTGCTGGTGAACACAAACCATCTTCCCACCTCCTCCTTTTAGCTGAGAGGTCAGGAGGGATGGAGCTGGGATGGCCAGGCCATTGACTCTCCCTCTGGCACTGTCTCTCATCCCTTTACAATTCACTGGACATGGTTTAGGCTTCCCTTACCTTGCAGCTGGGCTGGGCCCTCCGTGGAGGATCCTCCTGGGTCCTCTCCAGAGTGGGTCTCCTCATCCAGAGGCTGACCCAGCTCCTCCAGGTCAGGTGTGCACCTTTGCATTCCCCCTCTGCACAGGGTTTTACCCTTCCAGCAACCTGCACAGCCTGGCTCAGCCCCAGCAAAGCTGGGACCCAGCTCTCGGCAGCACCAGCACTGCGCCAGTGCTCACAATCCCTGCTCTCCTGGTATCCACAGCCTCAGCCCCCGTCACCTCTCACTTTTAGCAGGGACACCCAGCGATCTTTTCCTGCTGAGCCTGGTGAACAGGATGGGCATGGGCTGCTCCAGTTGAGCTGATGCTGTAAGTGATGGCTCAGGTGATGGAAAGCAGAGGGTACATCTTCCACCCACAAGCATCAGCAAACTGGGAGAGATACCAAGCAGTGTGGAGGGTAGGATTTTAGGATTTAAAACAATTTCAGCAGGCTGGAAGAACCATCCAAAAAAAAAAATCCAGGTTGAGGGGTGGAGTAACTAATCCCCCAAGCCACAGGAAAGGCATTTTGCCCTGCAGGCAAAGGACCCATGTGGCCTCCTGCACCTGCACAACTTTGCCATCCTGTGCTGCAGCCACCGGCTGTTACACAGGGACAAATGTGACACAGGGACAGGGCCTGATCCACCTTGGGGAGGCTAGTTTGGCAGCCAGGGACCTGAGTCTGCAGCAGGAAACCAAGGCATAGACAGGAGACTGAAAGGAGCCTGGAAGGGGCTTGCTTCTGTGAGTGGGAAGGAAAGTGGTTTCTAGAGACCCCAGAGGGCTTGAGGCTCCTCTTGGTCCCTGGCCCCTTTAGGGAAACTCCCCCTCACGTGTTGTTTGTGCGATCTGCTGAAGTCCGCATCACATTGAGGCCCATTAGGTCTATTTTCTGTAGCTGAATAATTTTAATTTTCTAGTCAGTTACCTTTTAGGTCTCGCTTCCCTCTTTTTCTGTGTCTTAATTGTCTGTTCCATATATTGATGCTCCCCTGACATTCTCTCCCCTCTCCGGTGTGCCTTCTCTCCTCCCCTACCCTCTCCCTTCCTCCTGCCTGACTCCACGTGCCTAAACCCTCCAAGGCTATTGCATCCGCCTCCCTCCAACTGCTCTGCATCATCCCAGCAGTGGCTGCAGCCACGTGAGATGTTGTGCCAAAGAGCTTTGTCCTTCCTGGCAGGAGATGGGCCCTGGGATCAAGGATCAGGCCAGCTACACTGCAACTGCGTGTATTCAAGCTGAAGGCCACTCACATCAGGTCTCAGCAGCTTCCCTCCCGGTGCTGATGGACTTTGGAGACATCTTTTTCCAGTTCTTTGGTCCCAGCTCCCTCTCTCATCAGTGCCCAGCTGAGAGCACAGGCATCCTGACTCCAACTTCTCTGATGATGGTGAGAGAAACAATGCCCAAACGCATCAGAGCTGTCTGGCCCATCTAGAAGCAGAGATAAGCTGTTGTAAATCTCTCCCTGTGGCTGGAGAACACCTGTTTTGTAGGCACATGAAACCATGGAAAATGGCATTTCGTGCCTGCAAGCGAGCAGCATGCAGCACACCATGATGCCAGGATGTGCTCGGGGAACTGTCTGCAGCTGCACCAGACATCTGAGCTAACGAAGAGCTGGGGGCTGAGTAGCCGAAGTACAGCACCAAGCTCCCCCCAAGAAAGAGGGGATGGAGGGGCACTGCCTGTCACTGCCAGGCTGGAGTGCTGCATTGCTTCCTCCTCCTGCCTCAAACTGATGCATTTTCCCATCCCAATCCCAGCTGCAAGCTGCTGACACCGTGTCCTCAAACTCGGGGCTTGTACATGGCATCCGCAGCAGATCCTGCATCCTCCCCCCCAGCCAAGGAGATGATTTTAGCCTCACGTCATGCCTGTGCCTCTGCCATCAGCAGGGGGGTTACACCACACACATCCTGCTCAGTCACCCCAGGAGCAAGAGGAGCATCCCCAGGTTTGGGCAGGAGCTCCAGTTCCAGTGCCTTGTCCTAACCTCGGTCTCCTGCTAATTTCCATCCCTTTAGACCTATCTATGGGAAAGACAAGTGGTCCCTGTCTTTGCTCAAGGCTCCTGGGCATGGTGCAGTGACAGGAGGCAGCCGGTTCCTGAGCCGTGTGACCTGCCCTGCCGGGTAATGCTTCCCCTCCTTCCCTTTGAGGAATTTCTCACAGCACGGCTCAGTTTTTCTTTCTGCAGAGGCACAAAGCAAAGGAGATCAAACCTCAGGCACACACGCTCCCAGAAATCCATCTGCCAGCAAACCTGGGTGTGGAGCCGACTGCATGCCTGGTACAGGAAATCAAAGGCGGCGGCTGATACATAGCACAGTGCCGAGGTCAGGGGTCCCTTTGCTGTCGGAAAAATGGGACAAGAGGAAACAGCAATAATCAGATCACTCAAAAGCCTCGTTTACGCCTCACCTGGTTGCAGAGCTCCCTTCCCTGCAGCACGTTGTGTCTCATGCTCAGCTGTCCCTGCTTCGGCGCCCGTGGCAGGGCGCGCAAGGGACGGGGAGCTGCAGGGAGACAGAGGTGCCAAAAGATGCAGGAGACAGAGACATCAGCAACCCTCGGGGGCTACTGGGGCTGGCACCTGGCAGCAGCAACCTGTTGTACCGTCAGAGAGCCTGTTGGAACAGAGAGGATGGGGAAATGTGCTTCGGGTGTCTTTTGGAGGAAATTCTATCCCAGAGATGCCAAGCTAGCCATGGATCCTCAAGATCAGAGCCTGCCCCTTGGAGCCTGCCCTCTCCAAGCAGCCCGAGCTGTATGCAATCACCAGGTCTGTTTTTCAGAGGAGAAAAGCAAGGTCTGACATCTCTCCACTGGTAATAAACAGAGGCTTATCTCTGCCTTGCACTTTGCTCTCAGCCAGGCCTTTGACACCCTTGTGCACGCAGCCTATGACTCAAAATGTCACATGGATCTGTGGCAATTCTTATTTCAGCTGTGGAAGTGACACGTCCGGGGCCACGAGACCGGTCTGCATGCAGCACCCAGGGCTTGCTCAGCCCTCCTGCTTGCCCAGGAGGGACCTCTGGCCACTGCTGCTCCTGATTAGTTTTGTTTTTCTTGCTAATAAGGGACCGAGCAGTGATCTCTCACAGCAGCCATGTGTGGTTGGCAGGGATGCTGGAGAGCAAATGAGTCCATGGGTCTGGGGGTGTGTAGGTGGGACATGCGGGGTGGGATGACGCTGGCTGCACAGGATGTGCTCAGCTGGGCAGTTGTGATGGGTGCAGAGCAGCACTGGGGTGGATCACTGTGCTGAGGTGACGGCATGTGGGAGACTGTGGCTCTGTGTGCTCCTCTGCACGTTTGTAGGAGTGCACGAGAGAGGTGATGTGTGTCTGTGTGTGGTAAGTGGAGCAAAACATTCAAGCAACAGGCTCTGTAGGCTGGAGATGTGTGTTTGGGTGCAAAGAGATGCTCTGGCAATGCATTTAGGCAGTAAGGCTGTACGACAGGGAGTGTGGGTGACAGCTTTGCATGCACAGTTGGTGTGGGACGTGGTGTGAAAGGATTTTGTCAGGTGTCTGTTCTTGCTTCAGGGGGTGTGTGTGTGTGTGTAGCAGTTGTGCCTTTGCACCCCTACAGCAACACATGGGGCAGATTTCACCCCCCATAGCCCTCCCTTGGCAGACAGGATGGGGTGAACCAGAGGCATCACTGTTCAAATACTGAATGGGGTGACCTGTCTGCTATTCCTTAAAAATAAGTAGCATTTTATATTCAAGCACTGGCCTCATTTCTAAAACCCCATTAAAAAAAAACCCAAAAAAAACAGACACAAAAAAGGCCAGGAGGAATCAAAAGGCAAAGCTGACAGGGAAGTGCAGCCCTCTGAAGAGCACACGTCTCATCTGAGCACAGTACTTCAGACGCTGCTCACCAGCCCTGTTAAGCAGCGGACATCTGAGTGCTCCGGCACACAGATTTGTATCAGCTCCCACCACATTCCTGAGACCAAGCCCCCGGCCCTGAGAGCCCGCCCATCTGGGTCTGGTGGGATGGGACAGCGGACTACTGACAAGTCAGGGCTCTGCACCCTCACCTCAGGCTCCTCTCCCCAGCCCAGACAGGTGACTTACCCTGGTAGAATCCAGCTAAGCCCAAAACACTTTGGGAGAGGCAGATAAACGACACAACCACAGCCTGGCATCCTGCACAGCTGGAGACCAAGGGAGCGTCACTGAGCTGGTGGAGAGCCCAGTGAATCACTCAGCCATCCAACACCAAGCTGGCTGGCGTCACACGGGCTGACCTCACATAGCTGGACAATACCCTGGCTGCCAGACAGTGTTAGGAGAGGGCTCCCAGGGCACGGACTTACCTGATGGTGTTTCCTGACAGCCCCTAAAATTGTCTGAAAGGGACGTTGCAGCTGCCACAGGTGACACATGCATCCGGAGGAGGGCAGGTTTGTCTGCCAGCCAGAGGTATGCCTGGGAGGGCTCCGTTAACCATGCACGGACATGGGCAAGGAGGAGGAGGAGGCATAGGAAGGATCCATCCTTGCCAAGGCCAGTATGGGGCATGGGTCTTTACATGGGGTGCTGGGACCCTGGAGAAGAGCAGCATGCATGGGTGCCCTCCAGGCAGTGGGGAGATGGGCAAGATTAAGGGAAGGAGAAATTAAGTCCTTTGGGGAGATGGTTGATCCGACTCATTTCAGCCGCTGCTGGTAGAGACAAATCACTCTCTAGGCTGTTCTTTTCTCAGTATAGGCATTCAGTCTCACACTGCCCTGCTGCCCCATTCCTCTGCCCATCCCACACAGTGGTACTGTGGGGTCAGGGTAGTGGAAGGCACAGGGCATCCTTCCCATCCTCCTTCCCTCTGCCCAGCCAGATCCACAGGCACTGCCACAAACCCCGTGAAAAACACTGCCCGCACCATTTCCAGGCTCATCCCTGACACTCCTGCAGACAGCGGTGTCATTTAAACATCCTGGGCAGGACGGATTCTGATTGCTTTTATTATCAAGATAATCTATCCCTCTGATTTCAAGAGACCTCCTGCAGGTTTGCCCTAAAATCGCTGAAAGAAGAGCTTAATCCGCAGGCTGCGCTGCCGCTCTGGAATACGCTCGGCATTCCTGCATTCCTCCGGTGTACGCACGCCCGCCTGAACGCTAATGTCACCCAGAAGCCGCTATGCACAGCGCATTGCAAAGAGGAAGGAGCCGGCGTGGAAAACTCTGCCTCCTGCTTTCATCGAGCAGTGGATAATGAACTGTTTCTGCAGCCTCCCAGCGACTTCACAGGCTGTCTTGGAGCCAAGGAGCCAGTTATTTTCCAGTCAGAAAGGGCCAGCCCCAAAGCAGTTCCAATTCCATGAATAAATGGCTGTTTTCTGGTTTATTGCTGTTTGTCCTTGGGATCCCGAGCACAGGTATCACGAGCAGTAGGTGAGATGGGGTGCTGGCTCTCTGGGTTACCATTTTCCCAAACATTGCTCGGACTTACAGTGCATGTCACAATGATGAGGCATGTTTTTGGCCCAGAAGCCCCTTTTTATTTTTTAAGGGAATAACACAAAGAGAAAGCCTGGAGCATGAATGCTGAAGCCAGACTCCCTGTCCAGAAGTCAGTCAAGGAGCCCATTTCTCATTAAACCCAAGGAATGTGAGTGGGAATGGAGATAACCTGCAAAACAGAAAGTGAGAGTGGTTTACTCTGCACCATAATGCATACCAAAAGAAAGATGGTGTGTCGAAGGATGGGATCTCCATGAGGCAGGACCAAATTACCTGCAAGAAGGGTCTGAGGGACAGAAACAGCAAAAAAGCGAGCACTGTTATCCCATAGGGTCAAACTCAGAAGAGTCTGAGGTTCATTTTCAAAATGGGCTAAGCCAGTGCCCTTACTTTTCTTCGCCTGAAAAACAGATGTTTTCACAGGAAGGAAACATTGATTTCTGGCCCCCTTTAGCATCTCTCCATTCAAACACACTGCTGTTCTTCTCCAGTTCATCTGCAGGTGCCCTCAGCTGCAGTGTCCAGACCTGGACACAGCTCAGACAAAGCAGAATTGCAGATTTCAATGGCTTACATCCAACATCCAGCATTAATGCATCCCAGGAGGTGAGCTGCCCTTTTTGCTAAACCATCACACTATTGACTCATGCTAAGTTAGTCATCCATCTGAACCCCCTGATCCTCGCCTGCCATCCTGCTGCCTCTCCAGGCTCTCCTGTCTATGCATTCATGCATTCATTTATCCCTCCCAAATGTGGTACCCTGTGCTCTCCGTACTAAATTTCATCTGGCTGATTCCAGGCACTCTCTCCCATCCATCCCTGTTGTTTTGAATTCTGAGCCTGTACTCCGAAGTTCTTGCAGCACCCTCATTAATACACAGCCCTGGACTTATTTAGCAGATGCTGATATCAAAATGCATATGATTACTCCCAGTTAGCAAAGAAGTGTATCTATTTAGCCAGCAGGAATGTTTTTATTTATAAATGCCTTGAAAAAACCTTCAATTGCTATCACTCACACTGATAAAAATCTAGTGTAATAACTACTGACTCTAGCATAGATACTTCAAATTTATTCTGGTAAGTATTTGAGAGCAGAGTTGGGCCCATTCTTGTCGTGCACCCAGCAGCTGGTCACACCATCAGTCTGTGAAATGCCCGCAATAGGTGGAGCTATTTATCCTCACTCTCCAGTGAGGGATAATTGTTCTTTCTTTTTTTTTCTTTTTCTTGTTCCTGTCTAAGCTGTTCGCAGAAGAGCTCTCTAAAATGAAAAACAACAATAACAACAAAAACCCCCCCCCATCAACAAATCAAACAACTTAATAAAAAAAAAAAAGAACCCATAGCTCTGGAGGTGTCACTTGGTAAATCGCAATCAGATGCTGCTCAGAAAAATGAGGCTGGTGAAAGAGCTGAGCTCACTCTGGGTACGCTGGATGAGATAATACACTAAGACAGCTCTTGCTATGTTGCAGCAGCTTTAAAATTTCTCTTGATACAGAGCTATTCATAGCAAACATGCCAGCAGTGCCTGAGCAGTGTTTCTCAGTGTTCGGTGCCCTGCCTCGAGTCTGCAGAAGAGAGGATTTTGATGAAATGGTGGTAGTGGAAAGCAGAGAGGAAGAAGTACTGGCTGAGGAGGGTTTGTGTGCTGGAGGAGCCCAGCTCAGCATCGAGGTTTGCTGACACGGGCCCTCTTTTGCCAGTGTTTGAGTGTTTGCTGAAGACAGAGCAGCCCCATAGCTCAGGGACTTCCTGAGCAAGATAGAATTCCCACATAACTACAAACTTCTCCTTTATATAAAACCGCCCAGCCTTTCCTGCCATCCAGGTAAGCATTTAGCATCCTCGACCAGGTTGCTGAACATCCACTACTTAGTGCTGGAAGTTATTTCTTACTTGCTTTGGAACCTGGCTCCGCCTCACTGCATCCAGTGGATCCTACTCCTCACACCAGAAGAGACACCTTGCCCGCGTGGTTCGTGTCTTGAATTTGTGAGGGATTCCCTTACCCCCTCTCACATCCTGTGAGTTTGACCAACCTTGTGGCAAACCACAGGTTTCCAGCCGATCACACTTATCTCACAGGCTGGTGTTCCTGTAATTAGCAGCAGTAAAAAGGCCATCACTGGGAACAGGATTAATTAGCCCAGTGGAGAGGATTCAAGAGGGAGCAGGCAGAAGCCAGGAAAATCAAGGGGAGTGCGTGCCCAGGCTGTGTGTGAGGGAGGTCAGAGCCTGGCTTAGCTGCCCAGGATGCCCAGGTGTATGGCCAACACCAGCCAGGAAGCAGGAGTGGGGACCTCCTTGTGCTCCATGGTGGACACACAGCATCAGATAACCCATCCAGGGAGAGGGATTGAAGCTGGATGAGGGCTGGCTCAGATGAGCATCTCATGGGGCACCAAGAGGACAAGGCACGTGGGAAAGGAAAATCCAGGCGGTGGTGGTAGTCACACTACGAGTAGCCCATGGCAGGCAAAGACCAGAGAAACTGGGTGAGGTTCCAAGCAGCGATCCTGAAGACACCAGCACTCCCATCTTCAGCACCAGCTCTGTGGGACCCAGCTGAGCACTGGTCTGTGTGTCAGGCCAGCCAAGGAGCATTTGTAGTCACCCATGCTCAGGTAAGGGATAGGGAGGCTGGAAGGGCAGAGCTGTGTCTTTGCAAGGCACCGATGGCAAACAACCTTCTCCCACCACAACAAGCCCCTCCCAGCACAGACAAACCCACTCCAGATCCCAGTGCTCAGCCCCACACACCACCCAGTTCCCCTCACCCCATGCTGGGGAGGGAGACCCACGCCATGCATCAGCCACTGGAACGTGAATGTCTCAGGGTAGGAAAGGGAACCCTAATTCTGCAGGCCGGGATGAGGGGGTCACCGACAGAATTGTCACTGCTTGCAAGGACAGGAATTGCACCCCCAAACTCCCACCCCACTGGCTTCACAGCCTCTCCTATCTCACTCACCTTTTTCTCCCTTTCTGACAGCGCCCAAGCACAGGAGGGAGGAAGTCTCCCCCCAGCATGCACTCCAGAGAGCTCTTTTCATTCTGCATTTAAAAGGGAAAGAAGAAAAGGCAGAGCGAACCTGTCTCGCACGTAATCTGCTGCACAAATGCCAGCTCTCAGCAATCGATTGCAAACGCTCCCGGAGGGCTGTTTTCATTTCATAATATTTATTGGGTTGCTTTATTGTCAGAATCATTACAGTTCAATGTACTGCATGGATTTTATGCCAGCTGCGCTTAGTTTGTCTTGTTTTTAGCACTCCACATGCCTTATGTGGGGCCGTGGTTGCACCTGGGCTGGGACTGCTCCTCATGTAGAGTCCTCTGTGCAGCATGGGGCAAGTTACCTCCTCCCTCTGTGTCTCTATTCCCTGCCATTCCAGGATAAACTGCAGCTTGTTGAGCTGTCCATAAGATCCCAGGGC
The DNA here is from genome assembly GCA_013397725.1 of Rhagologus leucostigma. Classification (NCBI taxonomy): domain Eukaryota; kingdom Metazoa; phylum Chordata; class Aves; order Passeriformes; genus Rhagologus; species Rhagologus leucostigma. The sequence continues at coordinate 564,870 of VZTD01002389.1, read as the reverse complement.
AGGCATGATCTCTGCATATGCAGCATCTCTCATAAATGAGTCCTGATCTTGGTTGACCCATTGGATGTGAAGCAATCGAAGCAACAGAGCCCAAACCATGACATGATTACAAAGGAACTGTGAGGGAGGGAGTGATGGGAGGAGGAGGGAATGAGGTTAGAGAAGGGATTACCAGCAGCAGATGTTATATGTAACATCTCCTGAGGGCGAGAGTCCTGGTGAGAGGGGCTAGGATGGGAATTGGGCCAGTGTAGCCATGAAGTGGAGGAGCTGCTGCAGTCCTTGAGATGCGGATGCTCTGCAGATTCCCACTGGTGCAAACTCAGGGCCTGACTGTGTGCCTATAGTCAGTGTGTAGGCAGCACCCAAGCAAAGCAGTAGGACGGAAAGCACTCCCAGTCCCCATTCCATTGCCACCACTTTCTTGTTTCTCAAGACTGCCTGGCAATTAGGAAGTGAAGGGGAGGAGACCAAAAGGCTGCCCTGTATCCCCAGTTCTCCCCCAGGAACAGCTGGGCATGGCAGCCAGCATGGGCTGAGTGTCACAGCAAGAGGGGCCCTCCCTGCAGCAGGCAAGGCGGCCTGCTCCCCTTGAAGAGAGGGACCCTGGGGCACGAGGAATGTCCTCATCACACTTCATGAGTTCACAAAGCAAGGAGATACCTGACCCCAGAGGAGGAGTGCCTGCCAGACCCACAGCCCAGGAAAAGGGCTGCCTGCCTGCACACATCCAGCTCAGCTGCTAGCCAGGGCTGGCAGCCTCAGGGAGAAGCCTTGGCCAGAGCTGCTCCCAGGCGTCCAGGGAGAGAGAGATCGATGGCTTCCTGGGGACAAAGGCTGGACCCAGCAGGGATGTCAGGAGAAGTGGAGAAGGATGGGATGCCAAGGCTTTCCCCAGGGAGGGAGTTAGAAGGAGAAGCAGACGATTGACAAGGAACAACAGCATCCCTCCTGCAGCAGGTATTTAGTGCTCACACTCTGCAATAACCCATAATTTGAGCTGTAAAGGGAGCCCTGGCAGTAACTCAGATTCAATAAACACCTGGGGGTGATCTGAGGTTCATCAGGCCCAAGAGAGGAACACTATGAGGAAACACAGCAAGGAATCACCGCTGAGATCCCTGTGCTGCTTCCAGACACACAGACCCCAACCCAGTGCCGGGGGGGTGTCAGGCGTCCCCAGAACACAGCTTAGGGCAGTTCCTACCCCAAACAGTGCCTATTGCTAACTTTGTAATTGTGTGTGTGCTGGGAGTTATTATTAACAGCGCTTTGGCTGTTCACTTGAGTCTCACTTTTTTCAATTACTGCCTGCACGCTGCCTTCCCAATTGCCTGGCGGGCCTTGACTCACCTGCCTGCTGAACATAATTTGTTTTTAATATATGGCTCTGGCAAATTTTCTCTTCCTCCCCTTCTTGGTTTTTTTTTTTTATTATTATTATTAAACAAAATTATATTTTTTTTGCAACTCACGTTTGTAATTAATTCCTGAACAGACGGTGTCTAGGCAAAGCAAGGAGGGCTGCACTAGGTGTCCTCAGGGAGGCAGATACTCAGCTCCTACAATTAACCTTGTGTGCACATCCATCCCCAGGGACCAGTGAGACATCTAAGGATGAACCTCTCTGAGGATGCATTCAGCCCAACCATGGCAGAAATACCTACTACAGCTGTATAAAGCAGTTCAGCTTGGCTCCAGTCCAGGGCTGCCAAATCTCTACGGGCAGAGAGAGCTGTCACACCATCTCTGATGGGTTCTTCTAAATATGGCTTCACTCTTCCTTGCCTGGCTTCTCCCCAGGGCTTGCAGCCCAGCAGGGTCTGGAGGCCAGACCACACTACCCTTTCGGAAGTTCAGCTACTGCAGCAGGTCTCTGTCTCCATCTCTATGGTGGAAACATGCTCTGGAGAGGCCACTGATTGTTGGTTTGAGGTCCTGGGAAGGACAGGGAAAGGAAGAATTAGTTGGGCTGAAAACACATGCTGGAGTTTGTAACAAACGTCCTAATTTCTCAGTTCCTCCAGGGCGTGAGGGTATTTGTGGCCACCACATTTATACTCTTTTGCATTGGTGGGTGGTAATTACAGTCACTGCTCTGTCCTGGGCGGCTGAAATCTCATCTGGAAAATCACAGCTCTTCACTGAGGAAGGAAGCTGATCTGGCACAGTGTTCCACTAAGGTTTCACCAAGCAGAATGGGAGCTGCCTCACTGCCTCCAAGGCAGCCCCTCAGCCACAAATCCCCAGGTGATGCTCACTGCTGGGCCACCACACCTTCAGCCCACCCAGCTGAGCAGGCAGAGCTCAGGAACATGAATACTGCATTGGAAACTGCCTCTAATTCCTCTGCACCACGCCAATACCTCTGTCCTCACTGGGGGGTCTGTGATGATAAAGATGCTCTGCTTTCAGCCAGGAGAACTATTCGAGCACCAGCAGGATCAGCAGCTGATTTATGCAGAAATTACTGTTCAAACCCACTTCTGTGCATGCTAGCCGGGACACAGCAGGGCTGTGCCAACCTCCCCCCTCACACCCACCAAAACCTTTATGTTTTTAAGAAGGTGCAATAGCCAGAGACACCCAAAACACCTTCACACAGCTTCCCGGAGGGGCAAGAAAAAAAACGACAACACAAATTCCCTTCAAAAAGCAAGTCAAGGAGGGAAACAGCTGCTCCTAATGACCCGATCCATCAAGTAAGCACTGGCCCTGTCATTTGCTTCCTAAAAGCTCCTGATCATCAGGGATTATCAACGCTGGCCATGTGCATTTTGATCAAGCACAATCAAAGCTGAGTGCAGCTGAAAGAGCCATAAAAGCCTGTGCAGAGCAATTGGTGTGGAGCCCTGGCTGGGGGTCAGGCTGGGAGCTGGCTGCCCACGGGCTGAGTTCCTGCACTTACCAGCCAGCTTGCTTTGGAGCTGAATGTGAAAGAGGAGAAATTATGTGGATATCCATGGTGCTTCATTGAAAAGAAATTTAGGAGGGTCTTGGGAAATGGCCTCAGGCACCAGGCTTCCCTGGAGCATTGGGATATGAGACCTGCAGGAGGGGATAAAATGCATCCCCCAGGTGATGGGACTGACCCCGCTTTACACACAAACCATAGCAGGTAAAGCTCAGAAATTCTTTCTCATAACCCATCACCACACTGCAGGCAGCCCCCATTTTCCCTGGCCTGAACTGCAGTGTTTTTCTTCCAGTTGTTCTGTTTCCGGTGAAAATGTTCAGTTTTCCAATCAGAAAGATTTGGCTGGAGAAATGTGGTCCAACTTCAAAAAGCTGCCGATGCTTTTTGTGAGGGCTAAAGTTGGTGCACGTGTGGGGAGATCCCCAGGGCAGCCACTGCGAAAATATCCCACCCTCTCAATTGCAGTTGCTGCCAGGACAGTACGGGCTGGAAAACAATCCATGAAACATGGCCTGTTTTGGTCACTGGATTATTTGAGGCTAATGAGTTAATTTGTTCCATGTTTAAAGCCTTGTCTGTAAAGCCAATTTAATGCAAGGAATAAAATTCACTTGGAAAAGGAGATCTGCATCCACAGCCCGCTAAAAGACCTGGCAAGTAATGTGGCAGAATGAGCCTGATGCTGCCTGGGCATCTGTTCAGTGCAAACACAAATAAGATCATAGCAATTAGCGATTCATAAAAAGATGAACATCGGGCAATTAAATAGGCAGTTTGAGGCGTGCTGGTTGAAACAAGGTCTGTGTGGTGATTGTGGATCAGAGGCTGCCCAGGAGGCGGGTGTCCGGCTGCAGCAATGAGACACCCGGGCACAGTCGCTGCTTTGAAGCCTAATTTGCTATTCCTGGTTTTGTGCCCTCAGTTTTGAGTGCCAGGTTAGCCTCGCTTCTGCTGAGGGAAAGGTTAGGTTTGAAGTGGAAGGCTGCTCTGGTGCTGGTGCAAGATTGAGACCATGGAGAAAAAATAATAAAGATTTGCTGCTTCTTAGGGAGGGCTCCCTGCATCTCAGGAGGTGTTTGGTGCAGCCCAGAGATCTGATTTCCAGCATTTCATCTCATCTTGTTAGAGCTTCCAATTGAGCTAAAGACTGTCCTGTTATTTCAAGATTGTCCACATCTGCTGCATTGCTGAGTGCTGAGAGGAGACAAGCAGAGCTGAAATGGGCAGGCAGAAGAGAAATGCCAGCAGGATTTAAGCTTTTCCTGCATTTTCACCACATGGACGCGTGATGCCGTGTTGGATCAGAGCGCTGCAGCTCAGGCTCTTGGCCTCCGCTCTGCCCATGCCAGGCTCTGGCCAAGCACTTGCCCTCCCTGCAACGCGGGGAAAAAAATGTTACCCAAGGTCACAGAAGGAGCCAGCAGCGAGGCTATTTCAGGAACATTAACACATCCTTTAATTAGTGCATCGTGCACGGGCCCAGGAGGCTTCGAGTTCCCTCGAGTGAGGAAGAAGAGAGGTGTTAGCAATGGGGTGGTGAGGCCGGCAGGTCGTGCTCAGGGCTGTCACATCCCCTTCACAGTGCCAGGCTCCCTGTCTTTGTGCCGAGCCTGGTGATGGGGGCACGGAGTGCCTGCGGGGTTAGAGGCGCCTGTAATTAGCAGTTAATGCATTTGACTTTCCTCCTCCGGGCTTGATTATTTCAGTGTGATTAACAGGACCTGTAGGATGCCGCTGCAGACACAACATCAGCTGTTTCCTGCCTGCTCTGAGGCGTAGGTACCAAAGCAGGGCCGACAGTGCTGTCTCCTCGGTGTTTTGTGGAGGTCATCGTGCTGCGAGTGATCGCGGGCAGCCAGCAACACCACGCTCCTGCCCTGAGCTGAGCCCAGCACTGCCCGGCTGGGTGTGGGGCTGATGAGGCCTCCTGCCTTCTCCTGGCACCTGATTCCTGTGCTATGATACTCATATCATCGGGAAATGTCCCTAATGTCTTACCTGCACCTTCCCTGCTGAAACCCTGCAGATGGTTTTGTCTGTGCTCAGTGGAGCTGATCGCCGCTTATTCCAAGTTCCCTTTGCTGCAGCTCCTTTCTGTGTAGCCAGACACCCTTCTCCTCTCCCCTCTTCCTCCTCCTGCTCTGGATTAAGCTGCCTTTATTTTTGCAAGTATTGCTTAAGTCATGGACCCCCAAATGAGACTTCTGCAAGGTTCTGCTTGATGCAGAGAGCTGCAATAGAAAATGTGCAGGAGGGGGCTGAGAAGATGATTTCCAGCCAGGACACCTCTCCATCTCTTCAGGAGATATCCTCAAGATGCTGGTGCAGAGAACGTGCAGAGCAGAGAGGGTGCCAGGACACCTGAGGGTGGAGTCTAATTTCTGGCATCTTCTTCTTTGCAGTGAAATGATCAGAGTTCAGCGGCTGATCCAGAGCCATTTTGAAATGTTAGGACTATCATTAACATGATTAAAGCTCTAACAAAATGAGACGGAATGAGTAGACCTGGTCAGCATGCTGCCCGAGGCACCTGGTGATATGTAAAGAGCTTTACACCTCTACTGAAAGAAACAAATCTTTTTCTTTCTCTCTGCATAGATCTGGCCCCAGGAGGAAGCTGGAACAAACTGAAATTTCAATCCTGGATGCATTTACCTCCACTCAGAGCTTCCCAGAGAAACTGTGTCTTGTTGCATAATGGCTGCATTTTTCATGTTGGTTTCCTGTTTTTATCTGTGGAGATAGGTTATCTCCTCTCTAATGATATTAAAATCACAGCAGCACAATAACATCCCCACGAGGGTCTCTAATGCACCCTGTCTGGCCCCCACCATCGCTCCTAGACTCAGTGTGTTGGTGATGGCTTAAAGTGCAGGTGAATGTGGGCAGCCATTCACGTCATTTGGCTCAAAGCTGTGGTGCCACTCCTGCCTGGCACTTCAAACTTTTCATGGGGAAGTGTAGGTCAGTATTTTTCCATCACGTTGCCCTGTCGGGAAACATAGGGGCAGCTTGAGGGGCTGCCACAGGAGGAACCATGACAATGGTTGGTGGGCTTTAATGCACCAGAAGTCTGCTGGAAAATCTGTTAGAAAACATGTAAAGGTCCCCAAAATAAATTGGTTCAAAACATGGTTTTTTTCAGGCTGTGTGGGAAATAAATGATTTGATTCTGGCCAGGCTGGCTAACAGCAGCAGCAGGACGTGAGCCGCAAGCTTAGAGAGAAAAAGCCTTGGAGGGCACTTCCAGCAGATGTGGTGTCCCCAGGGGTACTGGGGCCCTGGCTGTCCTGCTGTCCTATCTCCTCTGCCCAGCACCTCCTACACATACTGGGATGGTGTAAATGGTGGATCCATGGAAGCTGCAGAGCAGCTGGATGTGGGCAGTGCCTGCAGCAGTGCAGGGGAGCGTTTCCTCCCACAGGGCAGAGGCTGTGATGGGAAACGTGCTCTGTGGTCTCAGTGTGCTGCACCACCACAGCCCTGCTTCAGCTGCCCAACAGCCTGTCGTGGTGTTGTCATCCACGTGAACACCCACGGACTCCAGCCAGGACGATCCAAAATTAAATTTGGCTTTAATGAAATTCCTCTGGCATGGATGGAGCTAGTCCCAGCAGTGGCACAGATGAGAGGTGGACTCTGATACAGGCTAATAAGACCTCCAGGGAGGCAAGACCTCTGCCTCTGCAAGCTGGGATGTCCAGCTGGTGTCCCCAGCCAGGAGACATCTGGCTGGAGAGTCACAAACACGCCTGAGGTGTGAGGAGAGAAAAGAGCCCACAACCCCACACCCCCCTTCTATGCCTATTTTGAGCAATTTGGGGTAGATCATCTCCAGTACATTTCCATCCATCTCCAATACATTTCCATCCATTTTCCACTCCTGCAAACTGAGCTAGATGTTCCCAGAGCCCACAGCTTAGCAACACATCCCTGACACGAAAGCTTTAATGCTGCCCTGCTTAAGGGCTGACAGTCCGAAAGGATGTGGCCACAGTCTCCATCTTTCAGTGCCAGGCTTTGCAATTTGACAAGGTGCCATACCTAATTGCTAATTAATTAAGATTTGCATATGCAGGTTAATTCAGCTGGCTGCAGTACCCCCCCCTTGTGGGACCCAGACAGCTGACAAACATCCCTGATGCACTACTAAAACATCTTGATTTCTGTGCTCAATCAGGTGAAGTTATTTTAGTTCAGCCATTGGCAGGAGGTATTTCAGAAGCACCATGAAATACTGTAAACAAGTAATAAAACTTCAAAAAATCAAATCCATGGAAATACTCAAGATTTCAGGACTATTTCCTGTCTTGTACTGAGAGAAAAATTTGAGCTCTTTTACCTTCGTACTGGTAGTGAGAAGCTGGTGAGTCCAAGGAAGAAAGAAGGGAAGACATGTAGATTGGTTTGAAAACTTCCAGTAGTTTCATGCTAGTCTAAATTTACTTGTTTGCTTGTCTAAATTTATTCCAGTTGAAATGGGACCATTTGGATTCATCTGCAGCTCTCTGGTTTGGAAATACACTGGCAGGCAGTTTCACTTTAATAGCCATTGTTGCTTTTGCCCCCAGAAATTTCTGAGCTGGGAAAGTTGGGTTTTTGTGACTGACTTTGTTCTGCAAATAGTTTTGGTTTTGCTGAAGCAGCATTCTGGGCAAATGAAACATTTGAAACTCCAGATATGTGGCGTGTAAGTGTATTTCTGTCTGCGAATAAGGACATATTTTTATGTGTTTGCTCAATTGTGTTTATTTTAGGCAAGAAATTGAGGATTTAATATCAACTGGTTGCACAGAGCAAGCTGGGAAGTTTCCGTTTTGGATGCTATGGTCTGATGGTGCTGCTAACATCCCACGCTCCCTCCACTGTGGCTTAGCCTTTCCCCTGGCTTGCAGTGGTGGCCTGGGAGATGCTGGAGGCCCTGAGCATCTCCTAATGGCTCAGAAGGGGCTCCTCTTTCCAGGTGCAGGCCAGTGTCCTGATCACTTCACCCAGACCATGGGGCCCCTCTTTCCAGGTGCAGGCCAGTGTCCTGATCACTTCACCCAGACCATGTGTCGTCACAAGCAGCTTGGGACTCCTGGAGAACGAGCTATTTGGTTGGTCCAAAACAATGGCAAAACAAAAGCAGAAAAAGAGCTCTGCATGATGCAGAGGAGCATCTGAGCAGACCCAGAGGGTGGCTGGGCACTGGAACAGGATCTCCAGGGAAGGGGTCACAGCACCAAGTCTGATAGAGTTCAGGAAGTGTCTAGACAACATTCTCAGGCACATGGTGGGATTCTTCGGGCTATCCTGTGCAGGGCCAGGAGTTGTATTTCAGTGATTCCTTTTGGGTCCCTTCCAACTCAGTGTATTTCACGATTATAAACCCACCTGGAGATGTTTCTCACCCTGCATGAGTGTACGCATGGGAAGTGGCCTGTGGCTACAGAAAAGCATGGTCCACCTCATGGGTCCCATCTGGGTTGTTTGTGCTGTCACACTGACTCTGGTGGTCCCTTGCCTGTGAAGCCCAAGCCTAAATCCAGTTTGACTTCCAGGGCAGTCATGCTTTTTGGGAGCTCCGAATTTTACCTTCTTGAGCAGGTGGAGAAGATGACATGCACTTAAAAATGTGCTTTTGCCTGGCTGGCTGCTCTGCCCAGGGAGCAGGTTGCTGCAGCTCTGAGGAAGATGCTCAGTGACCAGAGTAAGCTGTTCCTGGGCTGGGTGAGCACAGTGGGAACAGCTGGAGAGATTTGCTGCTCCATCTGAGGATTTCAAAATCCTGACAGATTTAGAAAATGCAGCTGAGAGCTAAGCTGAGGCTGGGGTCTTTTCTACAGCCTCCTCAGGGTGTTTGGTCAGCTTGGGGCTTGTTGTCCACTTGGTTTTTCTCTTGTGTTGCAGGACTAAACCACCCAAAACTCAGCCTGGCTGCCGGTGGGGAGAGACACAGGCTCGACACACAATGCTTGGGAAAAAAAAAGCCTCAGACTTGAGTGTAGAGCACCCCAAGATTTTTTTAGTGCTAAGGCAGAAATTTATCTGGACACTGACCATCCTGCAAAGGCCATTGTGGAGCTAAAAGTGAGCTGGGGAAAGGAAGGGAGGACCACAGAGCACAGAAAGAGACAGTGATGGCTGGGGCTGGGGTTTGATCTCATCAGGCTGTCCTGGGCTGCAGTCAGTCCTGGGAGCAAAGGCAGCCCCTGGAGCTGGATGCAGGAGAGGTCCTTTCCTCCTTTGTGACACTGCACAGGCAATTCTGTGATGCCTCCAGCCTGCATGACCAAGAGGCAAATACAGCTCTGAATAAAACAAAAGCCTTTTATTTTTCTATCATGATCCATTTCTAGCCTACAAAGTGAAAAAAAAAGTTGCCTTTTTTCTGGGAATTTTCTGACCAACTCCAGCTGCCTCCCCTCGTTCGGCTGCAGCCAGCAACCGGCTTAGAAATACCAGGTTTAATTAAAACAATCTTTTATGTTCCAATGCAAGCCTTATTTCCTCTACCTGGTGAGAAATGGCTCTCGCCTCAATCAGCAATTGAAGGCTGAGATTGCTGCGCTGAGCAGAACGGCGGCCACTTTCTGTTAATTAAAGCTCAGCTCGGGCGCTGCCACCTGGTCTCCCCGAGAGCAGTTCCCAAAGTTTGTCTCCAGCCTTGCAGGACCAGCAAAGGGACACGGACATTAAAGGGATGCAGGAGGAAATCCGCTGGCTTCTGTCCCATTCTAGCGATTTCCAGACCAAAATATATACAATTTATTTGGCTGGGGTTTTTCCTCTGATAAGAAAGCTTCCGCAGCTGTTTGGAGAGCCTCTGTGAAAGGGATGGTATCTCTAACTGCACACTTTGACTTAGCATTGTCAAGTTTTACTCTTCAGTTGTATTTCTGTTCCTACCAGGACTTCTCCCCACGCAAACTCTGCTTTCCCACTGGGTGCCAGATACTTCTCATTGCAGTGTCTGGGAGGTCTGTCTGCTCCAGATGGATCCTGTGCTGTCCCCCAGGTATTTGGGAGCTGTATTTGTGGGAGCAGGGCATTTCCCAGTGTTTGGTACACAGAGGGGAAGGTAAGAATTTCTCCTGGCTGGCAGATGGCTCCACCATGCCATCTAGAATTAAGGCTGAAATGATGGGATCACTAAAACAAGATTTACAATAGTGGAATAAAGTTACTGAAAGATGAGTACAACTCTGTGCATTATTAAGAGTGCTTAACAATAAAGATCCTCACTGCATCAGCACCTCGTTTAGCTTCTTTTTTCTTCTCACATAAAGCTGTAATCTCTCTCTATTAATGTAAGACCCAGTTTCTTTCTATAAAACAATTATTCCTCTTCACCAGTCTCCAGTATGGGAAGTTGAAGGTGGAAAGAGTCCTTCTGTCTGTGTTACACCAGGTGAAAATGTCCTTGTCCTACTCTTTTTCCCCAGGCATTTGGCTGCCCATGCAATGACAGGAGGCTCAGCCCTGCTCTTCCCAAAGGTCTCTTGCACCCACCTGTACCAGATACCCTCAACAAGGTGCCCCTGGCTCCAGACTCGTACCCTGCTGCAGCCCCCTGAAGACACCGTTCATTATCATTTGTGTTCAAGTTGTGAGGACAAGTGAGGGCTTTCAAACCTAATGGTCATCTACTAACAGGCCTAAGGACCTTTGGCTGAGGAGAGACAGGGGTGCTTATGCAGGCAAACCAGAGGGCATTTCCCTCCAACTGATGGGAACCTGGATGAGCATCCCCTGAGGCCTCTGGCATTTTGGGAGGATTGCATAGGACTGTGGGGAAACTCTCCCTGTTTCAGCACTGAGTTTGTTGGGTGATAAATTTGCCCCCTTGCTGGTGAATTCAGACCCAAAGGTGCTCATGCCAGGCAGCTGTGAACTTTGGCATGAGAGATGTGGGCACACAGCTTGTCTTTTGGCAATGGCACAGGCCTTTCTGGCCCCTCAGGACCTCAGGGTTCCATTTCCAGTTTCCAGCCCCAGGCCAGGGGCTCTGTGCAAGAGAGGTCAGAGGAGATGAGCCAGTGTCCGGTCCTGGGGCACACAAATAACCCGTGCCCAGGTGGTGAGGATTGGCAGAGCTAAGGCCAGTGCTGGCCATAGGGATCACAGCCATGTGGAGTGCTCCAGTGTCACACCGAGACCAGAGTTTTCTCTCCTCACAGCCTCATCTATTCTTACCACAGGTGTTCAGGCCATGCAAACAGCAGGAGAAGGGGTGAGGAGCAGGTTTCTACAAATGTTTGCAACATATGTGATGTCACTCCCCTCCAGTGTGAGCGGAGAGCAGCTTCTCCAGCAGACAACCCGCCAGCAGGTTTGGATCAGCTGGAGTTTCCCGTAACTGAGAAGCCAGCAGGATCCCTCATCGCCCTCCCACCAGCTCTTTGTGACCACTCACCTCTTCCTCCGCCAGCCGTGGGTTTGGCAGCTTCATTCCATCTTCTCCATCCCCCAGTGCCCGTGTCCAGGTGTGGCTCTGCAAAGCCACTGTCACAGCATGAACTCCCCACTTCACCCTGCAAGTCACGGGGCTCCAATAAGCCCTCAGGTGATGCCATCCCACCTTGCTGCTCTTAAAGGAGGGGGGATGACCATGTAGAGTTCTGGGCATGATCTTGGAAGGTCATTCCACCTCACGAAGCCCCAGCTGTACTGGGACACTGGATAAGGCAGGATTTCTCTACCCTACTCTCTCCCAGAAGAGTAGGGAAATTCTCAAGGCTTCTGGTTTTTGTTTCTGAAGAAGTTACACTCATTCAGGGTGGGTTTGGGAAAAGCAGGCAGGAGCAACGCTTTGCAGCTGCAGAGAGGGAAAGGATTTCATGCCATGTGCGTGGGCAGGCAAGGATCACATGGCAACCCTGTTACCACTACCCAGCAGCCTGTCACTCCTTCAAGCCTCCATAACTCATCTTTGGGCTGAATTTGTTTCCTGACCAATTTTTGACCAGCTTGGCCACACCATTAACTACTCCTCACCTGTGGTAGTCCCTTTGCTTCCTGAGTGTGTCAAAGTCCACACACACCGCCATGAAACAGGGGGTAACTCAGGATGCCTCTCGGGTCCTCCACCTCTTCAAGGGTTAGCAGAAGCTTTTCCCTAGACAAAACAGAGCTTTCTAAGCAGAACTTTCCCTACTAGACTTTTCCAAGCAGAGCCCTGTGGGAGCCAGTGAAAAGGACAGACCCCAAGACAGCTCCCCAGGTTAAAGTGACTAAAAAAGCCTCCCCCAGGATGCCCTGTTCTGTTATGGAAACGTATCCCAGTTCTGCTTCCCCAGTTGGCCTCTCCACCCCCTTGTACCTTGCCTGCTCCTTTGGAAAGTTCTCCCTTCCCCACTCTCCCTTTGGACCTTGTTCCCTGCCACTCACTCAGATTTTCCCATTGGCTCCTGTACCCTAATCCCGCCTATGTACCGCCCCTGCTGCTTTCTCCGCCTCTGTAAATAGGCTGAAAATTTCCATCCCCCTTGGTCTTTGGTGCTTGGTCCCTTCACGGATGGGGCTCGAATAAACCTGTGCCGTGGAATTCCACACAAAGACCCTTCCTGCCTCTTTGCCGTGGGCTTGTCGAAGAAGCTATCCGGAGCGGGGGTGTGTGTCTGTGTGAATGCAGTGGCGGCCGAGCGGCTTTCTGTTAAAGTCGGATCCAGAGGGCGCAGCACCCCACCAGAACACCCCCGGATCACGACAGAGCCCTGCTGGCAGCACACACATCCCGTTCCCTGGAGCACCAAGGCAACTCTGCACTGCAAACCCTGCAGGGAGCCTCGAGGTGGCACTTCCCAGCTCCATCTGTTCTAGGGATTGCCTGCAGCAGCACCCAGCTGCTGTGCTCCCACCTCTGCTGCACAACCCAGTACAGAGATAGGTCAGACATAACTACAAGAAAGGCAATTGCAGAGGCACCTTCCAACCCCAAATACACCTGGGAGGTTTATGTTTGCCTCTACATTCTCTGGAAAGTCATTGAAGGGTTTCGCTATCCCTAGATATCCCTCAGAGGTCCCCTTGCTGAGCACAGGCCAGGTCTACCCTACTTAGCGAGCCAGAGCTCTTGTCAGAGTTGACACTGCGCAAGATTTACTCCATCCTGCGTGAAAGGAAAGACCAAACCCTCACATCTGAGTTAATGAAACAGTCTGAGGAGACAATAGTTCCTGGCGCTGCGAGAGCTTGCATTAGTGAGCTGGGGTTATGGAGCACTCTGATCAATAAATATGTTGCCACAGCTTTTCGGAGCATCCATCACTTGTCAGGAAATGCATTTAGGCTAATACCTGCAGAGGGCATAAACCAGCCATAGGAATTAAAACCTGCCACATGCCAAATGGTAATGCACAATTTAATGATCACAGGATCTGATAAATAAGCAAAACTGTGAAATGAATAAATACACTCTGGCATCAACATCTGCAACCCAACCCGACCACATTTAGAGTCTCAAGATTAACCTGCAAGGTGCTTCTCTGGGCTCATCTGTTTTCAGTACGTGGGCAGCAAAAGCAGCAGCCTGAAACCCTTTCGCAGGAGAGCCGAAAGGACTTTCAGAACCAGTGTTTCTTGTCACCTCAAGCAATGGTGTAAGCAGGAAACGAGCAGGCTTCCAGTGGAGGAAAAGCTGCAATGAAAGTCACAACAATGAACTCTACTCCACTGCTGTGCTGCGCAAAGCAATATAGGGGGGACTGAAACTGCAGCAAAGAAAGTTTAGGCTGGACAGCAGAAAAAAGGGAGCAACTGGTCATTCCTGACTGTCAGAGGTGAGAAGTGAGGGGGATTTCAGGAAGAGGCAGGGCACGCTTAGGAGAGCTGATCATGGGACCAGAGGCTCCAGAGAGCCTCTCTAGATCATCTGCCTCCCCGTGAGGTTTATCCAGTCCTTCTCCCACCAGCACCACCAGCACAGCCCCAGGCTCTCACTGCATAACCTGGGAGCAGGTAGGACCAGGCAGGAGGAAAGGAACAAGTCCTAAGTGAGAAATAACCCTTACGAGAGCAGTGAGAGAAATATGCTGCTGAGAATGCTGCTCCTGTGCTGCTTCAGCGCCTATCCAGGAGAGGGCTCGGAATGCGAAAGGGAGGATAAGCAGCATGAAATTAAGAAAGGGAAATTCTCAGCTCTGTAGCAAGAAAAAAACTTTCTGACAGGAAGATTTATGAGGCTGTAGAGAAGCTTCTCCCAAGGAAAGCCTGGGACATTTGAAACTAGATTAAACAGTGGATCCAGGGATGCAAACAGGGAAAACATTTGTGCTGCAGGAGAGTTGGACTAGAGCGAGCTGAGTAAGGCTCTGCCCACGGCTGATTTATTCCTGATCTGTTGTGCTATCTGTGCATGTTCTCCTGTGACATCCATCTTCTGATTCTCCCTGGTCCTTGAGAACGTGGAAGGTGGCCTCCGTGGCCAGCATGGATCAGGGATCATTAAATATTCCTTTCTGCCAGCTTGAAGGCTATTTAAATCTCCTTGGCATCTTCAGGCAGCTCAAGCACAGCCCTTCAATTCCCCTGACAAGGCATGGCATGTGCTGCTGAGCCCCCTGAGTTGGCCAGCAGCACTTCAGCAGCACTTCAGCCAGAGCTGTTATGGTGCAAGGAGATACTGGGAGTAGGTTTACAATAGATATTAGGAAAAAAGTCCTTACCATGAGGTTGGTGAGGCACTGGAAACGTGCCCAGGGAAGTTGTGGATGCCCCATCCCTGGCAGTGTTCAGGGCCAGGTTGGATGGGACTTTGAGCAACCTGATCTAGTGAAAGGTGTCCCTGCCCCCAGCAGGGGGGTGGAAACAAAATGGGCTTCAAGGTCCCCCTCCAACCAAAACCATTCTATGATTCTATAATTTTATGAGCCCAGCTCAACTGCATCTTAGGCAACCCCAGGTCTCTAGGCCAGATTCAGTGAAGGCAAATGGCTACAGCAACACACAAGAAAAGGACCACACATCCTTTGGGGTTAGGGTTGGGCATCTGTTCCTCAAAACCGGGCTGAAGTCATCACCTCAGTACAAGCCACTGGAGAGACACTGGAGGCTGTCACTCACCACGATCTGGACCACCTCTTTCTCCTGGGTCTCCCCATGACAGGATCTGTCCTGCGGCTGCCCTGGGCATAGCCTGGGATGGACAAGACCAGCACATGGGCCAGAGACCTTTGCTGAGCATGCCTCAGCTCACTGCAGACCCTCACAAGCAGCCCACCTCACAGTCCCACAGCCAGCCTCTGCTTCAAGCTCAGTCAGGAAAGCCCAAGCACAAGAGGTGGAGGGGGGAATTCAAGCCCACATGAGCATGGATGCTTGAGCCACTGGGGACAGTGTAATAGCAAGGGCTGAGCAGTTCAGGCTCTCTAATACGTGTGCTTCTGCTGGTAACAGCTCACTCTTAGAGACCTGAGACTCTGAGCGAGCTCCTGGCCTGATTAAGGGCAGCAGAAGGTTTCACCTTTGGCTCTGTTGCTCACCAGAGTTCTGAAGCTATTCCCACTCACTGTCCTGTCCTGCACCCTTCGTTCCCCCCTGCTTGAGCTCCACTGGTCATAGCACAGCACAGTGAGCCCATTCATGCAGCTGATCCATCTGAAATGAACTGGCATACCCCACACGACCCAAAATACTTTTTTTACATCAGTGCAATTTCTTGGCTCACCGTGCAGTCACAAGAGCACTAGTGATGGAGTATGCAATGGGGTAGGATTGTGTTTGGCAGGAGGGCAGTACCTCACAATCCTTTTTCAGTTTATGACGTTGTCTCACTGCTTCCTACAGCCAGCAGCCCCATGGTCTTTCAAGAAATCTGTGCCCCCTCACTGTCTCTGTAGGACACTCTAAGGAACACAAACCTGCTTTCCCTAAAGAGCCCATGAAAACTAAGGTAGAAAAAATTGGCAGAAATGTATCAGTCCCTGTCCACAACACAGGTTTGAGCTGGGCTTTGTTAGCCAGACTCACTGTTACTCTCTGGCCACCTGCTTGCCTTCCTTCAGGGGTCACATGCCTCGTTTTGCAAACAGCCCCCCAAGAACAATTTGTGATGTTCCCTCCAATTCTCACAGCAGCCTCTCCCTGATTTGATTTTATCACTGGCCGTTTGCTCCCTGATTAACCCTCCTGCTGCAATCCCCAGGACAATCCCATTGCTGAGTTAAGGAGCATTAACAGCTCCCCAGCCAGATCTCCATGAGCATGCCAGTGTGCCCCATAACCATCCCTACCCAGCCTGGGAGGACAGGGCAGAAGCAGGGACTTCCCTGCCAAGGGACAACGCCATCAGGACAACAGCCACACTCAGATTTCCCGGGGAGATTTGCTTTTTCCTTCCACTTCAACCTAAAATTGATTTTTGACTCCTGAAGGTGTCCATCTACCTGAAAGATCAGGATGTCCACCCCTTGGCCTCCTCAACATAACTGGCTGCCAGGTGAGCTGCAAAGACTGCAGCCCCTGTGTGGGGCTCTCTACCAAGTCCCCTTCCAGACTGTTCCACCTATGTGGAATAATTTGTGAAAGCCTCTTCTGACACCATGTAATCAAGCAGTGATATGTAAGAGGGAGCTCTCATCCCTCGCTCCTGTGTCATGACAGGTGACGAATTAGGAAAAATTATAACCCAGCACAGATTCAAATGAGAAAATTGCACCCTGTCTTTCCAGGACCCTCATCACTGCAAACACAGGAGCGCCACCTCCCCTCCCAGCCTCAGCCTGGAACAGCAGAAGGGAGATGGGTTTGCAAACACCTTCGCCAGCACAGCGCCAAGGCACATGTACCTGCCACAAGATAAAAAGTGGACACTGAGCTTTTGCACGCCAAAAGCACGTGGCACGGCCATCCCTGAAGTGTAGCAGTGGGAGGGGAAGGGAGCAGTCCCAACTCTCCTGTGGAGCATGAGACAAAAGCAGCCATTCTGCTGCTGTGTCCTCTGTCATGCCCACCCCGCTGAGGTACCAGGGTGTGGTGGTGTGTGCACCCTCTCACCGTGCAACCCCAGCGTCCCAGCAGCGAAGGAATGAACAAATCTAGAGATACTAACATTGTGCACAAATGCAGAACAGATGTTCCAGCAGGAACCCGAAAAAAAATACATAATTAAGAAATGGATAGAGGAATCCTGTTCCTTTTTACTTTGGGTTTTTTTTCCCTGGAAAGTGCTCTCATGAGCCTGAAGGCCATGCCAGTGGCTTCCTGCAATGTCTCGTCCTGGGACGGGTGAAAGATCCCCTTTTGGGATGAGTTATCCAAAACCTGGACTCTTTTATTTGACATCTGCTGCAAGAGAAGCCAATGCAAGGAAAGGAAGAGATCTTCTGTTTCACCATCTTGCAATAATTCAGGATAATCAAAGGGAAAAAAACAGAAAACAACCCCAAAACACGAAGGAGTGGGGGAAGAGAGAACAACTCGCAAGAAGAAAAAGAATCAGCCATTCCTAAACACAGAGCAGTGATGCAGCCAAACCAAACAGTAATGATTCATGGACCTGTCTTCACCCTTCGTTTTTCCTATAATGAGCAAAGAAACCACAGGAATGTGGAACCGAGGTCTCCACTCTATCCACTCCCAAAGAACAGGGAGGACGATCTATGAGACTCCACTGCCCTTTGAGGCATTTCATCATGGTCCAGCTCCTGTGTGCTCAGCCCAGCCCCACCATCAGCCTCCTTGCCCATCTCACCTCCTCTCAATTCATCCATTGTCCTTGCTGGGCTGGGCTTGCTTTCCCCCTGCACCGGGGAGGTGGAAACAGGTACCATAGCCAGGTCTCTGCTCCTGCCTTTGGGGGGCCAGCTGGACAACAAACACATGTTGTCCCCAGCCAGCTCCGCTCCAGCTCAGCCTGATATCACTGAAGCCAGCAGGAGCCATCGCTCCTCCAGGCTTGAGCAGCGTTGGCCTTGGAGCAGACGCACACCCAAATTGGGTGTCCCAGCTGTGCACAGATGGGCAGCACCCTCCACCCCAAAGCTAGAGACACAGCTGGGGGCCGCCAAAGAGGGAGGAGACTGAAGACCACAGCTCAGCTGTCTTTTGAACATGACAGAGAGCCCAAAAACCACGAATGGACTTGTTCTGTGCAAATAGCTGCAAGAGCTCACAACAGTTCTTCCCCCATCCCAAAGGTTCAGGAGCCCTTGTGTTTCCTTCCCGCAGCTCAGACAGGGAACAGGTTGCACTCTCACTTCCTGAGCTGCACCACACAGAGCCCTCTGGGTCAGGCCGAACAGCTTGAAGACGTGGCAGAGCACACCCTGAAAAGTAGGATGATCCCCCCGTCAATCCTTCTATAACAAGGGAGACTGGAGAGCAACAGCACCTTCATCCTCACCTTTGTGACCCCAGCACAGCCTTGCATTCCCACAGGAGCTCCCCCAGCCACCATAGTGACCTACAGCCTCAGGCCTTCAGGAGAGGAATGTCCCCAAAGGCTTTTGGATTTTGTCCTCCTCATGTCACCACTGTGTGATAGCAAGGGCTGTCCACCACATCCCTGTACTGTCCTATTTTTCTCCTCTCCTGTGCTTACCTTTCCAAGTGGGTCCCCCCCTTCCCCGCCCCTAGCCCTAACCACTCCCTCGGGTTTCTCCCATTGATTCTGTTACCCCAACTCCGCCCATGTACCGCCCCTGTGCCCTGTGACCATTGGTCCGTGTGCTCTCCCTGCCCCCTTCACCCCAGATAAAGGACCCTGCATGGGATGTGATTGTCTCTCTTGCTTTTTACTCTGCCTTGGGGCGCCAGCCTGTGCCTGGGGGAACCATGCCATGTGCTGGCTCTCTACCTTTGGGAGCGAGCACATGTGCTGGCTCTAGGCTTCTGGGAGCCACCATGGAATAAAAGATCCTCTGCAGGCCTCATGCGGAGAGCATTCTCACCTCCTTTATCGTCACTGTGTTGCGGGGCTTCAGCTAGCCGGAGGCACACAAGGGGCAGCCCGGAAAGGCACGGGAAGCGGAACAGCCGCTCTCCCCGAGCAGGCCTCACTGCGCTCTCCGAGAAGGCTGTGGCATACCATACCATCGCAGGAACCTCACACACCACAACACAGCCCCACTCTGCGGCCTGCAGAGGCAGGATGATTCAGATGTCTCTGAGTCCATGTTCACTCTCTAATTTGCTTTGGAAGTTGAGGGGCCCAGAGCCCTCTTTGAAGCTATGAGTTGCTTCTCTCTTCCTCTCCGTAATGTTGGCAGCCCTCCAGGCTTACCAGCAGGTGAGCAGCTCAGAGCCAGGTCAGATTCCAGGGGGTCCCAAGACAGACATTCAATCCAGGGACAGAAAGGTCCATTTCCCAACACAGTTTAATCCCAAGGGTGATACCTGGAGCCCATCAAACCCCATCAGGAGGAATCACAGCAACGGAGCAGCAGAGAGCTCCTCTCCACAGATACATCTCAGGATATGACTATTATCTGAGTTTGCTATCAAGGCGGGTTTACTCTCAGCCTCCATCCTTGCTTCAAATATCTGCCGCAGTTCCCACATGGCAACAGAGCTGGCCTTGCTACCCGTTCATTCAGCAGTCTGGGCCAGACATTGCTTGGGTCTCACGAGGACTGGGCCTGCCAACTGGCTAACCATGTCCTCTCCTGTTCAAAGCAGCTCTCCAGTCACTGCGGCCCTTCAGGGATGTGAAAAAAATTCAATCAGATCCAGCAGCTCAATAACACTTTGCCTTGGACTTCAGCAGATGAGCGGCAGGGACCGGAGGGAGCAGTAAGAGATGCAGGAGAGCTGAAATGGAGTACTCCTCCTGGTTATATTTCATTTTCATGTTGTCTCTGCAGCTTCTCATTCAAGTCAGGGAGCAAAGAGACAAATCGTTGAAGACAAGCCACTTTACAAGGGTTTCTATTCCCATTTTGCAGCCTCTGGGGATTCTTCCTGCACTGCCCCCAAGCCTCCTAGAGAACGGCTTGACGTTTGCAAAGGTTGCTCACCTCCTCTGAGTGGAAATGCAAGTGTTTGTTCAGCTTCTCAGGGGGCTGGCTATCTTGTTAGATTTGTAAGAGCATTTAACAGGTTGCTTAGCTGCACACCCTTGAAATATCTAAAGCAGCATTTTTCAAAAGTACCATCAGGATCACGCTGGGCTCAAGCTAATTATTCCCATCTCCCAGCAGGACTTTTGGCTCAGTCCAGCACACAGTGCTGACCCAGCCACAGGTCTGCCTCCACAGGCACATCTGTGCCTGCCTGTCTCAAAGGCACAGGCCTGGGCAGGCACCAGCTGGGCATTCCTGCTTCCCTGCCGTCCTCAGTTCCTTGCTGTGCCCAGATGTGGGGGTAGCAAGACAACCACTATGGACATGGGCACCTGTCCAGACCAAGAGTTCATGTCTCCTGGTGTAGAGGCCGTAATGCCCAGGCGTAGGCCCACAACATCCCAGGTTTTCAAGGGTATTTTTGATGTCTCTACGCTATTCCCTCTACCTGGGGCAGAAGTGGCATGTCAGAGTCCCTCAGGACCACAAGGGAGCTCAAACTCCCCTGTCTGGCAAGACCCACCCCGTAGGCTTCCCATGAACCATCACAAAAGTTTTCTTCCCCCCTTTCCTCTGTTGTCCCCATCTTGGTGCTACCTGCCCCTTCTCCTTAACATCATCCACTGGAGTCCTTTCTTACTCCTCATTACGCTGATTTTTTGTCTGCAAAAGCCACTGCCTTGTACCTGGTATGTCCCATGAAAATCCTGCCAGGCCTCCTCATCCCTTCCATGCTGAGATCCACATCCCCTGACATCCAACCCTGCCGCTGGTCAAACAGACCAGAGGGTGGCAGAGGGGTCTTGTCAAGTTGGGCATCATAATCCAAGAGGACACCAAGGTTCAGGGGCCATTGCCAAGCTGGGCTCCTGGGCTCCTTCCCCACAGGGTCAAGGCCAGCAGACAGCCCTGGCAGAGCCCTCACAGCAGCTGGGGAGCAGGAGAATCCAGGAGACATTGCAACCATGTGGGACAGGGCCAGTTGCCCTGGGAGCAATTAATGTCCCCGGTGCAAGTCACACATCATTGCAGCCTTGTTATCAAGATCCAGCTCGTTGCACCTCCTGCGCAATTCATAATCACTTAACAAAGCCGCTGATGTCAAATTAGCCAAACATCAGTAAGCAGGGAATGGTCGTCACATTCATCCTGTTAACTGGTGGCTAATTATCTCATTGTGCCTCCCATGTGCTAATTGACAACTAACTGTTTCCTATAGCCTACCAGCACCATTTAAGCTTTAGGAAGGATCAAGGCAGCAGATGTGTTTCTCCAGTGCTTTTCAGGCTCCTGTATCTACCCTTGGAGTTTCAGCTGCAGTATCGAGGAGCTGGCCTTCCCCATTTTTGCTAATGGCACTAGATGTTCAGAGAGGAGCTTGCTGCTATTTAGCCCTCTGAGCTCCGATTGGGGGATGGTGCCAGCATCCCTTTGGAGGATAGAGGAGTCTGATGCAAGGCTCTGGGAGGGAGCCAGGCTCCGGGGGCTGGGCGCAGAGCTAAGGGCTCGAGGCTACAAGCTGCCGCCAAGCAGTCGGTGCAGGCATCAAGGACCTCTTTGCCCAGTGGATTGCAGGTTACTGTGTTTACAGGGAAGGACAAGGCATCTGAACACCCTGCCCTGCGCACAGCTGCTAATCACAAAATCACAGAATGGCCTGAACTGGAAGGACCTTAAAGATCATCTTGTTCCAACCACCCTGCCAAGGGACCAGGTTGCTCCGAGCCCCATCCAGCCTGGCCTTGAACACTCGCAGGGATGGGGCATCCACAGCTCCTGTGGGCAACCTGTGCCCGTGCCTCACCATCCTCACAGAAGCCTGGGGCACAGGGCTGGAAATGCATCTCAGCTGTTTTCTGAGTCTGGGAGGTGCTGGAAGGGAAACCCCAGAGATATTTCACATGCTGTGCCCAACACCAGGGACAAAGCATTGCAAGCACTGCCGTTAGCCAGAGATGTGCAACTTGCCTCCACAACACTCCAAAATGCAGCTCCAGGCAATGCAGCACAGGCCCACAAGAAGGTTAATGCCCCTCAGGCTGCTTTTTCTGCCCCATCTTGCCCTCCGCACCACCTTGTGGTGCCCATACTGTGTCTGATGACTGATGGACACTCCTGGGCCCTCAAAGTTTGGAAGAGTAGTTTCTCCACCTGGGCCAAGAGTGAGGGTCTCTCCAGGGTGTGCAAATGGTGATACGCTGGAAGGAAGAAGCGCTGAGAGCAGGCAGAAAGGGAAAGACTCCTGAGAGCATCCTTGAGCACCGAGGATAATTAAGTGGGCTTCTTGCCAGATTCTCCAGATGTCTAATTAATACTGTAAGACCGCTGCTCATCTGGCTGATCCCAGTGCAGAAGGCTCCCAAGCTCAGCCTCAGCTTGCCTTTGTGATGGGATGAAGGCAGCCACTGAGCTGCTGGGCTTGGAGCTCTTCTTGCTGGCCTTTCTCCTCTTGCCTGATCTGGGTATCCAGCTGAGGAACAGTGGGATACAAACCTCACCATGCAGACCCCAAGGGAGCCACAACAGAGCCAAACCCAGTCCTTGGGAGACTCCACCCTCACCTGCTCACTACACTCACTCTGGTTTCCAAAGGAGCCGTGAGGACCAACAGCATGCAGGAAACATCTCTGTAGGGCAAACCAGTGCTGTCTTGCAGAGAAATCTGGTAAATCCTGTCAGCCATGATGCAGCTTGCTATGAAAACCTCTCTGTTCTGGGTCTGCTGCAAGCGTACAAGAGCACAAGCAGTGTTAGGGGAAAATTCCTGGCGCACCATGCTTGTCATGGGGGACTGCCCAGGGCAGGAAAACAGGCTCAAATATTGCAAGCTGCAAAGATACTAAAGAAGACAACTTGGCTGCTACACAAGCAAAGATTGACAACAAGAAAACTAAAAGAACGCCCAGTGCACATTTCCTCCACAGGTACCCAGCAATTTTTGCCATCTGGAGCTTCATTCCTTCCAAAAGACCACAGAGACCTCATGGATCCAGCTGGATGCAATACTCCTCTTGTAACAGAGCAACCATTGCAAGGCTGATGGGGTGTCTGCTGTGCCCTGCTGCAGTGCAGGACCAGCCAGCCCTCACCACTGTGGGCCCAGAGAGAAAAACAGACCTCTCCTGAGGGAGGAGAGATGGGAGGCAGTGAGGAATCAGAATCTTTTAGATCAGGAAAGACCTCTGAGATCAACAAGTGCAACCCTTTGACCGATCACCACCTTGCCAACTAGACCACAGCACTAAGGGCCATGTCCAGTGGTTTCTTGAACACCGCCGGGGATGGTGACTCCACCACTTCCCTGGGCAGTCCATTCCAATGCTTGACAACCCTTTCCATGAAGAAATTCATGAAAACAACATTGTTGATAATTTCTAGCAGAACAGCTCCGGGATCCCTTGTTACTGTGGCTTCAGGAGGTCTCTGAAACCAAATTAGAGTTTCTAGACAATTTCCCTGTGTGATGCTGACATATTTTCTTTGCTAGAGAGGATTTTGCACAAAGCACTTGGTCCCTGAGCTCTCAAAACAAGCCATGAAACCTTGCTCTGTCCTCTGAGCCAACAGTGCCCAAAACCCACATGTAAGGTGCCCACCACATGCATGCATGGATGGCAAAATCCCCCCCATCAGTGTTTCCTTGAGAAAAGAGAATGACATTGCCATGAGGACACCCATTAAAAAGAATCAAAATAGATAAAGAGCCAAAGAGATGAATCCTGTGCAGGAAATATGAGAACTAGATAAAAATGGCCTTTTGGAGGCTCAGCATGGGCACATTCCTCCTCACAGAAAAAGACCTTTGAAAGGCCAGCTGGGTAAAACTGCAGAGTAAGGGAGGAAAGGGGGCAGATTTCACATATTGAAGGCTTGTTCAACTAAGGAACTTAAAAAGAGCACAGCCTCTGTCAGGTTAAATGTAAATACACAATAAGACGGCCAGAAAAGAGTATGAAGATCAATTTGCCATTACCGTAAAAATGAACAGTCCCTCCTTCAGGGTCCCTCAGGGTCCCTCTTTCAGGAGCAGCAGAGTCTACAGGACCATGAGCTCACAGAATCCCAGAATTCCAGAACGTGTCAGGTTGGAAGGGACCTCAGAGAGCCACCTGGTCCCACCACCCTGCACATCCTAGAGCACATGGCACAGGATTGCATCCAGGCAGTTCATGAGTATCTCCAGTGAAGGAGACCCCACAGCCCCTTCGGGAAATCTATTCCAGTGTGTGGTCACCTGCACAGTGTTCCTCGTACTCTGATGGAACTTCCTGTGCCTCAGTTTCTCCCCGTTGCCTCGTGCCCTATGGCACAAAACCACTGAGCAGAGCCTGGTCCGTCCTCCCACACCCTTCAGATACTTGTACATATTGATGAGGGCCCCTCTCAGTCACCTCTTCTCCAGGCTGAACAGGCCCTGCTCTCTCAGCCTTTCCTCATAAGAGAGATGCTCCAGTCCCTTCATCACCTTCATAGCCCTCTGCTGGATCCCCTCCAGGAGCTCCGTGTCTCTCCTGTACTGAGAAGCCCAGGTCTGGGCACAGCATACCAGATGCACCTCACTAGGGCTGAGTAGAGGGGCAGATTCACCTCCCTGACCTGCTGGCAGTGCTCTTCCTAATGAACCCCAGGACACCGTCGGCCCTCCTGGCCACAAGAGCACTGCTGGCTCATGGACAGCTTGCTGTCCAGCCGGTGAGCCAGGTCCTTATCCTGCTTTCCAGCTGGTCGGCCCCCATTCTGTGCTGGTGCATGAGGTTATTCCTCCCCAGGTGCAGGAGATGATCAGCTGAGGGCAAGCCTACAGCAGGACAAAGCAGAGGATCATTACTATTCAAACCCACTGCAAGCAGGTTTGGGAGGGTTCCCACCCTGCAAGATTTTTTATGGCTGATCTCAAAACAAACCTGAAGACGAGCAGCAAAACGACCCCTAAAGGAGCTGAGGTGGTGGCAGAAGAGCAGGGAGGTTTTCTCCCTGTTAGAAATGGACAAACAGGCCAGGATGCATGGCCAGTTCCTTAGCAGAGGGGCAGAGCCCTTCAGGCAGGGAGCACAGGCACCTGCACTGCTCATTCTGTACATGAATGAACTACAGAAGGTTGTAGACACTGAGAGGACACCTTCTGCCAGCACCACATGTTTAGGGTAAGCTGATTTCTAAAAGCTGCCAAAAGACCTGCCAAAACTGCTTATCAACTAGATGACAAATGAGATACAAGGTTGATTTACACAACAGAAATAAACTGTTTGGGGCACTGCCAAGCTCATGAGCTGGGTGCTGCTGCTCCAGAGAGTGGTACCAGTTGTCAGGAAATAATAGCAAAACACCAGCATCGCCAGGTAACAATGTAAATCTGTGTACATGGACAGTGTGTGTGGTCCTGCTCTCCCAGATCCCCAAACTGAGACAATCCGAGGTCTGGGAAAGCTTCTGCACCAGGAGGAATTGGTCAGGCGGGACACTGTTGCCTGGAAAAGAGATTGTGCACAGCCAGGGAGAATAATAGTCCTTAAAGGCATGGAGAGGGTGCAGAGGGAATAAATATATTCTTCATTGTCTCTTAGTACAAGGAGTGGTCAGCAGCTGAACTTGCCATGCTCCAGCAATCCCAGAGCTTGTGGTAGGCTGAAATACTGCTTGGGAGAAGGATCAGGCTTTACTGGGCTAGTGAAGGAGCCTGGGTAGTGTTTTTCTTCCCTCCCAGGTGGATCTGTGGTCCAGCTTGGCTCTGATGTGTCCAAAATGGGCCACCCTTTAACAGTGCCTCTCCTCCTCTGCAAAAATAACTGTACCCTGAAGGCCAGTGCAGGAGGAGTTTGGAGCAGGACCAGTGACTCCAGCAGTCATCTCCCTGCCTTCAAAGGAAAGCAATGACTGATTTTCCCAGGGCTCATGGTCCTCCTGCTTGCCCTCGGGCAGACAGTGATAACATGCTGGAAACCCAGAATCCATCCCCTTCTCTTCAGGGATTTTACTCCACACATCCCATGGGTATTCAAGAGGCTCCACAAATACCTCCCTGGCTCCATCCCAGTCAAACTGGGTGTCCCTCCCACCCCGTCCCAGCATCGTCCTGTACATCACCCAACACGCTGTAGCTGAGACCTGCTGCAGGCATCTGGCAAGTGCCCCATTTTTCCATCCCTGCGAGGTAGGCAAGGCTTTGGATTTTGGAGGTAATGAGCTCATGGTGACAAGCTGAAGCAAGATTTCTGGCTGGTGCAGCTAGCCCAAACACTCAATTAAAATGAATCCACTCTCAGTTGCAGTGCTGGGCAGCTCACAGCAGCATGGTTGGTCATGCCTGCGAAGGAACGTGTGCCCGTTTTGCCTGGACAGTAATGCCTGGATCAAAGGAGCTTGTGAAAGAAATTAAATGCAGTGTAGATAGGTTCCCTGTGCCTGCCTGTTATAAATACACACCAAAAATGTTAGCTTTTAGGCTTAAATTCCACCTTCTAAATGAGCTATTATTTCAGCACAGCCAAGCAGTCAGACTAGATTCTTGCTTTTTTATTTTCATGATTAAAGACAATCTGACATCTTAGACACTTCTGATGCAGTCCAGAGCTCTTTTCTGTACCTAACCAGCCCCAGTCCCCATTCCTCAGCCCTAGTGTGGAGCAGTGAGAGTCTTCGGCTATTGCTCAGGGAGTCCATAACCTTTTCTGAAAAGCGGCCATCATCCTCACAGAGCAGTTTGGGCTTTGTCAGGACATCTGTGGTTCTGGAGGCATGGAGACCATTGTTTGCAGTGGGGCCAGGAACAGTGCTCATGCACTTTCCAGGCCAGCACATCCCTCTCAAATTAGGGTTCTTCTCTTTCAGATTAGAAGTTAAAATTGGTAGAAACGCAACAGATGCCCCTGAGATGCTGCTTCTCAAAGAAGCAGGGTGATCATGAAGTTCACACTCTTGGCCCCAGGACGAGGCATTTCTGGAGTGGATCCATCCTCTTTTCAGGGCAGGGAGCCCTGAGGAGGCTGTTCCCTCTAACAGGCACCTGTCCATGTGCTGCAGCTCCTGGCCTTGCTGAGCCCCATTGCCAATCTCATGATGAGGATGATGATGGTGAGGTTCAGCACTGTGCATTGCTGAGCTCCTTCCTGAGTCTCAGCTCAAATACCCTGCAAGCAGATGCCACTAGGATCTGTCAAGAATCACCTGTTTTGGGGAAAGCAGTGACAAACTTCAGCCCTGAGGATCCAACCTTCCATACCACTTGAGCTCCAGCTTTCTCATCTTGTTCACCAGGAGCTAAATCCAACTGTGACACAGACCAGAGACCACAGCTGGCACAATCAGACCCTGACAGCAGACCACATCCATGCAGGGTGTGCAGGAGGTTTCATCTGAACACAAGTCCCTGGCCCCACGCTTCAAGGTCACTGGCAGGGCAAATAGTTACTCACCATTTCTTTTGGAGCAGAAATGCAAGAAGGGTCAAGACAGGCAACAACAGCCCAGCTGCTGCAGAAAAACATCTTACAAACCAGTCCCGGCACACAAGGTGCTGCAGGAGGTTGGTCTGCACGTGCCAACACTGACAGAAAGGTTAAGGTTGAGCAGGGCTGCGGGATCCCACTGGAAATCCATGAGATGAGCTGCAGTGGTCCACCCTGCGTGTCTTTGAGTGGCAGCCACAGAAGGTGCTAGAAGAGCACCACTGGAAGAGAAGCTGAGCCAACGAGGAGGCTGCAGAAAAACTAAACCTGCCCTGTTTTGAGGTAGACACAACAGCAATCAGGGAGGAGAAGTACTCCCAGAGCCACTCCACAGTAGGCAGGCTGTAAATGCATCTGTTACTAATGTCATTGATAGCAGGGTGCCACAAGGAGGGGAAAGCCCCTTTCCCAAAATTTCCAGGGGTCAGGCACTGCAGAGAAGCACCTCTCCCCACTGGAGGGACTGCTGCTTCACTCCAAAACACAGTGCTGGAAGCAAGAGCAGGATCCAGCCCTGCAGCCCATTTAATATAAAAAAGAAACATCTGTTCCTTTGATTTATGAAAAAGAAAAAAAAAAAGCTAACCAAAAAAACCCCCAAACCAACGAAAAAAGAAACAAGCCTCAGATAACAGCCTGAGTGGCTTCTTGAAGATTTGGATTTCTTTCTCCTTTTTAAAAATGGTAATTTCAGGCTGATGAAAGGAGAGTAACGTGACACATTGACTACACAAGCTGTCTGCACAGAGGGAAAACAGCTGATGCCCAGGAATGTGGGGTGCTGCTCCAAGCCTTCCCCACCTACTGATACCACATCATTGCCCTGGGCCTCAGTTTCCCCTGTGAAAAAGGATTTTCATTTCTGAAAAAACAGGATCAGGCAAGGGGGTGGCTTGGCAGATATTTCTCAGTGTGCCTTCAGTTCTCAGAGGACATTTCACAAGGCAAGGCTTCCTTCTTGGCACTTTCTTACCTTCAGGAAAAGCCTCCAGCCTCACCCCTTGGCAGGGAGATTTCTCCTTTATCCTGCCCTTCAAGTCAGGCAGATGATTTTAGCAGAGACTCTGATCCTTAGGAGTCAGAGTGCAGCCCACCAATTCACTTGGACCACTCCGTTGTGCAGGGATTGGCCACAGCCCTCCATCCCCATGTCCCTGTCCCTCTCCCAAGAGACACCCACTCTCTGCTACCAAAACTGAACAGCAGAAACGCTGCAGCTTGTTTTCATGTCCTTGGGCTGGTTTGTTTTTCCACGGGATATTTTTATTCTTGCCCTGATCCCAGTCATACTGGGGATTTAAACTTTCAGCCAAAGCAATAAGAAGTAAAGAGCAAAGAAAGTGAATTGAGATCCAGAGCATTTCAATAAATTAAAAGGGAAAAAAAAAATTAAAGGATAAAAAAAAAGACATAGCCCAGCACAGAGGAAGCAAAGCAATCACAGCAAAAGCTGTCTGCTTTGCCAGTTCCCCTTTGTTCGCAGATCAAATTCACTGCCTCTGTCGTCCAAAACTAACAACTCCTAAGTCTCCCTCATGCTCCCTGGGGAGGTGTTTTCTATATTGGAAACAAATCTACTTTGACACTCCTGATGTTGTTTTACCCAAATTGCCCTCTGTCAAGCTGCGTCTCCCGTTTCCCATTTGTACCACACCATGCTCCTGGTTCAAGCCCAGTGCCAGGTGGTGCTGGCATCAGTCTGGGCTTGCACTGACCCAGACAGAGGTTACTCCAAGGTTCCCTGCCACCAGGTCCCTCTCCTACCCCGTTCTCTGCCCTTGGGGAAAATCTGGCCCAAACCAAAGCTTATTTGGCAACTGAGACCTACATTGTGCACAGGGAAGGGTCTTGGCGCCTAATTCCAGCCAGCAATGTCTGCTCAAAATGTCCTTTCCCTGCGGCACCCCAAGGCTCCAAGAGTCAGGAAAACCTGACTCTTCCCTGATGGGGTTTGGTCACCAGACAAGGGAAAGAAATTAAAAAACTTTGCAAGCAAAAGGATGGAAGAAGTCCTGAAAATTCATGCTGGCTGCAAACACCCTCATGGCAACTTCACAATTAAGTATCTGACTAATTCTTACAGGAGCCTTCCAGGTGGGAATTTCAGATTTCAGGTCCTGCCCTATGTGTGTACCTGAAAGGGATGATCTCCACTCTGGGAGGAAATTCTTAAAGCATCCCTGCCACAGCAGTGACCTCCCTGTGTCGAGACAAGAGGTTTGTAGGTCGTCAGTAGGAATGGTCATGTAGGATTGTCCTCTGTATGCAGTTAAGGGATTTAAGAGATGTTCTTCGTGTACTTGAGGTGTCAGTGGTACTGAATTATGCATGCTCTGGGGGCTCAGGTAGGATCATGGCCAGCTAGGCTGTAAGAACTGAGCAAGATAAAGTTTGGCAGAGTTTCCTGGCCCAGCTGAGGACACAACAGCAGGAACCCTTGTGATGGAGACTCCCACCACCACCAGACACTGACCAACCATCCTGTCCAGCAGACTGATCTGCCCACACAACGTTTATCCTGTGCTAACCCAAGTAAATTAATTTGCTGGCTGTTTTTCACCTGTAACACTCTGAGTTGCTGTGCAATGCTTGATACACACACCAACAAAGCTTTTCTCCTGCACATACCCCCCCCACAGATGGCTGATTTTTGCAGGTGCTGAACTCATCCCCCAGAGCCTTCCAGAAGAATTAGCATTCTTCTGACTTGTTGCAGGCCCAGCCTTGCTAACCCACTGCCCAGTCTGGTCTTCACTGTGTCCCAAATCTATGGCGTTTTGACCTGGTCCCCCCAGGCACGTCTCGCATCTGATCTGGTTTCACCACTGTCGTGCAAGGGTGTGGATCACCCCCTCCATCTCCTACGGTCTTCTGTAGAGATCTGCTCAGCGCCAGTAAGGCTGAGGCAGAGACTGTAATGAGGAGAAAATTAAATCATGAAACACTAATAATTATCAGCATCCCAATTAGCTGACAGTGATGGCAGCCAGCCACCAAGAGCTGGGGGAGGAGGGCCAGCATTCCTGCAGCTTCTGTGTCTCAACAGGCAGGGAGCTCATCTTCACCCTGCACAGACCCATCCATCACTGAGGGCAGCCATGGGGACACACATGAGGACAACTTTTTCTCCTTTTCCTGCCTTTGAGACAGCATTTCACAGCTGCAGTTGCTGGACTGGAGTTGCGGAGACCCGTGATGCCTTGCCTGCTTGAGAGCTGTACTCTTCTGGTGAGTTGCTAACAGCTAAGGGATAAGGAGGAAGCAGAGAAGCCAGTTTAATATCATTTTCCTTGTTATTATCTCTCAGCTTCTCCCCAGCAATTTGCTCAAACTTGTGTAAAACTCCTTGCCAAACAAGCCCCTGCCCAAATAGACCTTCATGTCTGCAGGACTCTATTTATAACCGAGATCCCATTTAGCAGATAAGCCAAGGGAATTCAAGCAGGATTTAAGCTAAGCAGTTATCTGTGACCAGCGGCCACAGCGTGCGTAGCGTCAGATTCACTGGGGATGTGGCAGGCGGAGGGACAGGAGAGCAGACAGCCTCTGGAGCAGCCAGCCAGCACCCTGAGGGATGCAATCTCTGCTGGCACAGGCACTGCTCACAGAGACTTTGTGAGCAGCCAAAGAACAGTGAGCAAACCCCTTTCCCTGTGATCTGGAAAGCCTCCCGCACACCCCAGGATCCTGCAGGTATCAGCACCACTTCTCCTCTCCTCCCCCAGCCTCACACCACCTTCCCAGGCATGTATCGCTGGCAAGGGTTTCACTTGTCTTCCCAGATAGATATTAGAACCTAAGATGATGCACTTAACAGGGCTGTGAAATCTGCCATAAAGTTTACTGCCCTACATCAATATAATGCCCTGCAAAGTTAATATGGAGGTACCTATTTTATAACAAGGACAAATAAAAACATATCCCATTAGCCCACGGCATTAGGAGCTGCATTTCTGATGGCCAGATGCTGCAATGAAATGGGTGGAGAATATTAATATCAGTATTACGGAGCTATGCACATATACATACACATATATATATATACACCTATATAAAAATGAGAAACTATTGAATTTGCTCAGATGTTCTGTAGTGTTTGGAGGGCTTCATTTCTACGCTGCAGGAGAGATTGGCTGCAGATCCAGAGACATTTCTCTGCTATTACACCATGTCAATTTTTTATCATCTCAGAGGCCCTTGTCAGAGAAAAAATGGGTAAGTTTAAATCGATCCAAGATCAGAGTTAAACACCTGGACATAAATGTGGCAGAGAGTTAAAAGCAAAGAGGAACCAGTTACTTCCAACAGAAAGCAGTGGCACTGGGGTCAGTCATTCAGGACAGAGAATTTGTGAACAACTCTGGCCTCTCCAGGGAAGTAGGTGGCTCCTAGAATTAAAAATTCCCTTGGTACCTGTGGGTATTTCCATGCTGAAGGGCAGTGAGATGGAGCACTGTGCCCCTCAGCTGTTCTGTACTGCTGCCTGTGGGGTGCAGCTGGGAGACTGAGCATCCCTGGGATGAAATGGGGCTGCAAACCCAGCAGTGCCAAGCTGGACCCAGCCCTTGCAGTCCCAGCCCTTCACCAACACCCAGACAGGCTCCAGCCCAGCACAACCAGCCTGCATGTCCTCAGCTGCCCTCTGCCCCTCCTCTGGACATCCTGGTCAAAGATTTTGGCAGGCACATTCCTGATTTCTCCACTTCCAGCCTCAGCATGTTTCTCTGGTTCAGCTTGGCTGCAGCTCTTGGGAGAACTAGTGAGTTTTCCCAGGATCTGTCCCAGTGACTTGCCCAGAGGCCAACAGCTGTCCCAATAGCCATCTGGAAGGCACTGGGTGACAACCATGGCACTGCTTCTCACCCCCTAACAGTGGACAAGAGCACCCCAGCTTCCCAGTCCACCCATGTGTTTCTCTGCCCAGGCACGCCCACAGCATCACTCCTGTTCCAGGCCGATCACTCCTCTCCCTCCAGACACCATCCCCTCAAAACACTCCTCTCCCTCCAGACACCATCCCCTCAAAACAGGAATTATTGCAGATACTATATTGGTTTGGTCCTATTATAAAGTGCTGAAAGATGTGAAATAAAAGGTATTAAATGCAGCCAAAGAGTGGAAAGACTGTGTCAACTAGACTTGCAGGAGTGATAAGAGGTTTTGCTTGTTTTCCATCCATATGAAAGTCTGCACGTGGCACAGTCTGGAGAGAACAAAAAGGGGAACAAGAACTAAACCCTGCCTGTGTCCAGCCTGGCAAATGTGAAAAGAAAGTCTTATGATGTGGTGAGCCCCCACTAGAAGCCCGAGAGACAGATAACATTAACCTGCAGCTGAATAAAACATTAAAATCCTCCGATAAGAAAAGGCAATGAGAAACTACTTATACATCACCACCACCTGCTGGGTGCCTCGGGAAGGAGCCTCAGACACTGCCCTCTGCCAGGCAAGGCCACCCCAAAAAGCATGAGGGACCCCACAAAAGCAGCTGCCTGCCTCTCTAGCAGGTATCTCAATGCAAGTAGAGCAGTCTCACACTGGCAGTCTGCGAGCACCAGGGGTTTAAAAGCATGTGTGAAGCCAATCTCTTTTGTTAATGCATGAATCCCAGGCAAAATAACAGGCAGCTGGTGGAGGATGGGATTAATAAAGAGTTAAAGAAAGGTAAAATAATTAGGGTCCTGCTCGTGGGGCATATGGAGAATGGGGCTTGTCAGAGCAGCTTGCTCTAATTTTTCATGGAGATTACGAATTTTAGTGGAGAGAGATAATAGCGTTGCTGTAACGTACTTAGGCTCTTGTAAGCCATTTGATCTGCCCCTGCCTGACACTCTGATTAATAAACCAGAGCGATAGCGAATTGACATGCCACACGAGATGTGCAGGAAAGCAGCAAACGAGGACATCCAAATGGGATTAAAGAAGGGGAACAACTGCCAAGAGAGTGTCTCCTGGGGCATCCCCAACTCCCACCCGTCACATATGCACATGGGATGCAGGAGAGAAGATGTAACACCCCTGGGAGTGGAGAGGGTGTGGGCTGCACTGACCATGTGGGCCCCTGGCTGGGGGAAGCAGCTCTGCAGGGTATCTAGGTGCTGCCCCATGGGATGTCCAGCTCATTCATTGGGCTGTTGGAGCTGAAAAGGTTGTTGCAACCCTGGATGTAAGGCAGGATCATGCCAGAGCAGAGGCACGCTGTGTTTCTCCGGCCCCAGTGCATTGCCCAGATTTGGGTCGGGAGAACGTGCCAATGCGAGAGTCTCCCAGGAAGAGCACTGTGGATCACACCCAGCAGCTCTCCATCCCTGCTGTGCCTTCACAAATCCAAATCCTCCTGCCTCGAAGGCCCTCAAGCGTAACTAGAAGTGGTTGCTAATTAAAGGTTTACACTAAGGCCTCACCAGTGGGCTGCCCTCCTTCCTTGGGAAGTTACACAGAGCATGATAAAGGCATGAGAGATGCTAAAGGGTTGATAAGGAGGAACTGGGGAGTGCTGTGCTGGAGATCTGAGCTGTCCCATCTTACCTCCCCTTCCTTGCTGCCTTGCAGCACTGGACTCCCCTCACCAGCAGGCCCAGAGAGCCACCACACCAGAGCTGTCCCCACCACCTTGGTCATTATGCCTCAGGTTCTGGCACCAAATTTGCTACACCACCCCAGGCATCCTCCCCAGACCACTGGAGAAATCCCAAAACCAAGCCCTCTCCCTCTGCAGCTCACACGGTCCCTCTGCTCCTGCCCTTTCCTTTGGGAAGGGACAGGCACTTTGGGCAGAAATGCTTTTTCATCCAGAAAATACCAGTTCATCAAAACATTTCCTAAGAAAAGGTCACTTCAAACAAATTTCTCTTTCCAAAAACCTTCTGGGGAAGGAGAAAAAAAAAAAAAAAGACATGCAACATTTTAGCTATCCTGTTTCAACAGCTTTAAATGAAAAATAAATCTTTTCTCCCTCACCCCACCCAGGTGCCAAATGATTTCATTTGGAAATGCAAGATCGTTATCTTCCTTAAAAAAAAATCAAAAAGAAAAGGGTGAAATCAAAAGAAAATCTCTGGAAAAAGTTAAAATTAAACACTCTGCTGAGTCCAATGCAGCAAGTGGGAGTTGGGTTGCATTCTGCTGGGTTCCCTGGGGTGGCTTTCATCCCAGTTCACAGCAGGACAGGATTCCCAAGTCTTAACAAGAATCCCAGGACAGTGGAGCTGGTTCCCATGACCCATCCTAGCACAGGCTTTGCAGGACACGGTGGCAGGGACAAACATCTTACAACCCATGAGCTGGCCAGGAGCAGAGACCCCACAACTCGTGACATGTCAGAGCAGCAGAGCTTCAGAGGCCGAAGGTGGCAACAGGGCCGAGGGACCCCCAAGGGGCCAGGTGTCTATGGGATGCAGCATAGCCCAAATACTGGGATGGGAAATGAGGCTGGTGTTTCCTTTACAGCCTCCTCAAACATGCTCGCAGTCCCCCGACAGCATCCCCAGCCCTCAGCTGTTACAGTTTAGGCTGCACGGGGAGCGGGAATGCCAGCAATCAGGCATCCAGAAGGGAATCCAGGCCCAGTTCAATACTGAAAGAAGAAGGGCTTTGAAAGGAGTACGCTCATTTCCCTGTTTCGTCCTTTGCCAAGAAAACCAGGGGGATGGAGGAAGGGGCGAAGGGGTGGGAGGAACAGTGGAAAAAATGTCTTGGCTTGGCCCTCTCTGCCTTTTATCTCATGGGCAGCCTGCCGAGACAGGGTCTTCCCCCTGCTGAGCCCGCTGGCAGATCAAATGAAAGGAGAGAAGAGTTATAACCCCCCCCCTGACTGCGGCCCCCTCCCTTCAAGGAAAAGGAGAGGAGGAAGGAGCAAATGGCCCTGTGATGCCAACAGTTCACACCCCAGCTGGATGAGAAACATCATGAAAAGTCAGCTCCTCAGCATCCATGGGGGGGCCAGGAGATATTCTCCCCAAGCAGCAAAGGGAAGCCCAGGGAGATCCAGATGTGGTTGGAGGGTTGGAGGGTGGGCCGTGTCCCCATGGAGGGGACAGCACTGCTCCACAGCCTTGAACCAAGGGGGAAGGTCACCAGTGGTCCTGGCAAGCATCTCCCACAAGGGTCCTGCTGTGCCTGTTCCTCCGTCGTGCCAGACTTTTCAGAGCCAGCTTCAAGCAAATAGCTTAATTAAATGCCTTTATTCCAAGGACTCCCTCTGTGTGTTTGTGTATTTGTGGATTAGCAGTTAATACAGTAAGAGGCTTTATTGTAACTAAATTGATTTCTTCATCTTTTTTTTTTCCTTCCTTCTGTATGCTTTCGTCCCTTCTTCCCATTCCCCAGAGTGTCCTCCCTCATCACTCATGGGTTTCCCATGCTGATCCTCAGCTTCACAGCCAGATGGCACTGATAAGGGTGTAGTGGTGAGGAGATCACAGCAAGAACCTATCCATCAAGATCTGAGGGACTAATGATGTTGAAGGCATTCCTTTTTTAGGGCAGACATGTAAGTACGCGAGCATTGGCTGTGTTATCGTATGGGGCAGAAGAGATCCCTGCTGTTAATGGGGTGTTTGCTGTGTAACGGGGATGGAGGCAGGGTAGGGAAAATATCTCCAGCCACCCCCAGTCCAAGAACACTGTATTTCCCAAGGTAAGGAGGTGACAGATCCCCAGAGGGAAACCTCAGCTCCAGCCCCACCTGCAGACCCCTGAGTATTGCTTGGCAGGGTCTGTGCAATCCCACCGTGTTCTTCCTTCCACTGCAATTGAACTTCCCTACATTATTACTAAATCATTACCAGCCTGTAGC
The DNA here is from genome assembly GCA_013397725.1 of Rhagologus leucostigma. Taxonomy (NCBI): domain Eukaryota; kingdom Metazoa; phylum Chordata; class Aves; order Passeriformes; genus Rhagologus; species Rhagologus leucostigma. The sequence continues at coordinate 528,729 of VZTD01002389.1, read as the reverse complement.
ATGTTGATCCCATGCAACATATCCACGTGAAATTAAGATCAAGGAATTCCAGACTTTGATAGCCCATCACCCAGTCTGTCCAGACTACTCCAAAAGGGCTCACAGTGTCCACATCTTCTTGCTGTGGTTGATTAAAAAAATCAGTAAATACAGTCATTTCTCAGTCTGGGACCTGGATACCCTTCTGGGCTTCCCAGGATGGGCACAGACCTGAGCTCCACTTTCCTTCCTTTTTTTCCTTTGCCTTTTCCTCTTCCTTCCTTCTTCACAGCCTGCCTGCTCCTTCCTGCTTTCCCTCCTTCTCTCCTTCCTCCTTCCCTCTCGCTCTCCCCTTTTCCTCTCTCCTTCTTGCCCCATGTTCCCTGTCCTTGCACAGGCCAGCAGAGCTGCCCTCTTCCCTTCCCCTCCCTGGGCAGCAGGAGCCGAAGCCATAATTAAACTTGGCTGGGAGGAATGTGAATCAAAAGTCTGTTAAAAAAGAAAAGAAACGAGGGTACCTGTGGGATTACGTGAGCCAGAAAAATGCAAAGCCGGCTTCCAGCCGCCCATAAAATAGATGCCGTCTCCTTTCCCATTGGCAGGGTTTGGCTGAACACAAAAGGCTAAGAAGAGGATTTTTATGGGAGTTATTTATAGCCTGAATGAATAGTGGTGTGTCTGTCAGAGTGTTTCTGCCTCTCAGCATGAGCCCAGGGTGCCAGCCTCGCCAGGCGATACCACACTGGGTTTGGGATGGCACCTGCAAACCTGAGACCCAGGCAGACCTTCCTGCAGGGACAGAGGTGACAGCAAAAGAGGATAAATCAGGACAGGAAAGGATGGGTAGGAGTGGCTAAGGGCAGATGCTGCTTGCCCCCAGCAGCTTCGCCTTGGCCAACGTCACATGCACCTGCCTGGTGACAAGCAATGGGCTGTTCCAGGCCACAAGCCACCACTCCAGGTGGATATCCCTGGGATATCCATTGTTCCCTGCTCTCTAACCTCTTCACTCCTAGCCTGGCTGCTTTTCCTCTTCCCTGGTTTGATGGAAATATCTGAGAAGCCTTCCCCTGCATTTGCACCAGGAGCTGGCACAAAGATTCATCTCTTTGTGAACGAGATCAGTTTAAAATCATCCCCAAACTCCATGAAAAGCTCAAAAGTTGGCAGTTCAAGAAGTACATTCATTAAATAAAGAGGGGGAGAAAAAGAACAGGCAGAGAGGAGGGGGAAGAAAAAAAAGATTACCTTGCTGAATTAATCAGGCTTCACTGTAATGTTCAGCCTCAGATTTTATTTCCTGTAATAAGCCCATTAATACGGGTGTCTATAGCAGGGGGCTTTTAGCAGCAGGCACCATTAGTGTAACGAGGAAGGGCTAATAGAGTTTTATTGGAATTTTTACTCCGACATCACAGCCTTTTAAAACAGCTGTCTCAATAGGCATTATTATTCTGATTAACATTTAGACAGCACAAATCATAGTGATGCCCTTGGTGTCCCACAGGTTTTATCATAATCATTCCAAGTCCCTGATGTGTTGGCTAGTCCTTTCCAGGGCGGAGGGAATTTTAGACCCCAGCAGAGGCTGGGGGTCATTCCTTTTCTCCTGTGCCAGTGGATCTGCTACTTCTGAGGTGACCTGACAGGCTGGGATGGGGCAGGGTCCTGCTGTTACTGAAGCGGATTGGAAGCAGCTGGAACCAGACAGATGCTTTTTGAGCATCTCTGATCCCAAGAGGAATTCGAAAGCAGGACAGGAAGGGTTAAAAAGCAAGCTGGCATCCTGGGGACCCATCCTGGCTTCGCTCTCACTTTGTTTCTTTAAATATTTAATTTTAAAAATTAAATCAAAGCTAAATATTTTTTAATTGTGTGAATTAAATATTAAGCCAGCAGTTTGGGTGCACTAACCCAGAGGTTCATTGCACAGCATTGTTTTGGGGCAGCCAGTCCCAGGGCTGGAAAACCTTTTTCCTCATATCTGCGAGACCTGTGCCAGATGGGACGGAGCCATCCAAGCCAGAGGAACAGGGTAAGGTGTCACACTGAGGGCGACCCAAAGATCCTATAAAAGCCCAGACGCATCTGCAGAGCTGTCATGGGGGCTCCCACTGCCTGGTCAGCCGATGGGGTCTGGCCTCTGTGCAACTGACCCTGTCCAAGCCATGGAGAAACTGAGGCACAAGGGGGGCAGCGCCTTTTCCACAGGGACATCACAGGCAGCACAGGAGCCCTGTCTCCCCGCCCAAGCATGAACCCATGAGGGAGTGGAGGAGCTGAGACAGAGAAAAATGCAGGCAAAATAAGCGAGGGATTAAAGACTAAAAGGAAACAGGCTGCAAATGGACTTTTGGCTTTTATTTGTTGAGTTTTGTTTCACGAGGGCGATTTATGAGGACAATTTATTGCGGTCGAGCCTGTCAGTGTGCGTGGGGAGAGGCAGCTGGTTCATCCCTGCTCCAGCCATACCCCATGGGGCTCAAACCACCTTAAGTACATTGAAGGAGGTGGTTTGGCTTGGAGCTGGGCAAGGGAGCCCCAGGGGCACCAGGAGGGCTGGAGACCTACTAATTACTTGCTTATTAGCATCTAATTAGTATCTCTCTACTTCCTCCTCTCTCCCAAGGGCTCTGCTGCTGCCAGGAGTCACCTCATGCCCCTGCACACCCCAGGGGATGATTTTCCACCCTAGATCTGTGCTGGTATTGCGATGTCTCGCTGCTCCGAGGGCTTTGTAGCAGACTTCTCAGAATCATTCATGATAATTAGCAAATATGTAGAGATTTCTTCCCTGAAACATCAGGATGAAGGGGGATCCCTCCCCACGGGGCAGGCACAGATGTTTGTGAGCTCCCACAGCTGGCTCCAGCAGCAGGGGTATGCCAGGCACAGCCGAGGTGCCCAATCTCAGCCACGCCAGATCCTGGGTGCTGCAAGGGCTCCAGCCTTCTCCCAGCATTTCCACTGGTGGTGGATAACTCCCTTTCACAGTCAAAGATTACCTTCCTTTTGGCTGTCCCTACCCCAGACCAGTCCCCTGCTCTCCCACCCATACCTGCTCCCCTCCCTCCCCAGATAGTTCTGTTTGGGTTGAATCCAGCTGGAGTCTGGATCCTCCTGTTGTTTCTCTTGCTCTGAACAGAGGCCACTGGCTCTGGGATGGGGTCCCAGGACGGGAAAGGCTCAAACCACATGCAATGACATGTCCCCACTGCCAAGAGCTGAAACCCCAAGGTACCTCCCCAACACCAGGCATGCAGGAAATTTGGGGGGCCAGTGCTTAGTGACCACATGAATGTTGCAATGTGACAGTATTTAATTACCTCCATTATCAGATGATTAACCAACTAAATTCCACCCTTGGGGCTGCTATCCTAAAGTCCATGCAAAGCTTGCTAGGCAGCATCCAGACATCCCATTGTGTCCACCTGGGACCAGCAGCTGTTCCACAGCTCATGGTCCCCAAGGGCTCTGAAAATGCCTTGCAGGAAGGACTCAGTGACCATCAGCAGAGGTAAAAACACAAGCTGACTGAAACATGGGCAAGCCACCTCCAAAATTGTTTCCTGCTGGTCTGAACGCTTTGGGAAGTCCCTGTCAAGGAAGCTGCCAAACCCAAGGAAGATGCACCATGTGGCCCAGGACAAACTGGGTGCTGTTTGCTGCCCCAGCTGCTCTTGTATGGCCAGCTAAGACAAGATCTAAAAGGTATCTGGGTTTTGACTTCCATTCTCCTGGCACACAAAATCTCCCCACTGCATGGAGCCCGCCTGCTTCAGGGCACCGGAGTGTTTAGCATCTGCTTAAAATTATTAATTGTTTTCATGCTAAGTGCGTGATGATGTCTTTTAAATAAAAATGGGAGGGATTTAGCTTTCTGTCCCTCCCTGTTTCCCACCCTGCTCTCCTTCCTTTCTCTCTCCTTTCCTCCATTTCTTCCTTTCATCCTTCCCCTCTTCCTCCCTAAAAATTTACTCATTTCTTCCTTATTCCATTGCCCAAACCCCTACTCGGTCACAGGCAGCAGCAGACAAGGAGAAACTCCACAATAAGGGCAAATCCAATAGTAAAACTGGAAAGAAATGACAGCCATTAACCTGGTATCAGGAAGGACAGTAAAACTGCAGCATGGCAGCAGCCAGCAGGCCTCGACTTGTAACTTTTCTTTCTGATTAAAGCACACTGGTCACAGATTAACTTCTTTTGCTCAATATTTTATTGTGTCACTCGCACTGGAAGGCAGGAGAAAGAGGAAGAGGGGTGGGCAGGACTGGGGACTTGGGATCCGCAGCTTGTCTGCAGCTCTGCAGCCTTTGGCAGGTGCCAAGGACATGGACATTCAACCCAAGGTGATGAACGTGCCTCCAGCAGTTGCCCTGTACCATGAAGTGCTCATGCCAAAGCACTGTCCACCACAGCAGCGTCCCAGCCTGGCATCCCAGGGCTCAGCCGTGGCCACAGAAGGAGTCAGTGTCAAAGCTGGGGGTGCTCTGGGCCTCCCAAACATGCAGCACAGGCACGATGATGGACACAGCCACTGCTACAACCCAGGCAAGAACATTGCCTTTTTTAGGTAGAGACAAAGCCCCAGGAGCTTTGGGGAAGCCACATCGCTTGGTAGATTGACACATTTCTTTCAGTGGCATCAGAAAATGGGATGGAAGCGAAAATAAATTCCTGGCTATACCCCCTCAAGCATCTCTACATTTCTGCATGCACCACTGGATGTATCCCTTGCTCCTTGCAGAGCACAGGATGTGCCAGCCTGGCACCAGCAGCACTCTGACCCTTTCCTAATCCCTCACAGACTCATTAATGCACCACAGAGGGTGCAAACACCTCTATGGGCCCCCGGTGGATTTTAATTCATTAATTCCATGCCTGAGTTCTTCTCACTCTCCCCACCAGCTGCCCTCTGCACTCTTCCAGAGCAGGGATTGCAGAAATGAAACAGTATCCAGGAACATCCTTATGGGGAATCCCCACGGGCCTCAGTTTCCTTTTGATGCTCCCAGGTCAAGAACAACAGCTGGGTACCCAGCAGGCCCTCCACTCCCTCATCCCTCACCAGCTGGACTTTTTTAATCTCCCTGCAATAAATCACTTTTTAATTACAACTGGACTGCAACTACCAAAATATAAAAGGCTTTGGAGCTTTACAGCACACCAGCGATGGTTCCTATGAATTGCAATGCTTTTCCATCCCCAGCAGCTCCATTTGCACTAGCCTGATGCCTCCCTGTGCCATGGAGAAGGCTCATTGCTCCCTTCCAGCCTTTCACAAGGTAAAAATGTGAGGGCAAGGGGAGGCTGCATCTGTTGTGAGGGAGTGGGGAGCTCAGCATAACCAGGGTCAAGGTCTCACACCTGGCTGTACCCCCTCCTCCTCCTCTAACTGCTGCTTTCACCCTGTTTCAGATTTCAGGGGGAGATTTTGTTTTAATTAAAAAAAAAAAAACCCCCTAATTCTCAGGCCATCTCTGAGATTTTTTTAGCAGCAGGTAAAGTTGAACAGCTGGTACCTGCAGCAGAGGGCACCCTGGCCGGGCACCAGCCCTCCTCAGCGTGCACTGCCTCCCCGGCCTCCATCCTCAATCACAACACAACAAACAGGCTGTTCATTAGGCGCTGTTTAATTAAGCAATATGGATCCTGCCTCGATATTTACAATCCCACTTGCCCTGATTTATTGGAGAGAGTCCCGTTTTTAAAGACGGCGACTGTAAAGTTTAATACCGCTTGACTTAACTGCGAGTTTCACTTACGGCCGCGGGCCGAGGCGCGGCAGCCCGGGCTGGGAGCCGCCGGAGCATTAAATCAGAGCTAACTGCGCGTGCAGGGAGATGACTAGCTTCGTTACAACCAGTTCAGCGGCTAATTACCCCGAGCTGCATTGCCACACTTAAGTCAATTTGTTGCCGCTTTCCCAGGACCCTGGAGAACGAGCGGGGAAGTTGGGAAGTAGGCACGGAGGCACTTGTTGCGATGGACAGGGCTGAGATCGGGATGGTGGCGGAGACCAAACGGGCTCTGCTTGTCCCAGGAGGAGAGAAATCAGTTTGCAAGAGGCCAGATGCCCAGCTGGGCAGCCCCGACATCCTGGTGAGGGATGCTGTGTACAATGATGGCTCCATGCTCAAGCCACCAGCTTCTCCCCGCAGCCCCGGAGCACCTGGGGAAGAGCTGAGGTCAGGTGAGGGGCAGTTTGTGGGCTCTGGGATGAGGCAATCAGGCAGAAGGATAGGACCAGCATGTAGGAGGGCATCCAGCATCACAGCCAGTGGCTCTGAGCATCACACAGGCCAGGAGGCCATTCTGTCTGTCCCAGCCCCCATGGATACGGATGAGGGAGCAGCGCACAGATAGGGCACAGGCAACACAGCCCTCCGCACGAACTGTTGTCTTGGACATAGGAAGAGAGCATTTCTCTCCTTGCAAGGTATTTGCAGCCCCCAGGAGCTCACTCTCAGATTTGACAGGGAGAGGGGTCTCATTAGAGAGTTGTGAGAATGGCTCATTAGTGACAAATAAAAACTATTGGTGAAGACGTGAGGGTAGACAGTGCTTGGCATCACTGCCCATCACCTTCCCCTCTACACTGCCTTTCAGCCCCTGTACAGGGGCTTTCCTGGAGGGAGGGGCTGAAAGGGAGGAGAGCACAGACAGAGGCAAATAGAACATCCCCCAGCTCGGCCCAGGGACCGGGCTGCCACTATCCCACACCACGGGTGGGCACAGGAAAGGGGGCAGCAGCATCAGGAAGAGAGCTGGACTCCCTGGCAGCCCCCAGGTCAGTGATGAACCAGTCCCTGGCTGCATCCCAGCAGCAGGCAGCACGAGGGCTGCAGCCCAGCAGCCCCAGCCAGAGAGGACAAAGAGGAACAGCTCCAGGGCTGAGCATCTCAGCCACCAGCCTCCATGCAGCAAGTTCCCCACGACTCAGCCCTTCTCCCAGGAGCTGGCAGAGCCTTGGGCTGCATCCATTCCTCCTCCCTGTTTCCCACTCCTTCACAAGCCTGCAGCACTCAGAGACAGACTCAGAGCTCCCCCCAGGGAGGAAGAGGAGGCAGCGCAGAGGCAGGGACAGGAGCAAGAGGCATTGGGCTGCCAGCACATCCCCTGAGCCCCCAGTGTTACGCCCCACCAGCAGTGTTACGCTTCACCAGAGACCCCAAACCTCCCACCTAGGGCTGACAGCCATGAGAACACAGGTAGAGGCACTTTGCTTCCAAGTTTTATTGTCCAGGGGGGTTGTGCCCCTCCACGGGGCAGAAGAACTTCCAGTCCCACCAGTGAGACTGGACTGGTAAGGAGGGTAAGCCCTCTGTAAGTGGTGACAGGAGCATGCCACGGGGGCAGAAGACGGAGCCTGGGATGGTGAAAGAGACAAGTAGCAACACCACCTACACGAGGATGCCACAAGATTAGGCCCTGAGTCCCCAAACAGGCAAAACCAGTCCCAAAAACCAGCCAAGCTGTGACAAGGTTCAGGAGAGTCTGGGAGCTCAGAGGCCTCACAACTGACATGAATTCCCAGACCTCAGTTCTCACCGCTCCCAGCTGACTCCTGGCCTTACTGAGCACACCAAATGATACAATCTTAATGATACAATCTACTGTTACCACAGCACTCTCAAACCCACCACACTAAACCATGTCCCTAAGCGCCACGTCTACACATTTTTTGAATACTTCCAGGCACAGTGATTCTACCACTTCCCTGGGCACCCTTTCAGTGAAGAAACATTCCCCAATATCCAATCTAAACCTCCCCTAGCACAACTTGAGGCTGTTCCCTCTTGTCCTATGATTAGTTATCTGGGAGAAAAGACCAACCTCCACCTGGCTATGACCTCCTCTCAGGTAGTGGTGGAGAGCAGTAAGATCCCCCCCCAACACTCACATCCAAGGGCTGGATGCTCTGCTGCTCCCCATCACACCTCTTCGGCCCTCTTCTTGTAGTGCACCTCAGGGAGGCTCCTCAGGCGCTCGGCTGCCTGCAGGGCACAGCACAAGGGACAGCCAGGGGCTGTCACACCCTGGCACACAACCCCCTGGCTCCCCCAGTCCCCCTGGGCTGCACTCACCTGCTCCGGGGTGAGGTCCCTCTGCGCCTGTGCCAGCATCTCGTATCCCACCATGAACTTGCGGACGGTGGCAGAGCGCAGCAGCGGGGGGTAGTAGTGGGCATGGAGCTGCCAGTGCCTGCAGTCCTCCTCCAGGTAGGGGCCTGTGGGGGCTCCTGCCGGGGGTAGAGGCGCCACATGAGCCGCAGGGAGGGGACAAGGATGCGGATGAGAGGATGGTGGAGCCACGCCACTCACCATGCCAGCCCATGGAGTAGGGGAAGGAGACCTCGAAGAGGTTGTCATACTTGATGAGCAGCCTCTGCATGATGGAGGCCAGGTCTGCAGAAAAGTGACAGTGATTCACACCCCGAGCTGGCCAGCAGCTTGCCAGGTGTGCGGTGGGGTCACCCACAGGACCTCTCCCTGGGTGGACTTCAGGGACAGGCAGGAGGGACACAGTCAGTAATTCCCACCCCTCCTCACTCACGCAGGGAGCCCGAGCAATGCAGCAGGAGAAGCCCCCCACAAAAGCAGGGAGCAGCCTGTGCTTCATCACCCCAAAAGGACACGAGTCCCACGAGCAGTGCTGGCTGTGCCCAGACAACTAGCTCTCATCCTGACAAAACAGGGGTGCTGTTCCCCTCCTCAGCTAAGCCCAGCAGCCCCCACCCCAAGGACATAAGCCCTCCACCACCAGCACAGCTGCCTCCTAACAAAGGTCAAGCCCAAAGGACGTGGGATGGGGTACAACAAGGCTCAGAGCCACTTACTGTCCCTCTCGCTGTCACTGAGGTCCTGAAGGCGGCAGACGTGGCGGCGGGGCAGCAGCAGGGTCTGGTAGGGCCAGGTAGCCCAGTATGGCACCACGACCAGCCAGTCTGCATTCTCCACCACCAGCCGTTCCTGCAGGGCACAGAATCACAGAATCAGCTAGGCTGGAAAAGATCCCTGAGATCATCAAGTCCGACCTATGACCTAACACCACCTCATCAACTAAACCACAGCACGAAGTGCCACATCCAGTCTTTCTGACTCCACCACCTCCCTGGGCAGCCCACTCCAATGCCCAATCACACTGTCTTTGAAGAACTTTTTCGTAATGTCCAGCCTAAACTGCCCCTGCTGCAGCTTGAGACTGTGTCCTCTTGTCATCTCCCCAGCTGCCTGAGAGAAGAGACCGGCCCCCACCTGACTAAAACCTCCTATCAGGGCGTTGTGGAGAGTGGTAAGGTCTCCCCTCAGCTTCCTTTTTCCCACATTAAACACCCCCAGCTCCCTTAACTGCTCTTCATAGGGCTTGTGTCCCAGATCCTTCACCAGCCTTGCTGCCCTTTTCCAGATGCATTCCAGCATCTCAACATCCTTCCTAAATTGGTGGCTCAATACTGGATGCAGTATTTAAGGTGCAGCTTCACCAGTGCCAAGTACAGGGGAAGAATTACTTCCCTGGTCCTGCTGGCCACACTATTCCACTATTCCTGATACAGGCCAGGATGCCATTGGCCTTCTTGGCCACCTGGGAGCACTGCTGGCTCACGTTCAGTCAGCTCTTGACCAGCACCCCCAAGCCCCTTTCTGCCTGGCCACTGTCCAGCCACTCTGTTCCCAACCTGTAGCACTGCACGAGGTTGTTACACACAGCACTTGATGGAGACACACACAGTCCCAATGCCCCAGGGCACTCCTGGGCACTGCCAGGGTCCAGCTCCTGGGGGCTGGGGAGCCCACCCCGGCACACAACCAGCTCCCAGGGAGGGGATACAGACAACATCCATGCCTTCACCTTTCGGCAAGCCTCCTGCTCAGCGTACTCCAGCAGCATGGGCACACCGTGCTGGCTCAGGTGCTGGCGCTGGGTCCGGTCCTCCAGGCGCGCCTCGTTGGGGAGGAAGCTGCTGGCCCACACCTGGGAGGGACATTGGGGCACAGGACTAAGGTACTTGTACCCCTCACTTGCAGGGACATCCCTAGTCACGCTGCCCATCTGCAGGTCCCTGCTGCCACCAGGTGGAGAGTCTGGCATGTGACAGCCACAAGGGACAGCCCCCAGAAGGGGAGGGGACAGGACACACACTCATTGTAAAAAGCTTCTGTACCAGGGCGGGGGGGTTGCCGTTCACATCTGCCCTCGGGGTTTACCGCAGGCTCACCTACAATAGGGTAGGGACTTGTAGTTTAGCCAGGTCATAGGTGGGACAGCCTCACCTGGCAGTGGGGGTGCGGGTTGGAGCAGCCCATCATCGCTCCCTTGTTCTCGAAGATCTGTGAGAGGAGGAAGAGGTGCAGCCAGCAGGTCCCAGCCACAGGGCCCCCACTGCAGGCCGTCGTGGTGTCCCCAGCACAGCAGGGAAGCAACCCGCAGGAGAACAGAGCCTCACAGACACACGGAAACGCTCAGCAGGGCACAAAGTAGGGACAGGAGACCCACACACAACTAAGACGGTCCCAGCGCTGGCCTCCCATCTTCACCCATAAAAGAGCAGCCCCCACCAGCCCCACACCTGCACCCAGGGGTAGGAAGCACCCAGCTCAGTCGACAGCTCTGCCCACGCATCAATGACAGCCCGGATCTCTGGCAGGGACATGAGGGGCAGCGTCAGGTCCGACCAGGGGTGGAAGCACATCACCTTGCTGTGGAGGAAACACACGTGGCTGTGACTAGGGGTGTCTCCAGAGACCCTCACGGCCTTGCTGGTGCAGTGGGACAAGGGACAGGGACAATACTCCCAGAATGACCCCACCTGAGCAGGTGTGTACAGAATAGGTACCGCATGAGGGAGCAGGCCCAGTCCAGCATAATTCCACAGGTTCTCGACAAATTGTGTCCCAAACCCACTGGAACCATGGAAGTACTTACCACACACCCCGGGCTGGGGCAGCTTGAAACAAGGGGTGATCACTGTCATCTGGGGAAGGACAGAGAGTGGGAAGGGAGAAGGTGCTGGGCCAGCACCCAAGCCTCTCCAGGCCACCCTGCAGCAGCCCCAGGACCCAAGTCTGGGGGTCTCCAGCAGCCTGCTCTGCTCCCCAAAGTTACCAGGCTCTGGAGCATCAGGCTGCAGTGCAGGGAAGTCATTTGGGAAGATGAAAGTACCCTCATACCGGGGGTTCACCTGCCGGGGTGAGAGATGGGGTGAAGGCAGGAGGGGGTGGCAGGGGGAGCCCGAGTCCCTGTGTCCCTGGCGGTACCTCGCCGTTGGCCCGGGTGGCTCCGGGGCAGAGGGGGTTGTTGGGGTCCCAGCGGGGCACATCCTCGGCGGGCGGCTTCTCCAGCTGACCCTGCCAAGGGCGCTTCACCCGGTGGGCCGACACCAGCACCCAGTCGTCCCGCAGCGGGTTGTAGCGAGCGTGCTGGTGCTCTGCGGGGAGCGAGAGCAGCGGGGCGTCAGGTGCAGACCCCCCGGCAAAGACGGCACACGCGCCCCACCCACCGCGCCCCCTCAAGGGGCAAGCAAGACGCTCTGCACTCCGCTTTATGCCCTCCCTCAGCTTAACCCCTTCCTCCCTGTCGCAGCCCGGGAGCCCTGCTGCTCTGGGCAGGGAGGATCCCCGCAGCTCCAGCTTCCCGGGGTCGTGCTGGGCTCCGCCGGGGGTCTGGAGGGAGGGATG
>VZTD01002389.1:475356-507622 GCA_013397725.1 Rhagologus leucostigma | reverse complement strand
GGAGGAGGAGGAAGAGGAGGAGGAGGAGGAGGAAGAAGGGGAGCGTCGCGACCCACCGCCGCCTCCGCACCACGAATGGACCTACGAGGAGCAGTTCAAGCAGGTAAGGAGGCATCGTTGCCCCGGCACCAGCTGCTCCGGGCAGGCATCCCCGGTGTCACCTCATGGTCCCCAAACTCGGGTTCAGCGTTTTCTGAAGGGACACCTCTTATGCCCCCCACTGCTCCCAAACCCTGTCTGCGTCCCACTCTAAATGGGCAACACCACGCCCCAGCCCAGACCCACCCCAAGCAGACATCCTCCATATCCCTGTTAACCCCAGACATTATTGCAATGCCACCCTAAATGAAACCCCCCCAGTACTCATCCACTGCCCCCAAACCTCGCTCTCCCCTAAATGGGTACCCCCTGAATGCTCCTCACTGCTCCTATCCTTAAGCCCCATAGGCATCCTCATGTGCTCCCCATCTCCCTGCTACCAAACCCCATCTCAACCCTGCTTCATGACCCCACCTCCTCGGTGTCCCCTATGCCTGTCCACAGGCACTGAATCATGGCAGGGTGCCCAGTGTCCAGGCATCTGCTGTGCCCACCCTGATCTATGCCAGCTCCATCCCTGGTGTTTTCCATAATGGGTGAAACAGGCTGACTCTTGTCCACGGAGGTTTTGCAGAGATGAAAAAGGGCAAGGGCTCTGGTGTGTGGTCACCCCAAGGAGCTGGCGAGCCATGGAGCTGAGTTCTCTTGTGTCTCTGCAAGGGCCAGGGCTATTATGGTTGGTCAGTGCAGCTTACTGATTTCCTGTACTGGAGGGAGCAGCCCGTACACCCTGTTGCCTCATTCCTGGTGGGCGTAGGGGACACCCTTTCACACGTGAGATCTGGCGCAGGGAAAGGGCTTCAGGGATTCATATAAAGGAGGGAAGAAAGGTCTCCCTGTATTTAACGTGTGTGGATCTCATCTGAGCTGTGTTGTGCGAGCTCTGGTTTGCGCACAGCGGGTGCCTCTCCGTGCAAGGGTGTGGGCATGGGGTGCACAGCACCAGGGCAGGTTTGTGCTCCCCGTGCGCTCAGCTTCGTTGTGCAGGAGGAGAGAGGCACAGTGGGTGACAGAGAAGGTGTGGCGAGGGGATAGAACAGACAGAGATGTCCCCATACAGCTGTTGTGTGGCTTTTTAGGATGGCACTGCTCAGGGACAGGAGGACAAGGGCACTTCCGTCTCATCCAGTTCTGGCAGGAGAGGAAGGGAACAGTGGCAGGGACCCAACTTTTGGCTGCTGTGGGGGCATACTGCTGCCTGTTCTGTTTCGAATTGCTCAACACGTTGTTGTTTGGAGGGGCTCATCCCCTGCTCGCAAGGCGGCAGGTACAGGTGCAGACAGGGCACGGGCAGCACATGCCCCCGGCCGTGCCCGGGGATGCTGCCAGCGCCTCACACTGCCCTGAAGCAGCCCGGGGAAGGCCAGGGCGGGTGAACTGCACAGGCCAAACAGCTCGTCCGGGAAGTGTTACATTACACCCCGCTGCACAGAAAAAGGCTGACTGTCCGGTTCCCGGGGTCAGCCGGGAGGTGGAAGCAGCTCCTCCCTCCCGGGGAGGCTAGAGAAAGCATCCGCGGCATTTCTCGTCCTTCAGCCTCCCGCCCTGCCCCTGTCTGGGGCTGCCCTCGCCCCTTGTGCAGGGCAGGAATGTTGTGAATACTAGGAAAGGGATGACAGGAGAGGTTGGGGTGCAGGATAAATCCTGCCACAGCTTCCCAGGGTGAGAGCTGGCTCGTTCCTTGTTTGCTGTGTTTGGTTTTTTCCAACCCTGATTGGAAAAGTGATGGACCCCTCATCCAGAGACCCACACCTGGGTTTCCCACCTGGTGGCGTGTCCCAGCCAGGGAACAATGGGATGTCCTTCTGCAGTGTGGAACAGGCTGCAGGGCCAGCTTGCTTTGGGTGGCTGTCACTCCTGTCCCTCCCCAGAGATCATGCAGTAGGGGACATACCCCTGTCTGGGAGGGACGTGTCCCTGCTGGGTCCTCCCCAGGCTGCAGGGCTGTGGCTCACCCAGCCTGGGGAACAGGTTCTCCACTCTTTGCAGGGACTAAGTGGGTAGGGTAGCTGTGCGTCAGCTTTTGGGGGTTTCCCAGGGGCTGGGCTGTGATGCTGTGGAGGAGGTGGAGGGGAGCAAGCATGTGTGTGCTGGAGAGCTGGTGGGGCAGTAGCAGTGTGGTTATGAGGGTCCTGGAGCTGGAGAGAGACCCTGTAGTGGCCAGAGCTGTACTTCCCACCAGGACTCCCTGCTTGAAACTGCCCCAAGCCATCGTGGCATCACCTGGGGTGGGGTTCAGGGTTTGTCCCTGCCCTCATCTTCCTGGGCTGGGGGCACAGCTAAGTGAACAGGGACCACCAAATCCAGGCTGTTGGGAGAAAATGAGCAGAGAGTCAGTTCCCCATCTCTCTGCAGTGTGAAGGGTGTCTTGGTGGGGATGGGGTGGGAGGTTGGTGCGGGACCAGCCAGCGAAGAGTTTCCACTCAGCGCAGTGGTGCTAAAAATGAGAGCAGAGGACGAGGTTGTTGTGGTGAAACCCACTGAGGGTTAGTGGGCAAATGCTGCTTTGCTAAGAGGAGCTTTTTAGGGAAATACCCCACGTGTATGCCGTGATTTTATATGCTTCCTGAGGCGCTGGTTTGGGGAGGGGGGGCTGGTGAGACCTTTGCTCTGACTGGGAGGGCCGCCGTGATGTTACGAGGTTGAGAGACCCCTGCACCCCTGCCTCTTGCATCAGCTCCCGGTTTATGTACATTGATAAGGACACATGGGTCCTGGGCAAAGGTCTGGGAGGTCTCCACACCCAGGGCTGTCAGGCAGACCCAGCCCTGAGGTGGGGGGCACCAAGTGGGGTCTGACTGTGTGCTAGCCATGAACCCCAGCTTCCCTGAGGACTGGGATGCCTCTAAGTTTTAATTCTGTGGTGCTGCATTATGTTTGACTTGGAGGGCACAGGTAAGAGCCTGGCATTTCTGGTGCCAAGCTCAGCTCCATGAATTTGGCTTTCCCTCTAGGGAAACCATGCAACAGGCAGGGCATGGGTGCCCTGGTTTCCTCCAAGTGATAGAAGAACAGCACCAGAACGCAGGGCTTTCTTCTCCATCCCCCAGGATAGGAGGGACTCAAACATCTGGGCTTTGCATCCAGCTCTGTCAGCAGTGTTCGCTGGCAGGAGGATGCCCTCCCTGCCAGGGCCCCTCCAGCATGTTCACACCCATCTGTGACTGAGGGAATCAGGATCCTCTGAAGCTCCTTCCTCCCTGCCCGGGAGCAGCTGTAGGGGGTGAGCCCCAGACAGCCCTTTAGGAACTCTGGGGTGTCTGGTAGCCTCAGCAGTTAATTTGGGGGTGGCTGGTTTTGCCAGCAGCTGTTTGCCATTATCCTCAGCCTAACCCTGGTGTGGCTGTTCCTCCTGCCCTGCCTCTCCCTGATGCCAGCAGTTGCCTCTTACACCCACCCACCTATCCTTAACATGCATTTAGGGAGAGCTTGCCAGCTGTGAATGTGAATGTGAATGTCTCGCATCTCAAAGCCTGGAGGTGTGTGCCCCTATAGCCAAAGACCTCCTTGTGCCACAGAGGGTCGTCCCAAAATGAGGTGGAAGGGTCTGTGGTGTGCACCCTTCTACCTCTATCCCTATTGCTTTCTCCTGTGGTGTTATCCCTGGGGATGGGGGAAATAGAGGCAGGAATGTTCAGGGAATGGAGGCAGCTGAAGAGGGGGACCCTGAGGAGAGGGTAGTGGTCTCCGTGCCACAGCCACCTCCTCGCCAGCAGCGCATCTTCAGCCTAGGTGCAGCACCAAGGGCTCCTGGGGCTAAGTTGGAGGGTCTCTGGTTACACTGCAGAGGCGGGAGGGGGGGGACGGACACAGTGTGTTTGCTCCTGTCCATGTCTGCCCGGAGGCTTTTCTCCAGCAAAGCTGCGAGCAGAGCTCTGCCTCTAATCTGGGACCACCTGCAGCGGGGAGGTGGCGTCAGCAGCGAGGGTCAGTGTGCTGATCCTTGGAGCTCCAACAGCTCTGGCAACCCAGTACCAGGGGAGGGCACAGGACAGGGTTGAGGGGCTGTTGGGGTATGACTGGGAGCGCACACAGAGGTGCTCTGGGGGTGTGTGTGCCCACAGACCAACAGGAATATGTGCATCTGTATAAACACAAAAGTAAGCGTGGGCGTACCTGTGTGTGTGTGAGCCCACATGAGCACCCCCGTGTGTCTGTGTGGATCCATAGGAGCGTGCAAAGCGTGTGTGAACCCATGGAAGTGCTGGAATGTGTTTACAGATCCATACAAGCGCGCAGGTGTGCATGGACCCGTGGGGCTGTAGTTGTGTGTTTGGCACCGGGCGTGTGTCTGTGTGCCCACACGAGTCTGAGCACACCCGTGTGTGTGTCCAGGCACATGTGTGGTGTCCCGGGGTGTTTGGATGTGTGCATGCCCATACCAGTGTCTCCATGTATGGAATTGCGTGGACCTGTGGGTGCTTGAGGCAGGGTTTGAGGGCTAAGCCCCCTCCAAGGCCGCCTCTTGCCCAGCCCACAGCACTGAGCAGTCCTGGTGTGTGCCAGTTAGCTGTCCCCACTGCTGCCCCCCCAGGGCACTTCCCAGCCCCGCTGGAGCCTGTGGGATGCTCAGAGCCCCAGGAACTGTCTCAACACTATCTTCCAACTAGGGGTCCCAAGGGTTTGGGGTCAGGGCTCCAAAGAGGAGGTGTAAAAACTAGTTGAGGGTGTGAGAATAAAGGCACTGTGGGGGGGAGAGGAGCACCGCCAGGAGCTCATACTGAGGCTGCTTCCAGCTCCCTCCCCAGCTGCTTCCCTGAAGTTGGATGCCAGTTGAGTCTTTGGGGAGGATGCACCCCGTCATCAACTTGGGCCTCCGAGAATCCACTAATTGGGTTAATAATGGAGGTAAATCCTCTGTGCTGCCAGCCAGCTGGGCAGGGCTGCAGCGGGGAGGTCTGATCTGGAGTGGTGGACTCTGGTCCCAAGGGCATGGATGGATGGATGTGCCTAGGATTGTGTGTATACGTGAAGAGCGTGTAGGGGCGCATAAGTGTGCGCGGGCTCTGTGCGGAGGGGAGCACATACGGGGGCTGCGTGAGTGTGCTCAGTGGGGCTGTTTGCCCGGGGTGATTGTGCACAAGGAGAGCATGCACACGTGTGTGCATCTGCAGAGCAGGCTGCAGTGTGCATGAGTGTGCAGAGGTGGGCAGACTCTACGTGGGGGCTGTGGAAGCCTGTCCGCTGGGGCACAGGGCACCCACTGGAGTTGCCTGTGTTGGTGGGGCAGTGTTCTCCCCTGTAGGCTGCAGCTTGGGGTTGCTCCGTCATGGATCCAGTGCTCACATCCCATGTCTGTGGCAGGGCATGAGTGAGCACCAGCCCCAGATGCTGTTTCTGCTCAGGCACGCAGCTCTTCTGGAGGCCAAGGCAGGGGCTAGGGTTGCTTTCACAGGGTGAGGTTGAAGGGGCCAGCAACCCTTCCTTCCACATCGTCCCTTCAAAGAAGTTGCAGGAAGGGGATGGGGCCAGAGGTGCATGGTGGGGAAGGGGGATTGAGCAGCCCGTGCATCCCAGGCATGCACACAGCCCCCGAGGTGTGCACCCGTCCCCACACAGCCCCACAGCAGGTGTGTGCATGCACAGACCCCAGTGTGTGCCAGCACATGACCTGTGTGCTCACCTGTGCACCGTGGAGGTCTGTGTGCGTGTCCCTCGGGGACACCTGGGGTGGTGCTGGTCATGGACAGGGTCCCCTGGCTCTGATCACCCCAGGAGGCATTGAGTGTGGAGAGAGTTGGCTTTACCACCTGGCATGGTGCTGGTGATGGAGCAGGGTCCCGTGGCTCCGGTCACCTGGTAAGAGATTGAAGGGGAAGGGTGTCCCACGACTTCAGTCACCCATGGAGGGATCAGGACAGGGGGGGACGAGAATGCAGGGGGAGGCAGATGCGGAGAGGAAAGCGAGGATGGAGGGGGAGGCAGTGGCGTAGCAAGCGCCGGTGGGTCAGGGAGGTTAACCCGAACAAATCCGCTCATTGACTCCCTGCCTGCTCAGCCATGAACGAGTAACAAGGGGCTGCTCGCAGGGGACGCGCGTTCGCCAGGAGCCGGGACCGCCTCCCCCGTGCCGCAGCCTCCAGACGGGACAGGGGCCATGGATGGTGCCCATGGTGGCAGCACACAGCCGTGGGCACCATGTTTCCTCTGGCTCCAGCCTGTGGGGGAGCCATGCCAGCGCCCCCTGCCTCAGTTTCCCCTCCTGCAAAATGTGCTGAGCAGAAGGCTGGGGACTGTGTGAGCCTCCCACTTCGTGCCGGGGCCAGGCTGTGGGTGGGGGGCTGCCGTCCCAAGGCTGGCGCTGCCAGCAACCCTTGCGCAGAGCCGGGTTAATGTTTGCAGCAGGCAGCCCTCCCGGGAGCGGCTGCGGCGGGGAGGGGGTTTTAATGACCTGCCGGATCTGCCGCATTATCAGCGCTGATTAAACCTGCCTGCTCTATAAAGCGCCGTTAAATATTAAGCATGATGAAAGGCTTTGAGGGGGAACCACAGCGCTGGGAGAGGTCCCCAAACAGAGATGTCCAGCCATGCTAGTGGGGTGACTGCTGAGGTTGGTGGTTTTGGGATGAGCAAGCACCCCACACCCCTCAGGGCTGTGGGGTCGGGGGAGCAGCTCCCCACAAGAGCCGGCACTGCCTTCGAATGCAGCTGGCCGTCCCGGCAAAGCCGTCCTGTAACCATTAACTTATTAACAACTGGTGGAAGAGGCGAGTGGTGGCTTGCAAGGTCAGGGGGTGGTTTGTGCCTGGCGGGGAGTGAACTGCCCCCCAGCTCTGGCAATGGGGATGGGGGAGGGACCCGCAAGCCCTTAGTTCCTTGTGTGTGCCCCATGGCCGGGGGGACTCTGACTGTGGATACTGTTGGGATCCCTGAACCCCAGGGTGCTCAGGGCTGTGCCTCAGCTGGGAATAGCCAGATCCGGGATATTCTGAGGCATGCCAGCAGGGCACAGGGGAGGACACCTCAGTGTCTGGGTGCTTGGTTGTGCCCCATCCTGGGGAAGGATCTCAGAGGCAACAGCCGAGCTCCGGAGAGGTGCAGTGACTCCAAAACTGCATCAGCAGTCAGCCACCCGTGGTGTGTGGCTGGGGGGTGCAGGGAGGTGAGCATTACCTGGGCGCCCTGCGTGAACAGTGGCCAGATGGAAAAATTAGCAGTGTGGCTAATCAATGTGGTGTATATTAAGCAGCTCAGGGTTGGGGGGTTTGCAAGGTGGGGGGGAGTTGAGCAGGGTCCAGGATCGATACAGCTCATATTAAGTGGGTTAAATCCTGGCTGCCAGTCTGAGCTCTCACTGCCAGCAGGAGGTGGCAGCTGAGTGGGGACTGTGGGGGTCCCACTGAGATCACAGGGCCCAGGGGGGACTTTGTGGGGACTCACCAGGACAGGGCAAGCTGGAAGTGCCTGGGGGGTGGCTTAGCACCTCATCACATCCTTCCTCTCTCTGGGGTGCCAGCTAGACTAAGGGGTCTCAGGGACCCAAGCTTCATCTCTAGGAGCCCTCCTGGCTCCAGGAGAGGCATCTCCTGGGTGAATGAGTGGTGCTAACAATGTTACTTAATCGTGGGGAGGAGGAGGAGGAAGCACATGGTCTATTCACATCCTGTTAATAAACCATGTTCGACCCGCTGACCTTTAACCTGCCTTACAAGCCCCGTTATCCGCATCCCTTAAGGAATATAGATGTCACCATGGCAATGGGATGACAGGAGGGAGCAGGTCCCAGAGCTGCACCCAGCGTGGAGTGTGGGATGAGGACACGCTGAACTAGCCCTGCACCGGCGCCCAGGCCAGCGGTGCCAGGTGGAGGTGGGGTGCTGCTGGGGTTCCAAGGCCAATGGGGTGGCCAAGCACCACGGTCGGGTCCCCAAGGCCAGCAGAGCGGTGCTGCGCTGCGTACTGGCGGGATATCGATCCCGGGGCTTGACGGTTTAATACTTCTGTTTATAGAGGAATATAGTTACATCGATGGCGTTAAATGAGTTACTAATTATATCAATACAAACACGATTAAAAGGGTCCTTGCTCATAGGTCACCGCAAGCAGGAGCCGCTGGTTGTGTTGCACAACTGCCCCTGGGCAAGGCTCAGACCACTGCTCTGAGGCGCGTGGCGGGGGGATGCTCTGGGGCAGCGTATACCCTGCGGGGTCAGGGGTGCCCATCCATGTGGAGTGCCTGTCTGGGGTTGTGCATGCATGTGTGAGACTGTACACCCCCTTCTGCAGTTGTGTGTTCCTGTTCGGGGCTCTGTGTGCACATCTGCGGTTGTGGATGCGCGTACGGGGTTTGTGTGTGCATATATGGGGTTGTGCATGTCCATTTGGGGCTGTGCATGCATGTATGGGGCTGTGTGTGCCCATCTAGGGCTGTGCGTGCCCAGCTGGGGTTTGTGTGTGCCTGTGCAGGGATCTGTGCCCATGCGAGTTGTGTGTGCATGTGCATCACAGGCTTGTGCACGCTCCTGTGGTGTTCTGCGTGCCCCTGCAGGGCTGTGCACACCGATGCAAGGTTGTGCGTGCTTGTGCAGGGTTGTACACTCCCGTTCCACCTTTTGTGCGGCACTAGGGGGGATCTGTGTCCCTGTACAGGGTTGTGCCTATGTTTGTGTGGAGCTGTGCGATGCCCGCAAGGGGTTAAGTGGACCCACACAAGGCTGTGCACACTTGTGGGGTTCTGCAAGTCCAGACGCAGCTGTGCATGCCTGTGTAAGGCTGCATATGCTCACAGGGGCTTGCACACCCCCGTGTGGGGTTGTGTCAGCCTGTGTGGGGTTATGTACATCCAGGTGAGGCATGTGTCCCTGCACAGCGACTGTGTGTGACCCAAAAGACCTCTTCTCCAGCCTGAGCATCCCCAAATCTCATGGAACACCCCATGCATCCCAAGCATACTCAAGGGCCTTGCTGGCTGGTCCCCGGTTATTCAGCTCTGCTCTTGTCTCCACTTAAAAGCTGACCTTTGCTCCCCGTTTGATGTAACGTGTTTTTGCATCTCAGTGCCTCACAGATAAAAGGTTAGAGGTTAATAAACAGTGGGAAAATAGAATCCAGCCCTTGGAGGTCACACCTGTTTCGGGGGCTGGAGTGAGTAGCAGCCTGCTCTGGGTGGGATCCTGCCAGCATTGATGGGAGGAGAAACACGAGTGGCACCCAGGGCAGAGGTGTGTGTGCTGAAGCCCATCCACTGGGTGACCCTCAGGAAGGCCATGGCTTCACCTTGCAGTGGGATGAGTGGTAGTTGCCAGTTTTGGGGGTTTGCTCCTGCCTTGACAAGCCAGATATCAGGGGATGTCAAAGCGCTTGGTGTGGAGGCCTTCCAGAGGCAGAGACAGGCAGGGAAATGCTGGCAAAGCTCAGCTGACACAGCCTTCCTGGGGCAGAAATCAAAGCAGCCTCCTGGAGCTCTGCTCGGAGCCTGACCTAGTTACCGTAATCAATGGCTCGAGGAGCTCCTGGAAAAGAGCAGGCGATGGGGAGGGGACACAGAGTGAGGCAGGGAGCACCGCAGTGGAGAGGGGCAGAGTGCTGGCACCCCGGGGTCAGGGCACTCCAAGAGCACCCTACTGCAAAGAGGGGATAGGTAAGTGGGATCCAGGGAGCAGGAAAGCGGCAAAGAAGGAGCTCCATGGAGCCAGGCAGTCAGCACCTGTGGGTGTGGTGTGAGTCTGGCAGTTGTACCCCTAGACAAGGTTAGGGACAGGCAGTTAGCACAGATCTGTCCCTCATAAGGGACAGGCAGCTGGCACCTGGGTTAGATGAGGGACTGTGTTAGGTGTGTCTGTTCAGTGATGGGAACCCTGGAGTCTGTAGAAGCATCCTCACGTTCCCCCATCCCCGCATCCCCACATCTTCGTGTCCCCAAAGTCTCTTCATCCTCACATCCCTACGTTCCCATATCCCTGCATTCATGTGTCCCCACGGCATTCCTGCATCCCCCCCATCCTCACATCCCCTTGTCCCTGCAACCCCACATCCCTACATTCCCATATCCCTGCATTCATGTGTCCCCACGGCATTCCTGCATCCCCCCCATCCTCACATCCCCTTGTCCCTGCAGCCTGACGACCCTTAAGCACAGCTCTCTTTATCTGTCTGGTGAATGATGTTCTGTGTGGAGCGGGGGTGTGCTCCTTTTCTATTGGTTTTTAACGGCCTTTCCCAGCACAATTGTTTTTTAAACGACTCTATTTTGTGCCTGACTTTGTTTTCCAGCTTGCATTTCTTTGTATATGTTTTGGAAATCCATTCTGGACTGCTGAGTTTTGTTTCTTTTCAATGGCTTTAAATTCTTGCCGGGCTTGCTGGGAGGAATTGGTGTCTATAGCGTCTTCGATTGGTGCTAATTTTTCCTTCATGTGCTCTGACTTTTACTGCTGGGCCATCGATCTGGCAGGCTCCAATTTGTCATGGTCACTCAGGCACTGTGCTGGAATCAGGCGAGCCCGTACTTTTGCACGGAGCCGGCACTTCGTGTCCCTGGTGTAGGGGCTGCGCTCGCCTCCCCAGTGCTGTCCCTCAGCTCAGGCTGTGTCCGTGTGTCCAGACCATCCAGCACACACAAGTATCCTCACAGCCATATGTTCGTGTCTGTGCAATCACGTGCGCACGGCAGCCCTGGCACTTGCAGCTCCCTCGATGGTACCCAGTGCCATGCTCGAGCCAACTTTTCCTTCCCCAGGATGGGATCAGCCTTCACCGTTTGGGTGGGGCTGTGTCCATGTGAGGGATGAGGGCTGATGAGGTTGCTGATCCCGTGCTGGGACTTGGGGAACACCAGCACTTGGCGGTGCCAGAGCAGACCTGAGCACCGTGACCCCGGGGTCCTGCCTGGGGCTTGGGGTCTGCTGATGCCCCTGGGCTGTGGTTCTTGCACCTAAGAGGGAGAGGGGCAGGAGAAACTGAGGCATCTCTGCAGGCGTCTCTGCAGCAAAGATTCAAAATAGTCAGTGGTTTGTGCGGAGCCCACGCCAGACCCCAAGCACGGGGAGAGCCCAGCACTGCCAGCGCAGAGGGTGTGTCAGGGATTTCTGTCAGTGGTGCACAGAGAGCCTCTTGTTGCTGGCAGAGCAGGCAGGTAGGGCCAGGGATGATGCCAGGTTCTGGCACAGGCAGTGTCCAGCCCCAAGCACTGCTCCCTCTCCATTCTCACCTGCATGTGCTGGAAGCGCTGACCCCTCTCTCTCTCCTGCCTCTAGCTCTACGAACTGGACGAGGACCCAAAACGCAAGGAGTTCCTGGATGACCTCTTTGGCTTCATGCAGAAGAGAGGTAAAGGTGGGTGGCTGGGGTGGGTGCCATTGCCACCTCTGCCTCGGCTGCTGGTGGGGGGCTCCCAGTGTGGCGTTCTCAGGCTCTGAGCTGCTCCAGGTCTCTGCAAAACCCTCAGGCGGGTCCTGCGGTGCTTCTCCTGGGCCTCCCCCATAACTCTACACTGGGGCAGCTGTCGTTGCCATATCCCATGGCCATTAGCGATGCCCAGCAGGGATGCCCACTGGAAACTGCCTGGTGGAGATGTCCATTAACATACTCCGTGGTGACAAGCGTTAGCAGCACCCTTTAATGATGCCCGTTAGCAGTTTTCAGGACGTTTTAGTGGTGCCTGGTGGGAATGCGCTTGGCAGCGCCCGTTAGGGCTCCCCATCAGCAGCGCCTGGTGAGGATGCCCACCATCAGCCCTTCTCAGCGGTGCCTACGATTTGCGGGAGTGGGGCCAGCAGTCTGCGGAGCGCCGGGCACCCAGGGGTTAAGGGCTCGCCAGCCAACCCATCCTCATCGGAAATCTTTGCTATCGGCATGGGGGGCCGAGCCGGCTCCCGGGGACTCGATAAATGCTTTAACCTTCGCCCTCCCCGGCCGGGCCTGCGACAATTAAAAGTTGCCGAGCGCGGGCGTGTGGCCGGCCGTATTAATTAGAGCCTTTTGCTGGTGTGTGGATTAATGAACAAGCCGCTCGATAGCCAGTAAACCCCAGGCAGAGGTTAATGCCGAGCTAATTAACGGGGAAAGGATGAGGGGGGTGCAGGAGCTGCAGGGCTGACTGTTCGAAGAGTGAGGGAGAGCAGAGAGGGGCGCTCGCCCGCACGCCCTGCCCTGTGGAAGGGGTGCTGAGGGTCCCCACCTGTCTGTGGGGCTGCAGAGATTGACGTTTGGGTTGGGCTGGGACACCACAAACTTGTTTCACTCACGGGTGTGTGGTGAGTGGCTGGCACGGCCATGGGGCTCATGCTGGGGGCTGACTGTAGGCAGTGGATGGGCTGGGTACTGCCCCATGGGTGCCCCCTGGCCCTGGTGCAGGGCTGTGGGGAGCGAGTGGGGGCATCAGCACTGCCTCGGCCCCCCAGCATCCATCAGCCACAAGATTCATGGGCTGTTCTGCAGCTTCATTATCTCTCTCTCCAGAGCTAATTAACTCCCTCGCTATTGGGGCCGGGGCTAATTAAGTAAGTGCCTGCTGGTATGAGGAGGAGGGAGGGAGCCTGATGCTTCCCTGACAGTGCTACTCCACATCCCTCGTGTCTGGCTGTCCCGCCCCTGTGCCCTCCATCCCTTCTTGTCCTGCCTCTCCTCCGAGTGGGTGCCATCCCCCTGGGGAGGGCAGGCAGGGTGTGGCTGTACAGGTTCAGTGTGCAGGGATGGGTGTGCATGAACCTGTTGGAGGAGACAGGGATTTTGGAGTCAGGTACCAAAGAGAAAGGGGACAGAAGGGCTGAGGGGCAAGGACCGCTTCCCAGAGGTCACTGAGAGCTGGGTAAGAAGCAGCACCCGAGAACCACTGCAGGTGCAGCTGAGGTGCCCAGAGGTGCATGGGCAAGGGGCTGCGACACCCAGGCTGTGTCCCCAAAGTGGCCAGGAGGGATTGATGTCCACAGGGTGAGCCCTACTGAAAGGGACCGCATCTCCCGTACTGTCTGTCAGGACAGTATCAGCACCGACATTTGTCAGCAGAGTGAAAAATTAGTAGGGCTGAAGAGTGGGTTGGGGGCAGATCCTCTGAGGCCATCCCATGGCACAAGGGCACAGCTGGCCCTGGTGGCTCGTGGAGGTGATACCACCAGCCACCATCAGATATGGGGTACAGGCAGTGGGGCAGCTCATGGCCACACCCCAGCTTCTGTGGCACCCCAAAAGTAGTAATCAGGGATAGAAGGGGGCTATTTCTGCATTGCTTTCTGGGGTCTGCAGGGCCCCCCCATTTCCCCACCAAGCTGAGGGCCCCGCTGATAACACGGGGCCATTGATCAAGGTGCTAATTGCAGCACGGCAATTGCTGCATCACCTCCCTGGGCTTTTGTGCCCTTCCCCGTGGCTGGGGCTGGGGCCATCGCTCTGCGGGGACACAGACAGGTGCCTTTGTCAGTGGGACAGGCATCGGCCATACACCCCACACAGCCTCGAGATTAATGGTGAGCCACTTCCGTTAGCCACCAAGGCTGGAGAGGGGAGAGAAGAAGAAAAATGCATGGGCCATTGGCTGGGGGCTGAGACCCTGCAAGCTCACTGGCACTAGGGGTGAGGGAGAGCCCTCAAACCGGGCCCCCCCGAGGTGATGGGTCTTGTGCCAGCAGCCCCGAGCAGGGCTGGTGAGGTACCGACAGCAGATAGCACGTCAATATCTCTGCCTTTCTCCCAGGAGGATATACTCCTCTCCCCCTTCCCGACCTGGTGAACAACACAGACACACACAAAAAAAAAAGTTAAATGAACTCAGTAAAAGAATAAAAAGAGCTCATTTTTCAGGCTTATGTGAAGAAGCCAAGCCAATATCAGGGCCATAAATTAGGGATGCTGGAGGATGGCGGTGAATGACGGCTTCGTTTGAGGGGCGAAGCGCAGTCGTGACAGCCTCCCTCAGCCAAATGGATGGCTTTTCAATACTGCCTGTGCCCCGCCACCTCGCAGGAGGAATAAATATGGGGTGGAATGGCACAGGACGGGACAGGGTGGGATGGGATGTGATGCTTGTCTCTCCTCTGCCCAGCTTCCAGCCGATGCCCAGACCGTTGTCCCAAGGAGCCGTGGAGCACAGCAAGACTGTGGGGCTATTTGGGGCTGCTGAGAAAGTGGGGAGGGGGTTTTAATAGGACCTGGTGGCTGTGGAGACCACACTGGTCTGTACTGGGCTCACAGAACCCTGGTGAACCCATGTCCCCTTGCCCCATAGCCTCATTGAGGAGGGTGATGCTGGGGACTGAGGTCAGGGTCTCTACTGAGGGCAGTTGAAGAGTATTTGGGGTCAGGTCTCTTGAAGCAGGGCACCGAAGCCCTTTAAGCAGAGGAAACTTCTGGGGCCATCTCTGAGCTTAAGAGGTTTTTCAGGAACTCTTTGGAAGAGTCTGGAGCTGGAAGAGAAAACCTCTGCACAGAGAGATAGGAGGGTGAGTCCTCCCAGGAGGGTTGTCGGGGTCATTCCTCTGCAGAAAGGTTATGGGATGAGTCCCTTTTTAAAGTGTAGATAGATTCTCTCTTTATGGGGCTCTGAAAGAGTGTTACAGAGTGAGTCATTCTAGGACGCTGTGAGAGATTTTGTAGATTGGTGCTGTACAGGTAGCTCTAAGAACTGTAGAGAGACAACCTTATCTAAGGGTGCCTGAATAGGCACTTTGCCTATCCCACTGTGGCTCCACATCCCAGATGAGAGCATACCTGGCCCCACTGACAGCTCCATCAAAGGTGACCCTGTGCCAGCATGCTGGGGTGTCCCCTGCTTTTGGGCACAGTGCCACTCTCACAGGCACCCTGGGGTCCTGCCTGCACCCCGGGTGCCCGTGGGTGCTCACCTAGGCACGGGGAGATGTGCCTCCCATTGTGGGTACCTGCAGTGGCAGTGGGGGGAAGGTGGGGCTGTGATCCCAGGTAATAGGGACCCCTGTGGGCAGCCCCCCACACTCTCTTCTGTCCCCTGTGTGCCTCCGGAAGGGACACCAGTGAACCGCATCCCCATCATGGCCAAGCAAGTGCTGGATCTGTACACACTGTACCAGCTGGTGACAGACAAGGGTGGCCTGGTTGAAGTCATCAACAAGAAGATCTGGCGTGAGATCACCAAGGGCCTCAACCTACCTACCTCCATCACCAGTGCTGCCTTCACCCTCCGCACACAGTGAGTGCCTGGCAGCGGCGGCAGGCGGGGGACACTTGCCTTGGGGCATCCCCTGGCCCAGATGTCCCAGAGCCCTGGGTGGGGTCTGACATGGAGTACCACAAAAGTGGTTGGAGGGCTCTGCCCCTTACCAAGGGCTCTTTGCTCAGCACAGGGCTGTCTGGGAGGTGCAGGATGCTGGATCTCCCCCTGGCTCTCTCCCCGTGCAGATACATGAAGTACCTGTATCCCTACGAATGTGAGAAGCGGGCGCTCAGCTCTCCCGGAGAGCTCCAAGCTGCCATCGACAGCAACCGTCGGGAGGGGCGGAGGCAGACTTTCGGCACAGCACTCTTCAACTACTCGCCAGCCAGCACCCCAACCCTGCTGGGCACCCCCAAAATGCCTCTGCCGGCTCTTAGCATCTCTGCACACAGCTGTGGCCAGCTCGGCCAAGTGCACAGTGTTAAGAAAGGTGGGTGAGGATCCCATCTGCCTTGTGGTGACCATCTCTTCCCAGGGATGGACACTGCTCCAGCAGTGAGGGTGTTCCCTGTCTGCTCTTGCCCTTTGTGCTTGGGGAAAATAGGAACAATGTTCTTTTAGTCCCTTTCAGGGAGTGAAACAAGTTTGTTTCCCCTGGCTTTGGAGGAGGACCAAGCGCAGATATTGGGAGTGGTGGCCTGCCCTGCCCCATTGCTGGTGGGGTGGAGTTGGCACCAACTGGGGACGGTGAGGTGGGGTGGCAGTGAGGGACCCACTGAGCTGTCTTGGTCATTGCAGAGGACAGAATGCTGGCAGCATCAGTGCCAGGGCGCATTGCTATCCCAGTGGGACTGGCCGGCCACCATCTCACAGCTGCCCAAGCAGCAGCTGCCTCACAGGCAGTGGTGCTGGAGCAGCTGCGGGAGAAGCTGGAGACAGGGGAGCCCCCGGAGAAGAAGATGGCCCTGACAGCAGAGGAGCAGCAGCGGCTGGTGCAACACGCGCTTCAGCACAACCTCCTGGCCGTGGCGTCCCAGTTCCCCATGAACGTCAAGATCTCCAACCGAGGTAACGACATGCAACACCTCAGCCTGGGTCATTCCTTTCCCTGGCACCCGAGGTGGGAGCAGCAGCAGCGACTGGAGAGGAGTATGGATGCCCAGAGGGACTGGGTCCCGGCGTATCTGTCTCAGACAGGTTCTTGTTTCTGTTTCACTTAACACTCATATTGGTATTTCCTTTCCCCAGATGACAGACAGGAGACCGCATTGAACCTGTCCACCAACGGCATTAGCAGTATCAACATGTCAATAGAAATAAATGGAGTTGTCTACACAGGTAAATAGAAAGGCCGCTTGGCCTGTGTAATTGCGGCCGGGAAATCCAATAACTTATAGCCACTGCCTGGCCAGCAAGTCCTTCCTTCAATCTGATGTCTTT
Source organism: Rhagologus leucostigma (assembly GCA_013397725.1). NCBI lineage: Eukaryota > Metazoa > Chordata > Aves > Passeriformes > Rhagologus > Rhagologus leucostigma. The sequence goes on along the minus strand of VZTD01002389.1, from coordinate 491,019 downwards.
ACTATAAAATCCATTGTAATGAAGTGGCAGGGCTTGGGGAGAGGGGGCAGGAGAAGGAGGGGGTTGACAAGGATGGAAATTGGCCCAAAGCAGGTGCTAGCAATGAAGGGCTAAAGAGGGGGATGAATAGATGGACGGATGGATGGACTCTGGCTGAGAAGTGACTCTGTGCCTAGGGTCATTCCACACTCCAGGGTCCTGCAGGCAGGGCTTGGATTTGGGGTCACCCCAATGCTTGTGTGCCCAGAGGGTCTCTGGCTGGGTGTGGAGCTTGGCTGATTGCAGAGCATGGTGCAGGGAAAGATGCTGGGGTGCTTTGCTGGAGCAGAGGATCCTTTGGGGTGCCAGTGTGCACCAGCCTGGCTAAGCAGCCCATCCCATGACCCCCAGATGCATGCCTGTCCTGCTGAGACACCCCACAATTAAAATCGATGGCTTTGCCTTCAGAACTTAAATATTTAACGAGCTGCAAAGGTCAGGGATAAGCAGCATGTGGGGCTGCCAGGCAAATGGGCCCTGGGCCACACCGCAGCCTGCCCCGTGCAGGTGAGGATGACTGGGTTGGGGGAGACACCACAGGTGAGAGGGAGCTGGAGCCCCCATGAGTCTTGGTCCCACACTCTCCAGCCTGGGTGCTGGGGGCCAGGTGAGCAAATCTCCCAACCCTGGGCTTGCCCTAACCTGCTTGTTCTTGTCCCCCAGGTGTCCTGTTCGCCCGCCGGCCCTCAGCCACCCTGGCACCTGGTGGAGGGAGCACCCAGACCCGTCCCAACCCCATGCCTGCCCCAAACCCCTTGCTCCCAGCCTCCTCTCAAAGCCACACTCCCACTAGCACCTCGCCCTAAGGCAGATGTGGCCCCACCCTGAAAGCAGCTGGGCGTGCCCAGGGTCGGGGGGGAGGGCTGAGCTGTGGGACCCAGCTGGGCCACCAGGGTGGGATGGGGGACCCAAAGGTGCCTCTTGCTGCAATACTGAGCTATGTCCGTGCAAGGCTGTGAACACCCATGTGGCCCCTTCTGACCCTTATCCCCATGCGTGCCCTCTGACACACACACACACAAAAGTTCCTTCCCAAGGCACCACCCCCAGGTGACTCCTGTACATTTCCTGCTGCCCTGCTGCCTGGGGGACCCCCGGGATCTGCATGCTGAATCCCCAACATCCTGCAGCCCCTAACCCACCTCAATGCACGCGCTGCTGCCCCTGCATACGCCTCAGTGCGTACACTGCATCCCCTACACACACCCTTGGGGCCCACGTTACCTCTCCATGCACACCCTCCGTGCGGACACTGCAGGCACGATATTCTGCAGCCCCTGTAAACCGTAGCCCCTGTACACTGCAGCCCCTATATATATACTGCACCCCCTACCCACTGCAGACGCCCCTACCCAGCCCTCCTGCGCTGCCTGGGCTTGCTGCCTCTGCCCTGAGACACCCCCAGGGTGGTGGCATCTCAGCCCCCCAGGTCCTCAGCTCAGGGGGATCACCCTGGGGGGGGCAAATAATGGGGATATTGGTGGGAATGGTGGGGGTGGAGCTTGTTGGGGTGGGGCTGGGGTTGGGGGTTAACGGGGTGGGGGCTGTTGGTGGGGGGAGGGCAGGGAGGCCCAGCAGAGCCCCCCCCACTACCAAAGACTGCCTGGGTGCCAGGGTCCCCAGACGGGTGACCGGGAGACAGAGGGCACTCCGAACTACCTCGTTGGGGCTGGGCGGGTGCCTCCTCCACGCGCTTGTGCCCCAGGGTGCCAAAGCAGGTGAGCGTGGAGCGACGCTCACCTCTACCTCAGCGCGGGGGGCTCGGCGTCACCGGCCTGTTCCCCGCACTCCCACCGCAGCCGCGCGACTCCGTGTATCTATTAAAGGAAGTGGACTTTGAACCAAACCGGTGCTGAGGGTGGTATGCAGGGCATGGTGCCACCCACCAAGCTCCAGGGCCCAGTTTGGAGATGCAGAACACCCCGACAGCCTGTGATACCCTGGGGTAACAGCTGTAGAGCCTGAGGTTTCAGAGCCCACCTCATGCTTGCCTCCAGCTCAGTTTCTGGGAGCTCTGAGTTGCAAACAGGTGCCCTACACCCACCAGAGCCCTCAGACATGGTCTGGATCAGACAGGGCACCAACTCCAGCTGTGCCAGCCAGGCTGTGGGGCTGCTTGCCCCTAGAAGCCCCCAGTGGCAGCTCACCCATGAGTGGGGATCCTGTTAGGCTGCCTGTGCTGGGAAAGGAACATGGCCCTGGAGCTGCTGAGACCGTGGCCATGGGGCTGTGAGGTTGCATGTGGCGAGATGCCAGCAGTGCTGGGCCAGCCTGGTACCCGAGCAGTGCCCACAGGGGACACAGTGACCGTGGTGGAGCTGGGAGGCACAGACACATACGTGGATGGTCACTTGTGCTACCTTATACAAACTCAGTGGCATGCACACACTGTCACACTCGCACTGCTCACACATGGACTTCCACACGTGTGCAGCCACCTGTACATTTTCACATGGGGCACAGGGGCCTCTCATGGGGACAGTCGCTCTAGCAGCCACAAAGACAGGTCCACCCCGGCATCAATTAAGCCGGGTCCTTGGCGTCCAAGGGAACAGAATGTCCTGTTTGAGAGTTCCTCCTGAAGCCAGACCCAGCCTCCCGGGGACACAGTTCCTCCGGGGCAGGCCCAACCCAGCCCCTCGAGGACATCCCCAGTCCTTCGGGAACAGCCCCAGTCCCTCGGGGACAGCCACAATCCAGACTCCAGCCGACATCCCCAGCGCGGGTTCCCAGGGCACGGGGACAGCCCCGGCCCTCCGGAGGCAGCCCCCGCCCGGACCCCCGAGCCCACCCGGGCAGCTCTGTCGCTGTCCAGGGTGCTGCAGCAACGCTGCCCGCCCCGGACCCAGCCTCGGGACACGGGGGTGACACGGAGGGTGGGGGTGTCGCGCTGGGGACATGTTGAGGACATGGGGGTGACACAAAACCCCTGCAGAGGATCGGTGGTCTGGGGGGCCCACCCCTGTGGTCTGGCCACCGGGGCTGGGGGAAGGTTCATGAACAAGGGGTGTGTGTGTATGTGGGGGGCGGGGAGGAGGGGTGGGAAGGAGTGTCTGTGCGTGTACCAAGAAGAGCTGGAGTGGGATTGATGCAGCCTTAATTGGGGTCTTGTGTCCCTTGTCACTGCTGTGAAGTGCTGGCCACAGCTCATCGAGCACCGCAGCCCCAGGGAGCCGGCAGGGCACATGCGGGCCCGCGTCCTCACTCATTACCAGACTCAGAGGGTGATGTGTGTTTCCATCCTCCCTGGGGAGCTTGGGGACACAGCTGCTGTCACCTGAGTAACTAGCCGTGATTGATGCCTGCTTCCCCATGTCCTGCAGGGACTGTAATTGAGCAGGAGAGAGAAGGCAGAGGATGAGGGGACAATCCGGCTCAGCTGGAGGAGCACTGGATCCAGCTTCAGCACTGGGCCGGGGGCAAGTAGTTGCATCAGTGTTCCCCCTGCAGGCTCCAGGGATGGAGATGTAGTCCAAGGCCTCCTCTCATTCCCGAGGACCAGGGAACAGACTCCGTGTGCTCGGCTGTGGGCAGTCAGTGCTGTGGCTGCAGCTCCTTTCCGAGGTTGGCAAACTGGATGGGATTCTAAAGGGTGGATGGGACAGTCCCAAAGCCCCCCAGTGCCTGAGTCTCAGGACTGCCTGAGTTTCTCATCTCGGGGTACTGGGTGGTGTGGGACCCTCTTAGTACAGGCATTTGTGTGTTTGGGGCATTGCCCATCACGCTGGGTGCAGACCACGGTAGAGCTGGTACTCTCTAAGCACAGACCATGGCTGTGTGCACAGTCCCTGCCCCCCCTTGCAGCCTCCGGCCCCTTCTGCAGCCCCCGGGTGCTTCTGCTAATGAAGCCATTTCTATTTGTTGCCTTTGTGGAACAAAGCTCAGCTCTTCCCCTCTGAAGATCCCAGTTATTGATCCTTGGGAAGAACAGGCAGCACACACGAAGCCTCAGCTTTCTGCTGCTGCCCGAGTGCTCTGCACAGCTCCTGAAGGTGCTCTGGGGGGCATAGGGGCCTCTGGGGCACTGGGCTACCCCACAGCTTCCTCCTGCATCCTGGTAGGCCTGTACAACTCTCAGTAGGAGCACTTGTATAAGGACAAAGATTTTTCAGGGCACGGTGGGTTTAGCTTTCAGCAAAGGGCAATGGGAGGGTTCCCCAAAGCCTCTGTCCCACATTACTAGCCATGTTAGCAAAGTACCTGCTATTAGCGGATGATTTTTATCTAAAAGAGTGGCCTGGAACCTTGACTTGTTGTTCCCTGGTGCCTGGGGTATGGCAGTGCAACACCCAGCCCCATGCTCATCCTGGCACTGCTGAAGTCATGTGGACATGATGGGGCAGATGCAGGCTGAGCCCTGGGAAACAGAGAATGACATCAAAAGGTGTTTTGAAAATTCACAGGATCACAGAATCATCAGGGCTGGAAGGGACCCCTGGAGATCACCCAGTCCACCCCCTCTGCCGAGGTAGGGTCACCTGGAGCAGGTGACACAGGAACAGGTCCAAGGTTTGGATGTCTCCAGAGAGGGAGACTCCAGGACCACCCTGGGCAGCTGTTCCAGTGCTCTGCCACCCTCAACATAAGGAAGTTTGTCCTTCGGTTTTATCTTAGGGCCGTTGCTTCTCATCCTGTAACAGGGCACCACAAAAAAGAGTCTGGCACCATCCCCTCTGGCTGGGATGGATCTCTACCTGTCTTTGAGATATTTACATGCATTTATGAGGTCTCCTCAGTATTTTGTCCCAACTGAACAGGCTCAGCTCCTGCAGTTTCTCCTCAGCGGAGAGATGCTCCAGACCCCAAATCATCTTTGTGGTCTATGCTGGACCCTCTCCAGTAGCTCCTTGGTTTTTTTTCGTCCTGAGGAGCCCAGAACTGGACACAGCACTCTGGATGTGGCCTCACCAGGGCTAAGTAGAGGGGCAGGATCACCTCCCTTGACCTGCTGGCTGCACTCTTCCTGATGCACCCCAGGATACTTCTTGCTCTGCAGTTGGGAAACCCTCTGGACTTTTTTCTGTGGTGGATGCTGCTACTATGAATTAACGTCATCCCTGTCAGAGATCCGTGTAATTGTGAGTGCCAGCTGAAGGCAGCGGTGGGGCTGGTGTTGGCTGCACCATTCATTAGTGCTTCTCTTCTTTGCAAGTGTCACCTGTGGCAGTCGATAAGAGAAAGGTGAACGCGGGCAGACAGAGGCCTGGGGGAAAGCCCACGGCAGCCTCCCGGACTTCAAAGGGCCTGCTTCCACAAGAATCGCTATATCAATTCTTTTTAGTACATCCGAGCGCTTCTTTCCTGGAGGACCACACCGGAATGAAGCCGCCATCGACCGCCCTCCTGAGCAGCGGGAGGGCTGGACGCCTCCCTCTGCAGTGCAAATCGCCATCGACCGCCCCGCATCCTCTGAGAGGGGCTCCGCTCCGCCGTCCGCGGCCTCCCCTCCCATCTGCATGGCAACCGCGGTCCTTAGCAACGAGCCGCCATGGCAACGGCCGGGGCGCGCCGGAAGTGAGGCGCGGCCGCTTCCGCCCTGTACGAAGATGGCGGCGGGCGCTGCGGAGCTGCGGCGGCTGCAGTGGCGGCTGGAGGAGCTGGAGCAGCGCGTCGGCCTCGGCGGCGGGGGATGCGGGCCGCGAAAGGTGCCGGGGGGAGCTGCGGAGAGCGGTCGGGGGACGTTTGGCTGGGCCTGGGGTGCCGCGGCCCGGCGGGGCCTGACAGCCCCGTCCCCTCCCTCTGTGCCTCTGCAGGTGACGGACGAGCTGGTGAAGGTGCAGGTGGCGCTGAGCAATATCGCCGGCAAGAGGGAGAGGATCAAAATCCTGTTTAAGAAAAGTGAGCGGGTCTCGCGGAAGGGAAAGAATCGCGGAGGGCGGGAGGGGGGGAGCTCCAAACCGTGGCGTTTCACTGCGCTAAACAAAAGCATTTTCTCCTTGATTTTGGGCCCTTATTTTGCGTATTTGGTACAGAAATAAGTAGTTGAGCGAGGGTTTTGTGCTCGCGATCCTCCAGCTCAGCAGTCGGAGGTGGGAAACGGACCGCTGCAGCCTGTTATTCACTTAATGTGCCTCTGCCCTTGTCAGTGCCAGGATTTTCTCTGCCTGAAATGCAGCCCTGAAGGTTCTCGGAACATGAGCTCCTGAAATGAATTCCTGCACACTTGGACTTCTTGGGCATGCTGAAGTAGCTCTGCTGTCTGTGTGTGGTGGGACCAATAAGGTTCACACTCAGTGTGATCTGGGGAGGTGCCTCCGAACTGGGGGGTACTTTGTCCTGCAAAGCTGCCTCTTGGCCAGGTTTTGCTGTGTGTTGTCTCAGGAGGGGCAGGGAGGGTCATTGTGGTCCGAGTCTGCAGTGGCTGCTCAGTATGAAAGCATAAACTGTGTATTTATGGATGATTTTAAGGACCAGGATGTGGGGCTGTTGGCTGGTTTTGTCCTGAGAGTGGGAGGAAGCAGGTTTCACTCACCTTTGGTGTTATTATCCAGACAAGAAGCAAGATTTGCGGTTGTCCCTAACGCAGTGGTTTCCTGGCTCGAGCCATTTGTCAGTTCTTGGCCACAGTGCTCCAGAGTCACACAGAAATTAATGAACGTGCGGGGAGGGAGGGGAAATACGGCAGCTAAGTGAGGAGTGTTTGCAAAGTAATCCGATATATGGCATTGGGGGTAGTTGCACTTGTGAATACTGTAACATCTCCCCTACTTTTTGTCTCCAAACCTGTTTATCCCTCCAGTTGAAGATGTAATAAAATACCTTGACCCCCAGTACATTGATAGGATGGCTGTTCCAGACGCTATGAAGCTGCAATTCATCTTGGCAGGTATGGCATGAAACGAGGGGAAACAGGAGGCTTTTGTAGCACTGCAAAAAAGTGTCCTTTACCTAAGATGTATCGGGATGGATTTCTTTTCTTCAGTTGCAAAGACGGGGCACGGCACGCCCCATGGAGGTATCAGAGAGATGGTTCAGACAAGGATGTCTGTCATCCTCAGTGCTCCCTTGTGCACAGCCACACTGCAGTTTTATCAGCTCTGACCTCTCCCATATTGATCATTCACTTTAGCCCTGAATTAATCAAAGGCTGGTAAGAAAAGCTGGAGCTGGAATGGTTTCCTCACCCCACTTCCAGAATTCTCCAGGCTGTGACAAAAATAGAAGACATTTGGGTGTATTTCAACACCCTCTAGCCTTGTCCTCTTTTGACCCAAGGAATTTGATCAACCTGTGATGGTATAGTCTGTGAATGGAATTTCACGGAGTCATGGAATGTTAAGGGGGTGGAAGGGACCTTAAGGACCATCCAGTCCCAACCCGCCCTGCCATAGACCGGGGCACCTCCCCAACCTGACCAGGTTGCTCAGAGCCCCATCCAACCTGGCCCTGGAGCATCCACAACCTCCTGGGCAACCTGTGCCAGTGTCTCACCACCCTCACAGTAAAAAATTTCTTCCTAATATCCAGCCTACATCTCCCCTCTTTCAATTTGCACCCATTACTCCTTGTCCTATCATTACAACTTGGTGGAGATTCTCCTGCTTGACATTGGTGTGAATCAAGGCCCAGGGACGTGCAGCACAAAGTGTAAATAAAATAATGAACAAGCCCTTTTCTGTAAAGACAGATCAGCTGGAAAATTACCACTATTTGTGAAAAGCCAATGCAGTGTTTTGTGTTTGCTGATGTTGCTTCTTGTCCCCCCACAACAGAGGAACAAGCTATTCCTGCCCGTGCAGCCCTTCTGGAGCAGGTGAAAAACCTCCAGCCCATCTTGGACAGCACCAGTATTCAAGGTATATGTGTTCCTCTGCGAGCTGGAGCTGCAAATGCCGGCTGCTATGCTGTGGCCTGTCCTGTTTTCTTTCTTTTCTCTTGAGCCTGAGACTAGAGAAGAGGACAGCTTAGTGGTGTGAGAGTAAACTGGGTACAAACTTGGTCTGCTCCTGCCTCATGCTGGTCTAGCCTCCCTTGCAAGGTCCAGGAGGTGATAGAGTAGCTTGTGAAGCAGGCTAGAGACAGCGTTGTGGCAAAGAGGGTGGAGACTGGCAGGTCATTCCTTCCTGTGAGCTCTTTTACATCCAGAACATCTCTGTTCCTGGCACAGAGAGAGATGCCTTTTCTACTGCTACCCAGGTGGTTTGCTCTGATGTAGTTCTTGAGTAGCCCTCGCTGTGGGCATCCCTGAGCTCCTGCCATGTACAGGGTAGTTAAGTAGTTCTTTTAATCTTATGTGAGGTTTATCTGTAGTGTGGGGCACTTGCACTCAGTGAGTGGAGTTCTGCCATGCTGTGCTCTTGGAGAAGGAATGGGCCTTATTTTGGGAGCTATTCCCATGTGCTATAAAGCAACCCAAACTGATTTCTCCTCTGTGCTTCCAGCGGTTCCTGACCATGCAGCCAAACTGCAGCGGCTCTCACAGATCCACATACAGCAGCAGGTACCGTGAATATTCCTATCAGTATTGACTAGAAGGGTGTAGGAACCTTTTGCGAGCGGCTGTACTGACACGCCTGTATTTGCAACTGCTGGGATTGCTCATTTATGGCAGTTTTTTGCAGTCAGAATATGCATACTACAGTCTACTACAGTCTAAGTACTCCAAGGGGGAAAAGGAGCCAGGATTTCTGTCAAGTGAGTCCAAGTTGGAAATCTGCCTACCATAACCCTGATCAAAACAGAGCTTTCAGTGACATGTAGTAAGCAGCAGTGGGTTTAACCTTGAATTCCCCCTTTCACTGAGACTCTGAGATGAAGCATTGCACCCCTCCAGTGTCCTAGTCTCTGGAACGTCGTTGACACTGTCACCCTGTCACTTCACCCTTTCCCTCCCTGTTTGAGTGCTTCTGGAGCTGGCAGTGAGTAGCCCGGGCAGTTCCTAATGATCGCTTTCAGCATTTTGCTGTGTGTTTCTGCTCTGGGGCAAGCAAAGCCTGGATACTGAAGAGAGGCAGGCAGCAGTGCAAGCCTAGGAGCTTTGGTGCTTCATAGCACCAGTGTTTGTGACCTTTCTCTTGATTATGGAAACCTGTCCAGCTGCAGTGAGCAGCCAGAGCCAGGGCCTGAGCACTGATCTCAGTGCTAGCCTTGGATGAGTTTCCTGCCATGCTGTCGAGGATTGGGAAGGGTAGATGTCCTCCAGCTTACATATTGCTCATGCACTGCGTCTCCCCTCTTTGCAGGAGAAACGTCACGATCTCACTGACAGTGTCAAGACACTCCTTGAGGACTACAACAAAATGGTATCCTTTGAGCCTCAGGCCTGGAACAGCTGAACTGGCCCCTTCCCCCTGGGCTGATCCCGTTGGATCCTGTTTGATCTCCAGCTCTGGGTTTAAGAGCCTTTCTGATGTGGTGACACCTGTGTCCCTGTCCTGTCTGCTTAGGATCCCAGTGCCGAAGCACATCCTGAAACCACAATGGGTCGGGAAGCTGTGCAGAAAGCCCTTGCATTGCAGTGGTACACGGTTTTCAGAAGTGCCTTCTGGACTCCCGTGGGTGTTTGGTGCTGTGCAGTGGCTCAGCCACTGGATGGATTGAATCAATGTGGGCTTTCAACAGCCTGGTGCCCTGGGCCTCTCCCAAGGAATCAGGATTGTAATGGTGCTGTTGGGATGCTCTGACCTTGGTTTCTTCCTCCCAGTTTCCACATTACTTTCCTTAAGTGTCATGTCCAGACCCTGCTTCTCTCCAAGCAGTTTGTGCAGTGGAATGAAATCCTGACGCGTCTAGAAGCGGCCAGGCAAGCGAAACCTGTGGCAGAGTGATGGCAGAGCTGGGAGCGCAGCGAGCCCAGGGCCCCTGTGGCACAACTTGCATCCTGCTGGTCCCGGCTCCTTCCCGCTTGGCACGAACATGTTGGAGTGACACGATGGGATCCTAGGGCGCCTGGCTCTGCACAGAGCTGTGCCAGCCCCCAGCTGACGCCACACTGCTCTTTAATCTGCCACTATTCGCAGATCTTGCACTTCCCTGAAATGCATCTTGGTTTTAACATATTTAAAAACCCCTTTCTCTTCTTACTGTGGGTCACAGTAAAATCATGGAACGCTAACTGGGTTGTCTGTCTCTCCCTGGGTGTGAGGACTGTTCCGGGCACAAACGGGGGTTTTTCCCCAGGCAGTGATCTCTTGGCAGCTTCCAGGAGATGGCCAGTGGTTCTTTTCAGCGTTGGACCAAGGGCAGATAAATCCCTTCCAGTTCCACAGTCTTCTGTGGACTGCGCCCCACTCTTCCTCACTGTTTCTGATTGTGTGAGTTGCCTGTGCCCAGGGAAATCTGGTCTCATGGAGTTTTTCTGCCTTGCCATTCTCCCGTCTCTGTGCTGAGAGGAGGCAGCGGCTTTTGCCTTTATCCTGCCACTGCTTTCCCGAGGCTGCTGCAAGCCAAAGCCTGTGCTGGCTCTTTCCCTAGAGGGGCACGAGCCGTGCCTTGCCTGGTCCGGCCATAGCCTGGAGTTTCCAAGGCCATGCTTTTGTAAGGGTCTCAAACACTTCAGATTGGTGAGACACTGACCGGCTCAGTGTGATCTGGGAGTCCTGCAGGAATGGGGCTGAATCCCCACAGGAGATCCAGAAGAGCTTGCCGGTCCCTGTGCTCTCCTCGATCAGCAACCTCACTGGTCGTCAAACCACCGTGGGGGCTGCAGGCCTGCGGAAAACCCCCGGCTCCCTCCGGTTGCATGGGGAGCTCAGGTAAGGGTGGGAGCTCACGCACGCCCTTTGGCGGGCGCGCACAGGGACACAGTGGCTGTTCCCGGTGCAGGGATGTGCGGGTGTTCCCGGGTGGGAGCCGGGACTGTCCCGGGTCCGCCCCATCACCCGGGACCGGGCGGTGGGCGGGGTCCGCACCTCGCCACGCTCGTGGCCCCGCCCACTCAGTCGGGTGATTGACGGGGCGTGGCCGCGGTGCCGAGCCCCGCCCACTCGCCTCGCGCTTGCGCGCGCCCGGCGTCGGCCGCCATCTTGTGTCGAAGGGCGCGCTGAGGCGGCCGCAGGTGAGCGAGGGTCCCGCACGCCCCACACCCCACCGGGGCATCCCTGAGTCCCACCGCGGCATTCCCGCATGCCACCGTGGCGTTCTGGCTCCTCACAGGCCTCCAGGCCGCAGCCCGGCCTCCTGGGCCCCCAGGCACCGTTGGCGGTGGCGGCCGTGTGGGGGTGAGGGCCTCGTGTGCTCCCAGGGTTCGGAGCGGGGGCTCCGCGCTGCCGTGCCCCTGCGGAGGATGGGGTGCTGGGTCTGGGTGCTCGGGACTCAGGAGCCTGCGAGTAACAAAGCAGTGCGACCTTCAGCACCTTGGGCTGTGCGATGGGGACGTGGAGTGCCCTGCACAAGTCAAGCAGGCTTAGGTCAGGATGGCACCTGCCTTGGCAGAGACGGCAGCTGTGAGACCTGACCTTTCTGTCTTTCCCTCGAGGAAACCTTTTTTTTTTGTTCTTGCAACCCGTGGCTTGCCATCTCCCCTGTGATATGCAGTGCTTTATCCTCAGCTGGGCTGCCAGGCCCCCATGAGCCTGTTTCTGTAACACGAGGTGCTGCATATAAACTGTGCTTGAATTCATCCTGTGCATGTTCTGGTGCAGCTGTGGTCAGCATCCCCCGAGTTCTGTTCTCAGTAACCCCAGCTCACTGGTTTGGTCTGTCTTCTCTTGAGATACAGCAGTGTTTTTTATGTTATCCTGTTTAGGGCCATAATACCAATGCTGTTTTTTTCTCAGCCTGCCTGTCAAGGCTCAGGCTGCCCTGTGCTAACATCCGTGCTGTTAGGTATGTCCTTATGAGGACTGGGCTAATCTTTTGGTTATGCCTTTTCAGGATTCCCAGCTCTTGATAGCTCAGAGTGCCCCTCCGAGGAAAGGTTGTAGCTAACTCTGGTGAGAATTCCTTTGTGCAGCAATTACAGTGGGCTGGGTGTTCATGGGTCCATTTTCCTTTCCAGCACTGCAGAATGGAGAACTATAAGAAGACCAAAATAGTGGAGAAACCTTGTCCTCTTCCTTTCACTGACCTTCCCGCTGATATTATTGAAATGAAGGTGAAGGATGGGAGCAAAATTAGGAATCTGATGGGCTATGCCATGAGCAAGATGGAGCAGGACTCGGTGAGGCAGATTGTTTTCACTGGCTCAGGCAAGGCCGTCAGCAAGACCATCACCTGTGTGGAAATCATGAAACGAAGGCTCAAGGAGCTGCACCAGATCACCAAAGTGCTCTTCAAACAGATCGAAGAAATCTGGGAACCCATTGTGCCTGAGGCAGGCCTCGATGCCTTGACAGTGAAGAGAAACATTCCTGCCATATGTGTCCTACTCAGCAAAGATGCCCTGGACCCTCAGGAGCCAGGGTACCAGGCTCCAGGATCTTTGGATGCCTTCTGGACTGAGACACTGAAAGCAGAATCGCAGGGCCAGATGAAGAGGAAGCAGGGTGGAGGCCGGGCAGCTGGCAGCACAGGGAAGCACCCTCGCTCCACCGGGGGAATGCCGGGGGGGCCCTGAGGCAGCGGCACCACGCGCGGTTCGGGGGAGCTGCGGAAACCAGCTCGGAGCTGTGGCTGCACAGCTGCTGCTGAACACGGGGGTCACAGAGGTGTGAGGGGAGGGCAGGAGGAGTGGACTGTTATGACTAGGTGTGATCGTAGCTGTCTGAAAATGTGTTTTGACAAGTTCCCTTGCCAGAGGCAGCCAGGCTGTACTCCTTAGGGGTTCTTGGAAGACGGGAATTGCCTCTGCTTGAGCAAGAACTGTTGGTGTGCTGTCAGTGAGCCCCAGTGAGGGGCTGCTCCCCCAGCCAGGTTTCAGGTGCCCGGAGGTGCAGGAGCCTGGGCGGTGGGACAGACACCTGCCTGTGTGCCGGGTGCAGATTGTTCTGACCTGTACAAAGGGGAGAGAGGACCTGATACGGAATCTCCTGGCAGCTGCCAGCATCGCCAGGGCTCACGAGCATACAGACAGCAGGGCACAGGGCTGGGCCAGCCATTTCTGTGCCTGAAGAGTCCTGCTGAGCCTGTCGTTGTGGGGTTGAATGTAGGACTGTCAGGATATAGCTCTGGCTGGCATCATGTGCACATAGCTCCTTTTGGCTCAGCAGAGCTGGCAGTCGCCGTTCTCTCTCCAAACGGGCAGCAGGCGACTCATGTTGTAACCAGCCTGAAATCGTGTGGCTCTGCGGCTGTTCTGGGATGGTGGTAATGGGAAGCTCTGAAATATCCTGTTCTTTCCTCTTTCTGCTCCTTGATGATGCACGAAGATATGTTTAAAATAAAGGTGTAACTTCATGTAACTTGGAAATTTGTCATGTCTTCCTCAACCCACTGGAGGTCACCCTGTAAGCACTGGTGGTGGGGCTGTGGCTGCTGGCTGAAGCTTTGCTGTTCCAGCTCTCCTGCTTCTCTGCATTTGTTCCTCTCCTGACTGTAAATGGACCCTGATCCGAGGGGAGATTAATATCCAAATATTAACCTCCTTTCACATCCAGAATAGATCAAGGTTGTGGGTTTTTTCTGAGAAGCTTTTTGCTAATTTTTTTTTCCTCTTAAACTGGCTGGAACTGCAGCCTCAGAAAAGACTCATCCTGAACTCTGCTGAGTGAGGCAAAGGACAGATCATCTTTTCTTGTGCAGCAGTTTCCCTCCTGGAGCAGGTCTGGTAAGTAATTCCGGGGCAGGGGAGAAGGGCTGTTCCTGTGACAGGCTGAGCTCTCGCCTGAACAACCCCTGCTTACACGGTGTCCTGAGCACTCCCTGTCCTTCACAGCCTTCCCGTGTCCCTGCCTGTGTAGTGAGCTCCAGCTGGACCCAGCACTCTGCACTGTCGGTTAAAGGGTAACAATACAAGCGTTTAAAGAAGAGATTTTACCTAGGTGAGGGGGAGCAGGAGAGGCACTGTGTGTTACCCCTGCAACCCGATGCCTTCAGACAAGACTCCACCTGCCTGTGTGGTGCACAGACACCTGCCTTGCATCCAAACGAGCGCCCAGTGAGCCGTGACTGTGCCAGGCTTACATGCCTCCTCCTCCTCTTCTGGAGGTCTCACTGCTTCCTGCCCTACTACCTGGAGGTAGTCAGGGAAACGCTTGGACCTGTCCATTGTGCCAGCACATGTGAGTTCTGGGGATGGGGCAGTTTTATCTTTGTGCTGTTCCCAGCCTCTGCTCCCTTACGTCTAGGGAGGAGACTGCTTTTCTTGACTAATTAGCAGATTAGCCATAAATGCCAAGGAGGATGCTTGAGTGTCTGATCAGATGGCTTCTGACATTTCAACTGGCAATGTGTCTGTGTTTACTCAAAACACCCTCTTAGTAGAGAGCCGAGAGCCAGATCCTCAGGCAGCCTGTGTAGCCCTCCCTCACGGCCATGGCACGTTTAAAGCCTCCTCACCAAAGCTGCGAAGTGATTGTTATTTTTGTTTCACTGAAAGTTATCCTCAGCTGACTTGGTGGCTCTCCCTTCAGGACTGAGCTTTACCCGGCCATCACACGTGTGGGTTCGGGTCAGGTGGGAGATGTCCCAGCTCCCTTACAGCTCTGCCCTTCACCCATCCTTCATCCGGCTGCATCTTCTCCCATGGAGACACACCATGTGGGGATGCCTGGCTGCCACAGACCCCTGTGTCACTGCTGTGCATCTGCGTCACCAGGTGTATGTGAGGCCTGGATGTGGCTTTTTAGAGCAACTGCAGGTGCAGATCCCTGCGGGTCTCCAGGAACCAGCCCGAGGGCCCCTCCTGCTGTCTCCCAGCCATCTCCTTTGGGTGCCACATCTGTGTCCTTCACCAGGAGTATCCCCGCTTTGGGGTGATGCCCCGTACCAAGGTGTCTCTCGCTCCAATGCCCATGTGGAAGCTGGCAGCTGTGCACGGGGTCAGGGTGCCCTGTACCTCAGTTTCCCCACTGACACGACAGGGAGAAGCCAGCTGTGCTGGTGAGGCTGATGCTGCCCATGTTCCCAGGTACTGATTGTCCCTAGGTGACAGGTGACCTGTTCCCTCCTCTCCCTGGGTTATGACTGGGTCTCTGCCCACCCCTGCCGCCTGCCTGCAGCTCTTGTGACCCGGGAAGGACCCCAGCCCGGCCCTGGCAAGTCCGTCCTCAGCATCCTCAAGCCCCGGTGTGTGTGGGACCAGGTGCACGCGTGTTCGTGCGTGTGTGTGCAGGGGCAGGGCAGGACAGGCAGCGGCAGGGAGAGCCGGGCGGTGGCCCCGGGCAGGGCAGGGCAGGGCAGGCAGCACAGGAGGGCAGGCGCAGCAGGACGCGGCAGGGCTGCACCAGCAGCAGCGGGAGGGCGGCACCGGGGGCAGTACTGGGGGCAGCACCAAGGGCGCTACTGGAGGCATACCGGAGGCAGTACGGGCAGTACCGCTTGCCGGACGGGGCACAGTAACGGGGGCAGTACCGGGGCAGTACCGAAGGCAGTACCGGTGACAGTATCGATGACAGTACCGGAGGCAGTACTGGTGACAGTACCGGTGACTGTACTCAGGGCAGCACCGGGGGCTGTACGGGCAGTATTGGTGACAGTACTAGTGACAGTACCGGGGCAGCACCGGGGGCAGTATCAGTGACATTACCGAAGGCAGTACCGGGGCAGTACCGGGGGCAGTACCGGCACAGTCCCGGCACAGTACCG
>VZTD01002389.1:332720-474472 GCA_013397725.1 Rhagologus leucostigma | reverse complement strand
GGCGGGAGGGCGGAGTTGGTGGGACCTGTTGCTGTCCGGTGCCGGGGGCTCCGTGGATGTCCCGCTCCGCGGCGGGCGAGAGTCAGAGGCCCCGGGGAGCCCCGCAGCCGGGGCTCTGCCCGACCCCGGTAAAAAGCACAACGGGGGCTGCCCTGACCCGCCACCTGCTGCCACCCGGCCCCTGGCCCCGTTCGGGGTGCGGGACCTTGCAGCGGGGTCCCGCCAGCAGGAAAAGGAGTTGGAGGGTGGAGAGGGGATCAGAGCGGGGCCAGGGCTGTCCGGAATCAGCCGGGTGTGCCCGGGGCGGGAGCGTTTCGGCCGGGATGAGGCGATGGGTCTCTCACTGGGGACACCTCCAGCTTGGTGGCCCACGCAGGGGATGAGGGGCACAGCCAAGGCTGGCAAGGGGGTCTGAAAAGGTCCCCCAAACAGCATCTGATCTGGGAGCTGCTGCAGCCTTCGAACTTTAGCAGAGCCCCGTGGGCCCTGGGGTGGCTGTCCCCTGGCACCCCTACAGCCCACCCTGAGCGGCTCGCACAGCCTGTCCCTTCACGCGCATGGTGACGGTGACTTTCTCTCTTCCAGGTGCTGGAGGGAGAAGAGCGATCCTGTGTGCTCACTGCCCTGCCGGAGGAGGGGAAGCCAAGAAAAAGCTTCCCTGTGGTGTGGTGCAGCCCGGGACACAGCTGTGAGCAGCCAAGCTGACGGGGTGACACGGTCCTGCTGCCGGCCTGGCCCCATCCCCATCCCACCGCCAGCACCACGGCCGTCCCCTTTGGCCCCTGCCAATGCCAGCAGGTGGAGGCTGCACGCTCCATCACTGCCCTGGCATCCTAAGCGTAAGACTGAGCTGTGGGCCCTGCCTATTCCTGCGGGACTGTGGCCATGGGGGCTGCTCTCTCCACCGGAGCGATCGTGGCAATTTCTTTTAACTGTGTCATCGCGTTGCTCATCCTCATCCTCTTCCTCATCCTCTGCAAAGCCTGCAGGACCCCCTCATGTCCCAAGAAGACCCCGGCTCCTGATGTGGATGAGTCACGGAATGAAGAGAAGTACCTGCTGCAGCCCTGATCTGCCTGGGGACTTGGGTATCCGGCTGTGCCGAAGGAGTTGTGCCTGTGCTGGGACTGGAATGCTGGACCGGGCACGATGAAAGCTGAGGGGACACCGAACTGCTCGCAGGGGCTGTGACAGGGGGCACAGTCCTTTGCCTTTGTGGTTTTGGTGTGTGAAGTTCCTGCAAATGCCCACGGTGATGATGGGGATAGAGAGACAACTGATGGGGATATGCTACAGGGACAGTCATGCCTGTCCCAGCGGCCAGTGAGCACAGTAGGAGCCCTGCCTTCAAGTGCAGCCCGTGTCTGGGAAGAGCTTGTGGGCTCCTCTCTGGTGCTCATGGCCTGGGACAGTGGCCACCACGTCGCAGACCTGAGCAAGGCTGGCTGGGGCCCTGGAGAGGGGAGGCAGCAGGGCTGGCACAAGTGCTTCTTCCCGAGCAGGCTGTCTGCTCCATGGTGAGGTGTGCCCAGGGGGACCCGAGCAGCCCCAGCCCTGCCGGCAGAGCAGGGTGTTACCAGTTCAGATGTTTGGGGGTGGCCCTGGGTGCCATGTGCCTTCAGCCTCAGGTGGGCATTTGGCACACGTCTGCCCAAGCAGCGGGTTTAATGAGGCACAAGAGGGCCTGCATGGTCTGCCTGATCATCCCTGGCCTGTCTGTCAGTCCCCTCCAGCATTAGCACTAACGCTGCTAGGAAAACGACCCTCCTCCTCGCTGGGTGCGTGTCCCTGCCCTCCCTCCTGCCTGCTCCCAGCCGAGGCCAGCCAGTGGGATTTGACCTGCCTGTGAGCAGCATGCCCTTGCTGGCATCCCTGATCCCGCTGAGAGCAGCCTGGTGTGGCTTTTCCTGGGGAGATGGGAGACATGGGGGGATAAGGGTGCCTGGACAAACAGCTCTGAAGGTTCTTCGACCCTGCCTGTTCCCTGGGGATCACAGTGGCTCTGTGGGGAGGGATGCTCTCATCTGGCTTGTCTGCAAGCCTGGCAGCTGCATCCCCTGCCCCGCCAGTGGGTGCTGTGGGATTTGGAGGGCTCTGCCTTGCCTTTCCTAGAGCCGAGCAATAGCCACGGTCACCGCTGGCATAGCCACTGCAATAAGGGGACAGGAGGGTGGGGTGGGAGGGACGCCAGCCAGGGTCCCTGCACAGGCTTGGCCAGGCGTGGCAGAGCCTGCGGCTCCTCCCCGTGTCAGGTGTAGCAAACACATCCCTTTGCAGCCTTGTTTTTACTAGACTAATAAACAGATCGTAGGACCCACGTTGTGTCTCTGAGCTCTACCCAGTGCCCGGAAAATTCGGAGGGAGGTGGCACGTCCTGCCATCCTGCAGGGCTGAGGAGAAGCTGTCCCAGGGCTGGGGCTGATGTCTCTGGAGGACTGTGGGTGGTTTGCTCAGGGATGGTGATAAGGAAAGGCTCATGTTCACATCCATCTATGGTTTTTAAATGCTGTGTGAAACCTGACTGGGTGTTTCCTGCCTGCCTGCCTGGCCTGGGGGCATGTGGGAGTCAGCAGGAAGCATTCCTCAACCTCTGTGCCAGAGGCACGGGAGAGTTTCCAAGCTCTGGCCTTACTTTACAAGGATGCCTGTGGGAGACAGGCCAGCTGAGCATATGGAGGACACCTGCCACCGCACCTGCCTGGTGGCTTTGGTCCCCAGCCCTGGGAGCTGTGCACAAGGATCTGGCGGTCACAGCCACCGCTCATCAGCATGCTGTGAGGCCACTGCTGCTCCTGCTGCCATCGCAGCCACCTAGCAGCTAATCCTCTGCTGCACACAGAGTGGTGCAAGGCTCTGCAAACCCCACTGCCCAGCAGTTCCCAAGGGCACCAGCTCAGCACAGGCACCCCAGCCCCATGCTGGGGCCCCTGGGGAGAGGGGAGCTGTGAGTCTCCCACATTTGGTAACTGGCAGCTGCTGCCATGTGCTGTCTGGAGGCATGGCACGTCTCTCTCCCACAGTCCTGGGGTGCCAGGCCAGGTTTCCAGGAACCCTCTGGCTTAGGCTGCCACCCCAAAATCCAGGTGCGGCATTCCATTTGACTTGCACAAATGCCTGGGGGGGCTACATATCAGAGCTGAGTCTCTCTGGCCACCACTCCCAGTGGGACTGGCTGCCGTGAAGCTGCAGCCCTGAGGTTTTCCGAGGGCTGACAGGACCAGCCTCCACCTGCCCTCCACAGGGCTCTCATCTGGTGCAAGCCCAGTCAAGGCTGGGGAAAGCCAAGGGCCATGTGGCTCTGGAGGGCCAAGCGTGGTGAGATTTGCCTGACACCAGACATGACTGCACACCACGGCTCTCCCAGCACCTCCATTTATTTGTCCGGGCACAGAGGCAAAGTGTTCCTGCTGTGCAAAAAGTGGGCAGCAGGGACCCGTGGCTTGCATGCCAAGCAGCCACTGATCAAAGCCGAGTTTGTTTGGCCAGAGGCTGCCCACAGAGTCATCATTCCACCCTCTCACTTCCTTCCTTGCTCTCTGGCTCTCTCACCAGGCTAAGCAGCTTCTCCAGCTTTTCCATTTCCACCTCGGGACCTTTCTTCTTCACCTCCTGGCCTTTCTTCTCCTGCGAAGAGACCAAGCAGGATACAACTGTGAGCAGGGAGGACAGCAGGGACACAGGAGTAGGGATCATCCCTTTTGCACCCAATGGCTTTTCCCAGGCGGGCAGCTGGGTGTTGAGAGCCCCTAACCTGGTGGGGAGAAGTGAGTCAGCATTCCCAGCTGTGCTGTTAACTGCTCACTGAGGCTCTTCTGCACCTGGACACACCACAGCATCCCATGGCACAGCCCTGGGCCTCACTGCACACTTCTGTGCAAACCGGGATGCACACCTCAGCACAGGCAAGGAGGACAAGCACTTCCCACAGTTCCCCAGCACTTGTCCCAAGCATCCCACAGGCTGTGTGCCTGGCTGCTAAAGCAAACCACTAGCATCTTGAGAGAAATCACACAGCACAAAGAACCTGGGCAGTTCAGCCCTTGTTTGGGAGCAGCACGAGCTTTCCAGGCCTGGCAGAGGATGATGTCCCTGCTGAAGGCACAAATGCCACTCAGTGCTTTGGGCAGAACAGGTTTCTGCTGTGCTGTGGGCTGCAGCATTGCTCTCAACAGAGTTCTGGCACTTTGGGAAAGTCATTAACTGAGCTTAGGCTCTCCAGGTTCACATCATGTCAGACACAGCTGCAGAAGAGGAATTTTCCAAGCTACACTGAGCCCACCAAGCCCTCCTGCAGCTGAGCATTACACTGTGGGGTTTCTCAAAAACAGCATCCCCATAGTCACCACTTCCACCACGAAGTGCTGCCTTTCAGTCACAGCCTTCTCCTTTGCCAGCCTGCTGGATCTCACCTTGCCTCTGGATTTGGTGGGATACCCCTGCTTTGGGGCTGGGGAGCTCCTCTGTGCACAGCATGGCTCTGGTCACCCCAGAAAGCAGCTGCCAAGCACAGGTGAGCAGGAGGGCTGGCACAGTCTGGCAGGTGGGCCCAGGAGACGTGGCAGTGGGCCTCCAACACTGCAGCAGACCAAAGTGAAAGGAATATCCCTGATCAGGCTTGGAGGCAGCATGCAGAAAGCTGCTGTACTGGCTCTTCTTGGCATCCCCAAAACACAGCCTCTGCTCTCCATGCTCTCAGAAGGCCAAGGGAGCAGCACGCAGCGTTGGAGGAAGGAGGCTGCCAGCTTTGCTCTCTCCCCACTTAGAACAGATCAATTCTCCTCCCGCTGAATCAGCCCCACTAATGGCTGCGTGTGCAGCAATTACAAACACAGACCTTCCCTTCAGCGCTGAAGAAATGCCAGCGCACAGCACAGAGAAAGTTGTGAGCCCGCATGGATCTCGCTGCATTTCTCTAACAAACATGGGCATTGCTGAGTGACGACAACGCACAAAGAAGTCCCTGGGGAATCCCTGTGTCCCTACTCATCCCAGCCCAGCATAGCCTTGATGGAACAGAGGTTTCCTAAGCTGCCGGAGAACACTGCTGAGATGAAAGCAGTCCTGGGTGGAGGATGGAGACAGGGATATTTGGAAACATCTCTGCTCCCAAGAAGACAGCCCCACTGCTGTTCTGAGCACTGGGATGAGTCCAGGTTGTTTTATTTACTGAGTCCATTGACTGCATGGTGGGACAGGGCTGGTTTGTATTAATGCCAACACGTGAGCAGCGCCCTTCGTGGCTCTGGTCTGGCACTGTGAGTGATGTTTGTATTAATGGCCCACAGCAGAGCATCCTTCTGAGCGAGAGCCTTGGGATAAACACAGCTGCTTGAGGTATCTCAGGACTTAGCTATTTCTGCAGAAAAGCTGCTTTGCTTTGTTTGACAGCATTCAAACCCCTCCCTCTGGTACCCTGTGTCATACACAGCACCAGACAAAGGTCCTCAGGACAGGCAAAAGAGGCAACTGCCTTGCTGAAATGGGAAGGGAAGATGCTGAAGCCACCTCCCGGCAATCCATCTCCATCCCAAGCCCTTTGATCTCTCCACTGGTAGGGTCCCTGACTGATGTCCTCCAGGCCCATGGGAACTCTGTCTAAGCCTTGCTGAATTCACCAGCCTCAGGCAAGGCTCAGCTCGTGGTCACCAAACTGTCTCTAAAACCTTGACTTTCACACTGGCTCAGCTCCTGTGGTGCTTCTGAGCACACTGCAACAAAGCCACACGCAAGCCTGTAATGAGCCGTAACTGAACCAGAGCCCTAATTTAACGCCACATAACCAAGCAAGCAAGATGACACAGGGAATGGAAATTACAATGTCCTTTTGGGGGCACTGGAATGGAAATTTTCCCTTTATTCTGCCATCTGCTTCTCCCAGGGCACTTGTGAGCCGGCTAGGCCTCTGATGGCACCAGCACAGCACTGTGGGATCTGCTTGGATGCACGTGGCAGCTTCCTACAAATCCAGGGCTTTGGCTGCATCAGGCCTCCAAGGAGCAGTCCTTCTCGGAGCAGAGCTATCGCGATGTCCCAGAGCGAGCACACGCGAGGCAGGGAAGCGTCACCTCCACACGCGGCTGTCAAAGGGCTCTGCCTCCCAACAGATGCCACAGCCAGGTGTGGAGAGGGCACGCATGGGGTTCTGCCACCATGTGTCTAGCTGAGCCTGTCCTCCACCTACATCCCTGCTTATACCACACCCATGGGGCTCATCATGAGCTGAGAGCACGTCAGGGCAGAAAATTCTCTCCATGAAGCTGTTAGATGCAGAGCTGAGATTACATGGGAGGTCTGACCCTGAGGAGCTCGTGGAATGGGTATTGGAGCTGCTCAGAGCAGCGTTTGCATCGACCTTATTGTTAACTGCTTCCAACAAGAGAGCAAAATGTTCCCGCTGAAATGGTGATGAGGGACATGGCAGGAAAGCTCACGGCAAGGCCAGAAAAGGTGCTGTGTGGGAATGGATTCTGCCCTGCTGACAGAGCATGACCTCGAGGTGGGAGACGGGGAAGAGATTAGTGTCCATGCTGCTGCATTTGTTGCCAGGTTCCTCACGGCACCTATGCTCCCTTTACCTCATGTCTGAAATCTTCCCTGACTCGTCAAGCAGGGAAACTGAGGCAAGGGCTTCCTGGCCTTACAGGCCATGTGGAGGACCCTTGATGGTTGTCTCAGCCCCAGGGTGAGTACTGGCAATGGAAGTGAAACAGGAGGTGGGAGATAACTGAAGTGAAGCCTCAGAGGGAAGGGTGGAGTGAGGACTAGGACAAAGATGAGGACGAGGACTGGTTGCCTGAAGATCCCAGATCCACTCCCTTGGGAGCCTCAGCCGCACAGCTTCCCATGCTAGCACACGCTGAACTCTGCATTTAGGTTATGGGACTCATTTAAACTGGAGTCTTGGCTGATGCCTCCATTCCCTAGTTGAACAGTACACCACTGAGTTAATAAAACTCTCCCATAAAAGCCATGATGCTGGCACTTTTCAGCATCCATGTCTTTTTCCCATTGGTGGAATAATCATAAAACATCTGCTCTAAAGTTTCGATTAAACAAGGCCAAACATGTTTATGTTTTAAAGCAGCAAGGAAGTCAACTACGCTGACATGAACACAGCCAGGAAAGTCCCCAGTACTTCCTTGGGAGCAGAGGTGACCCTTTACCCTGCTGAGCTTTGGCCAAGGGGCACAGGCCTGTCTCTGCCCTGCTGTTGTCATGACACTGATGTCATTCCTTATGGGATGGGACTTCTGGGCACAGTCATGCTGGAACAGGATCTAGACATTTTATAAAGCAGCCCAGTGACCTAAAAACTGGCTTCCCATGCAAAAGGGGTTTAAGCTTTTACAGAGCTGTTTTGAAGGGGGTGAGAAGCTTCAAGAAGACACCCAAAACTGCTTATCCTTATTAACCTCAGTGGGAAGGGGCACACAGCCTGCCAGGTGTTTAGAGGTGCATTTCTTTGAGAGGAGATCTTTCCTTGTTCCTTGTACTCTGCTCAGGGGTAGGTTAAGGCGACAGCTCCAGGGTAAGGGCCCCTCCATTATCAAAACACAATAGTGACTGGTCTGGTGAACTCAGTGAATGAAAGCAAAGATGAAGCTCCCCTGAAGCATTTCTGTCAGGAAGACCAAGGAAACCCAAACTCCTTCATGAACACAGAAAAATTTTCCTCATCATCTCCCCGGGCCACTAACCAAACATTAATAGGATCAACAGAAATATGACATGAGCTGCAGTCCTGAAGCCTTCCAGATCCACCCCATCGTGGCCCTATTGCAACCCAGTGCTGTCATACAAAGCTGGAGTTATGCTGAGCTGGGGATGATGTCTGTGCCAGGACCACTTCTGGGCTCTCAAGAAGTCCATTTACATGCAGCAGCAATGTGCTTTTCAACCACAGAGAGCCTTGAGGCACACTCACAGCCTGATCTGACAGCATCGCTCCCGGCCCATGGAAGGATTAGCTGACAGACCGGAGATAAGGATTTAGGCTTATTCTGCTACTGTTTGGAAATAAATGATGCAGTAAATGTTTTTGCAGGGAATGAAACCAGCAGAAAAGCCCAGGGGATGGCTGGGTCGTTCAGGTGACAGCAGCCACACCGGATCACTGGCCTCAAGGATGCTCTTACCTCCAGCTTCAAGTACAACCTATGCAGTTCAGGGCAAGCACCCCCACCTTGCTCAAGCTCACATCTGCCTGGCATCTGCTCTGGTCCATGCCAAAGCACAGCAGGGCACATGGGTCTCAGGGCCCCAGCTGACCTGCCTTTGCTTGTTGGAAGTCACCATTTAAACTGGGTAAGTCACAGTGCTGGGACCAGCCTGCAGCTCAGCAGCACACATCTGCCAGGAAAGGCCTGGGAGCAAAGGTCAGGATATCCAACAGTCAGGGAGTGCCAAAAATAGGATCAGACCTGGAAGCATATAGGATTGTCGCTGGAAATAAACCAGAAGGAATTGGGCAGGGCCTGTGGGCAGAGGTCACCTGTCCCTAAATGGTGGGTAGCTGCCCACAGCACACCACAGGGCTGGCCGGTTCACAAACATCCGTGGCAGAGAGGAGGGAATGCCTGATGGAATGGATGGGCTCTGCAGCAGCAGAGAGCTCATAGCCTGGTCAAATACATGGCCATCAGGGAGCACAGCCATCGTCACAGCTCTTTGTCTGCTTTGCCAGGGGCTGGCTGGGACTCCATATCTTTGCTCACCCCCACTGCAGTGTCCTCTGGCCAAGCAGAAGTTGTGCACGCAGCAGGAGCTGTTCCCTGAAGAACATTCCCTGTTCTTGCTAACTCCAGAGCCTCGAGCAATGTCTCTTACAGACCACTAATTTAGGCACCTAAATATAGCCATAAAAAGACCACATTTAGCATGAAAACTTCAGGGAACAAGGCCAAGCTGAGTGCAGACTTGTCTCATGGCTGTCCCCACAGCTCCTCTGAACTGGGCATTACGATGATTTGTTACCTCCTTCTGTACCAGCTGCAGAAACCCACCAAAACCATTTAAATCTGTTGGTCTTCTGCCTTTCAATTGTCTGACACAAGTTCAAAACAGGGATGTGGTCACAACCCTTGGTTCATGAATAAATAGCCAAATAAATAGCTTCAAAGAGAAGGATAAATTTTAAAGTCATCCTAAGACATTATGGGTCTGAAATGAGCCAATACCCTTAACTCTGCCCTGCACAGATGCTGTGATTAGGAAGCATCAGCAACAGGGTCCCAAGAGGTCGCACTGTGTTTTGTCAGCCTTGGGGACAATTTGGCTATACTCTGATTGTGAGCTCTGGGTGTGTGAGATGAAGAACAGCTTTCTTTTGGGTGTCATCACCCTTAGTCACTGGGATGAGCCAACATCTATAGGCTCTATTTGAACAGAACAGCTCGGTGAGAAAACAAACTCTTCACAAGGTACATGGAAAAGATTTCCAGTTGTATCACTTAACTGATTTGTACTAAGAACTGAGAAAAACCATTGTGCGCTCGTTGTGCTTGGCAATCACCCTGTCCTGGCACACTGAGACCTCCTGAAGGAGTCAGAGTGGAATAAAATGCCTAAAAGCTTTCTCCTCAAACCTGGGGAGTCCTGGTGGTGCAAACCATCACTGGGATAAGGACAGAGAGATGGGATGCCCTTTCCTTCACCTCACTGTGGGAACAGGTAGTGCATCACTCACTCAAACCCTGGATCCAGCCCTACTGGATTCAGAGTTTCTGCAGTGCCATTTGACTCATCGGGATGGGATCAATTACTTTAATCAGCTTTTAACTTGTGGGGAAGCCCCAATACTCAAAGCCTGTCTACATGCCATGTGTTAAAATGGCATGGGATGCAAAGGCTGGTGGGGGCATTAGTGCCCCGTGTTTTAGCTGTGGGATCTCAGACCTAAGCAGCGGGGAGGAAGGAAACAAGAAGTGGATTTTAATTGAGATTGTCCATAAAACCCACTAGACAGGCAGTACCTTGTGTTCTAGCTCGACTTCAAATACTGCTGCAATTCCAGTGACACCCAGACACCAAACCTCAGTGTAACCTGGACAATCCAAAAGCTGCCCAGGCTTCCCTAACTCTTGCACCCACCATAAGGGGCCACATCTGCAGCATCTCTTCACCTGGGCTGGCAAACCAGTAGTGAAAGGCTTGGGCACACACAGTACCCACAGGCACGTACATCAAACCCATCCAGAGGGATAAAATCAAGGATATGCCCTGCAGAGTGCAGTGACACCAGCATTCTTAAGCTGCAGCCCTTGATTCCTGGCAGGCAGCACCGTCAGCCACCCAGCAACGCTTCCTTATCACTCAGCATCTCTTTCTCTTTTTTTTTTTTTATTACTTCAGCTTTACTTTAGCATTTTGGCATGCCAGCTCAGTAGGCTGTTACGGATTAGAGTTTAATAAAAGCAATCAAACACGGATGTGAATATGCAGCTCCTGCAACTCTTGGGTACTGCTGTTATATCACAGAGGACAGCATCTCATGAGAGAACATTTCCAGTTGTATGAATAGCATATTTTAAAAAGTTGCAGTTTTTTCAATACCTTTTTCTCTAGCCACCATTGTTAACCTACGCATGTCCAGCTTAATCACCTTTTAACTACCTTAAGAAAGTCCAGTTGCTGGTTGTTTTTTTTTTTTTTAACACAGCACCTTCTCTAATTTTTTTTAAATACAGTTCATAAAAGTATTTGCATAGGAAATATATCCTTGGTTGCTGCTTACATGGGAGCATGTGAAAATACTTCATTTTAGATAAATACAAGTACACTGGACACCAGATTTTGCTATTATTAGAAGTAAAAATAAACGTCCTTGCTCACAGAAGCCTCATATGTAATAACATTAAATGCCAATGGCATGAAAGATGTATTATGACTGATACTCTTCCACTTATGAAAGAACTCAGTCTGCAATTTAATGTCAAGCCACATTGCTCTCTTTCTCTTTCCTGCTCTCCATGACTGAACTCAGGGATGCTGCAGAAATTGCACTAGATATTTAAACCATGTGAACAATTGTGTCATCTCAACAATGCATTCTCCTGTGTATTTTTTATCTAAACCATAGAGTCACCTGGGGTAGAGCTAGGAGGAGTTAGTCCACTAGTGCACCCTTGTCCTTGGTGGGAGCAGCTGCTCTTAAATTGCTTCTGAGAGATGCTTGTCCAGTCCTTGGGTTGCCCAGCACAAGAGGCCCTGAGCAGTGGATTGTCCCACTCTGCTCCCAACACCTGCGCAGCCATTTCTTTTGAAACCCCCAGGAATGGTGCTGCCAGCCCATCTCCTGGTGACATCTGTCAGCATGTCCCTCTTACACCCACTGAAACCTTCTCCCTAAGCCTTTTCCTGCTGTCTTATTACCTCAGAGCACTGCCTTCCTTATCCTGCCAGCCCAGGATCTCTTTGGGAGTGCTCATCTCTCTCATTTCCCTACTTCCAGACGCTCAGCTGGCTGCACCGTCCTTACTGCTCTCCTGCTCCTCGTGTCCTTCAACCCTGGTACCCGAAACTGGAGCAGAGGCCTTTGCACTGCAAAGCAGTGCAACAGGATCAGCTCACGTTTCCTGCTCACTCCTCTCCTGCCTGTGCTGTCCAGTATATCTCTGCTCAAGAGAGATCTTTTTCTGTTCACCTCCTCGGTCAGTTATTCCAACCTCCCTTCCCTCTCCTTCTATTTGCCTCCGTCCTCACTGAAGTGCATCCTGTTTACTTCAGACTGAGTCTCCCCATTTGCCTCAGATTAAATGAGTTGCACAGCTTCTCTCCACCTGCTGCACAGGAAACAGCCAGGCAAATGATAAATTCCACACAAACACTCCCAGGCCTGGGAACCAGACACACTGTTAGCCTGGACGGCGTAGGACGTCACGCTAAATCGCATCAGCCACGACTGAGTTATGCTGCAGCATGCAAATCAGGGCTTAAAAGAGGTCAGCGAGAAGCTGGACACAGGACAAGCACGGGAAATCCTGCAGCTAGAGCTGTTGCTCTTCCCTGGGATTTCACACAGTTACAACAGCTGAGAAACCCCTTCCTGCCCCACACACAGATAGGGCCCAGCTGTATCCCGCCACAGTGCTGCTTTGCCCTGGGAGCTCCTGTGGGTTGCTGGTGTCAGTCCTCTCCTGGAATGGGCTTGGCAGAGTGCTGGTCCATGCGGGATGTTTGTTGCTGCCTGTTGAGGCACCTCCACTCTGAGCTCATGCATCCTGCAGTGATGCTGAGGTTGTGTTACACACTCCCCATCCATGTTCAGTGACCCAGCTGCATTGGACTGCCCATAAGGGTTTGAGCAAGAGCAGCACAGAGAACAGGATTCATACTGGTCTGACTGCAAACACAGGGCCCAAGCCCTGCATATCAGCCAGAAGCAGACAGGATAAAACAGTACAGAATTCCAGCAACATGCAGGGAGGCAGCTCAGGGAGTACTCCTCTGGGGCACAGGCACCCACGGAACCACTCATCTCCTTCTGGGAGGCACTGCCAGCAGTGTGCTGATATGCCCTGACCTGATCAACAGCTGCTCTGCAGGAAGGAATCTGGGATGGACCTGAATATGGGCTCCCTGGCATGCAGTGATGGAGATGGCAACAGGGCCGGAGTAGGGGATGCTCCCGTCCCACCAGCAGACCCAGATTACCACACGCACTGGTGACATGTCCCTACCCACGCCTCACACTGACCCTGCCACCCAGGAACAGGGGGTCTTCTGGGTCCTGTCTGGAGGCAGAGATGAGGTATACTCTGAATAAGAAGCAAATCTAGATTCTGTGTTCATGTAAGCTGTTCAAGCAGGAGGCAGCCAATTTTAACAACAATCCAGTCTTAAGATGCTGATCTGGCTCCAGCCCAAGTCTTTGTACTAAGCTCCTTGACATCCTGTTTAGAAAAGCATTATTAAAATCTAATTGCTTCATGCCTATATTGCTGTTTTAATTATAACAGAAGCAGGAGAGAGAGATGTGAACAGTAATCAATCTCTCTGATACTAATACATTTTTGAAGAAGGAACTGGCCATGGGAAAAGCCAATCCAACATCATCTGCAGAAACCAGAGGGAGATATTCCTAGCGATTGTCCACACTGCCAACAGCACAGTCTCAGTGTGGCCAGGGGTGGCCTCCCTAAAGTGCTCTTTGCTTTGAGACACTGACTGAGATGCTGCACCTGAATTAATTTTATACGTTTGCTGCTGTGTGTCTGTTGTACCAAAATGTAATTACTTCAGAGCCATAGACCAGTTAAACCCATCTGCTCAGCTGGCTGCTGAAACTAACGGATATTCTTTGCAACAAAGTAGCGCAAAATAGAGGCACGGTGGGAAGAAAATTATG
Organism: Rhagologus leucostigma; assembly: GCA_013397725.1. Lineage (NCBI taxonomy): Eukaryota > Metazoa > Chordata > Aves > Passeriformes > Rhagologus > Rhagologus leucostigma. Next base: position 461,127 of record VZTD01002389.1, on the reverse strand, counting down.
TGGAAGTCCTCAAGGTCCTTAAGGCAAACACTTCCCAAAGTAATCTCTCCTCTGCTGAGCAAGTCCCACGGGGACCAAAGATGGAACAACGTTAACCAGCAGCTGGCAGTTTCAGCAAAACAGTGGCCAAGATGGCAAAATAAATTACCTGACAAATAATTGCAGATGTAAGGACTAGAGGGGACCTGCTGACAGAGGTTAACTGACACTGATGCACATCCTTAACACTGTGGATGTGTCCACTACAGAAAAATTCTTCACCTAAAGTGGTGTCAAGCACTGGAAGAAGCTGCCCAGGGAAGCTGTGGTGCCACAACGCTGGAGGAATTTCAAAGATGTGCAGACATGGCAGTCAGGGACATGGTTTAGTGGTGTGCTTGGCAGTTCTGGGTTAACAGTTGGAACAATGACACAAAGCCGGTCACCGTAGTGTCATTCAAAACCTCAAAACACCAGCAAACACGGCCTGATCCTTGTCTCGCTCTTTGTGTTGCTGGAGCTGGGACTGAGGCAATGGTTGAAGCAATGCTGCCAGGCAAACAGCCACCATTCCTCCTGGGGGCCCTTGGAGAAGGTATCTCCTTGATAGATATGGCAGCGATCTTGTCACATCTGGATACTGTTGCCTTTTCCCGGGCTTAAAATTGAAAGCCAAACACGGCTAGCAGGGAAAAAAGGGTTTTATCTCCATATTTATTTAAGGATCCTCAGGTGCATCACATCCAGGGGGAATGCACCGAAATGCACCCCAGGATGCACACCGAAAATGCACACACACGATAATTCGCGTATACAGTTATAGACCTTGCACATTAGCATATCTATCAAAGATTCCCCAATGAGAGGCTCAAGAGAAGCCCTCGCCCTGAGGAATGTTCCCCCTGGATGGGCCTATCTTGGTTTACAGAATGTGTTCTGGAGAGGACCTTGGTGTCTGGGGCTTTCTGACCCCCAGCTGCGAGGCTTCCAAGATGTTTAGTCTCCTGGCTTAACGGAACTTTGGGTCTAAGCTAGTTATCAGACTCGGGGAATTACAAGTATGTGGGCTAAAAGCACTAAGGATATATAAAAGCTATATAAAAAGGTATATAAAAGGGTATATAAGAGGGGTATATAAAAAAGAAAAAAATCATCATGGCATCAATACCACTTCTGGCTGCAGATTCCAATGGCATAGTCAGATCATCATCTCAGGCGGGGTCACTTCTTCCCAGGCTTTTCTGTTTCCATTCTGACCTAAGCCCCGTCAATGACTCCTGGTATCGCCCCGGTGTGAGGAAATCCCTGAAACTCAGATGTGTCATCAGGCTTTGAGTCTTGGGGGAACTAGTAAGGACTGAACAAGACCTGGTGATGTTTTGAGAGTCCTCAAGGTGACAACCAGAGTTATTCCTCTCCACGAGCACAAAGCAGATGCCTACACTTCCCTAGAGGAGTGGTGGTAGCAATTGCTTTGTAGAAATAATGTTGCCTTAACCCCCTGTATCTCACTGTTTCTCCCATGAAACAGTTAACCCCGTGGATCCTCCGCGTAAAGTGCTGAGAGATGCAGACACCACAAATGCCACGGCATGGTGGTTCCTCCAGGCCCCTTGCTGATCCAGCTCTTCTCCTCTCTGTGAGGGAATAGTCACCATCATTTGAGAGCTGGGTGAGACACAGCCCATCAGAGGATGAGCCCATTACACTGCTGCATGCCTGGCATCAAGAACAATCCGGGAAAGAGATGTTTTCACAGCTGGCAACCAAGCAGGAAACAAAAGGAAGACAGAAAGGAGGCACTTGCGCTCAGAAAATTAAATCCAAATTACAGTAATTATACTTGCATTAACACTCTATTTGCCATAAAGATGCATAACATCCTTAGGTGAGAGCTGCAACTGTCCTGAAGGTGAGAAGAAGGTAACTGGAGAAAGAGTGCCAGTGTCTCCCTAGCCCGTAAAATCCTTAAGAAGTCTGGATCATCATGAATGGTTGCTTGTAATCTAACTTCCCCCTCATTTACAACCACCTGTAAATGAATCAGCAATCCAGCAAGAGCAGCAGAGCTGATGTATTCCAGCAACCCATGATTTAACCATAAAGAAAGGCATTGTTTTCTATATGACAATCTGGGGCTCGGATGCTATTGTGGTGTACAAATGTGAGACAAATGCTCACCTCACTCCATGATGAAATCACTTCCTGTTGGAGGCATGGAATCACTAAGTTGGGCTCATTAGCATAATTCTGAGTCCTTGGACCACAGAAACTTAATTCAGGTTCTGCACCTAAGCAGAATCAAGCACAGTGGAGACCAGCCCTGGCAGATGTTGTAGGTACTTTGGGAAGGTCTTAACTGAAATCACTTCCTTGATTTCAGTCCATATCCCCATGTGAAGATCTGGTACAAAGCCTTTCAAAGTTCTTGTGACTTCCATGCCACCAGGTCCTTCCAAGACTTTATACGTGGACTCTGCTAGATCAGCTGAGGAATTAGTAAGAAATTTCAAATGCCAGTGAGGACACCAACCCACCATCCCAAATAAATCTGCAGATTGCTCTGAGATTTCATCCGTTATTTCACTGATAACTGCTCTTTCGGGGTGATTTTTCAGCTCATTACTCTTCCTGCTTCTGGCATAACTTCTGCACTCTCCTGGTTTAGCTCAGACATGCACTTGCCATTTGGCTTGGCACCAAAAGACAAGTGCAGAACCACAGAAGATTCCCTCAGGAAGGACAGGTAAAGCCAAGGATGGCTGACAACAGCCCCTGTGTAATCTATGGCGTAAAAGCAGCTGTCAGTCTAGTAAGCAGCCCAAGTGTTTGCTATTTCCTGTCGTACAATAGATAAGAGCTTCAGCAGATTGTCTGCAGAAGGCTGCAACACAGGCAGACAGTTCCAAGGCAGAAGGCGCTAATTAAGAAACACTAGGTGAGTGTTAATGAAAGAAATTTTGAGAGGTGAGAGAAAGCAAAGAGGATGAACCCTTCTCACCTCCTGTCCCTGGTCCTGAGTGCCATGTTCTTCATCACTGGGAAAAAAGGAAAAGAGCTTTCTAGGAAGGAAAGAAGTAAGAAAAGGAGATGACGGGTCTGGTGGATCAGTGCGTCTGTTCTCTGCCCTGGTGATGAAAAACAGGCTATAAAAGGTCTTCATTTTCAGCTAATGGTTTCACCTACGGAAAGAGAGGCAGAAGGTAGTTTAAGGGGTGAAACGGAGGTGTTGATAAACCAGACTGAGGCCAGCAGAGACTACCAAGACTGTTGGTGGCTGGAGGATTTGCACTGAACAGATACTAGGAGTGCTGGGCTTGTTCAGCCTATAGAAGATGCAGTTCTGGGTGACCTAACAGGCACCTACCTGCACCCAAGTGGAGGATATTAAGAAGACAGAAATGGACTCTCTGTGGGAGTGCACAGCAGGAGAATGAGTCACAACAGCCATAAACTGAAACAGGGAAGGATTCAACGTGACATAAGAAAGTTTTTCTCCACTGTGACAGTTAGTCATTGAAACAAGACTCCAGAGTGGCTGTGAGATCTCCAGCCTTGGAGTTTTTCAAGAGAAGCCTAAGCCCTGAGCAACCTTGTCTGATCTCAGGGCTGTACTTGCTCTGAGCTGGAGGTTGGACTAGAGATATTCCAACATCACCTCCAGCCTGAACGTGCCTGTGGCTCTGCAATCCCAGGACGTTATTCATTACCAGGTGTAAACTGGTGGATGAGTCGCAGCTCTACTCTGCTCTGCTGTTATTGCAGACAGTATTTCTAAGCAAATGCTGTCTTAAACCTTATATTGCTCGTAATGTCAGGAGCAGTGCAGAGCAATACAGCCCTCAACTGGGCAGTTCCCAGCCCCTGGAGAGCACAGGCACAGAGGGGACCAGTTCTCCAGCACCCTCCTCTCAGGGTATCTAGGCACTGTAGAAGCTACACAGACCAATTTGAACGTTGGGGTCAAAGGCGTAAAGAGAGGAAGAAAGTCCCTCAGTGAAAAATGACAACCAGGAAGCACTGGAGAAAACCCATGGAGAGCAGAAGCCTGAGGCAGATGGTGATAGGACCAATGAGGAAGCTGGACTAAGAGCCTGTGAGAGCTGGCACCACAGGGATGAGAAAATGGGGATTGTTTCCCCATGCCTATCCACAAGTGGAAAAGCTGACATAAGAGGAGAACTTATATAATCCCAGACATGTAGGACAAGTACATGTTTTCCCACTATGCTTGTATGAAGGGCAGGAAAGGGATAACATGGGTTTAGTGTCCATAAATTCCCAGTTATTGTAGCACCTTGTTTTTGCTGAGTGCTTGCAGTTTGATCGTTTAACACACAGGTTAAAACCAAGCCATAATCAACACGACTGAGGAGTTCAGGAGTCTGTAAATCTCTTCACGTGCAGCTATGTGGCCTGTTCTGAGCTGTCATTACCTCTCTGTAAAAGTTGTGAATCTCTCTCTGTAATGCTGCCTGACAATTCCCCTATCATTTCAATAAGATCAAAAAGTGGAAGTAGATTTAATATATTTTTAAACGCAGAAATAACCATAATGATTCACACAGCTTCAGTCAGTAACCTGAACACAATAATGACTCTTCCTGGAGCTAAAACAGAGCTTTCACTAAAAGACAAGGTGTTTTGACCTGAAGGTGTTCGAAGGATGCAGACAAGCTAGCGCCACACTTAATACGTGTGCTCAAGCCCTTGTTTAATTTGGTCAGCTGCCAAATCTCATTATATCTCTGTCTGCTAATTTTAAGGAGCTTTCCTCCATTGCAAATCCCTCCCCATGCAGGTGCCTTTAGGATGAGATCAAGTTATATTTTGTTAAAATACATTTAGCTATTTTATAGAATTGTACTATGTGCTATATACTATATATCATATGATCTATGATCTATGATCTATGATCTATGATCTATGATCTATGCATACAATATAGAATATAATTGTATTACATATACAATCTTAGATCACAAATTTTAAATTATAAGTTATAAAGCTTAATTTACTTTCAAGGTCCTCAAAACCTCCTTGAAGTCATATTTCCCAGGCCTCAGGTCAACCATATTGGTCTTTCAAGACTTGCTTTCCATTTTTTGTCAATCAGTCAGCCAATCAATCAATCAATCAATCACCTCCACTGCAGACTCAATCCTGGATGTGTGAGAACCCCTTCCTAGTTACATTTAAAGTTCTGCTGGTCTCAGCTCTCTTTAACTGAATCCATGCAGGTGTTTTGTAGTGCTTCTTCTTTTAAGCAGAGCGTTTATTTTTCAGAGAAAGTCCATGTTCAACCATTTTTTCAGGCATAAGTAGCATCTTGACAAAGGCTTACCAAAGGTCTGAGTCAAACAGCAATTGCCAAGTAAGGCTGAAAGCCCATGGAGTACTAAGTGTACAAGGGGCTGTGGTGGTGGTGAAGAGATCTCATGTTGATAGACAAGCAATTATTTCTGAAGCAGGGGAAACAGGTCAGTTGCAATGTTTAAGTTTCCTCTAGGTCCTTCAACCACATCACGTATCCTTCAATGACATCAAGTAACATGTGGTATTTCTGCAGCACCTCCCAGGCCAACCCACAGGAGCCTTTCAAAAACCTGGGGTTACTCACTCACGGGGAGAGGCAGGGACAAGGAGCACTCAGGAGTGTCACCAAAGCCTGCAGAAGGCCAAAAGCACGGGCTGTGAAGTACAGGCACAATGTCTGTACCTCTCCAGTGAACCCCTGCCAGTGACTACAAGCCGGGTAAGGGACAGGGATAGAGAGGAGGGGGAGTACCAATTGCCTTCTCTTGGGAACCCCTGCTCAGCCTGGCACCACAACTGAGTATTTCGGAGATAAGGGGACGGAGGGCTGGAGTTCTCTCCACCGAGCCACCTCTCTTTCCTCCTTTGCAGGTAGGCAGTGGTGGTGCCCCATTGTCTTGCTGCTTTCCTAAGTTAGAGCTCAGACTAACCTAGACTTGAAATGCAGGTCTGACTGATTGCAGAGATTTTGCCTACCACACCAGCATCTGAAAAATCATGGCTGACAGCACACCAAGGGTAAAAGCACTCTGAAGAATGAAATTCCCCCACACAGCAAGGTGCAAGCAACTTCGAGTTTTTCCTGTCACTGCAGAAGGGATGGCAGATCCTTCTGCAAGTCTTTATACCCTACAGCTAGTCAGGATTTCCATCCTTGGGCACTGCACTTCAGGCCCAAGCTACCCCAGGCTCTCCCTGTTGCAGAAGCAGGACCCACATCCCTCTCTTTTGCTGGTGCTTTAGGCTGGAAAACCCCATGAGGTTGAATTAAGTGAAACACCACCTCCACAGCCCTGCCTTTGGCTTTGTGGCAGCAGACAAGAAGAGGTTTCTCAGGGTAGGTTTCCCTTTCACTTGTGCAGCCTAACTTTTTCAGTCCCCAGGTTGCAGGAGCCATTTGGGCTGCAGTGTTTTTACTGCACAGCTTTTCTTCTTGAACAAGCAGTTCTAATTGAAACCAAATCCATCAGCCTTTTGCTCAGCTCTACTACGAACTCAAACCAAGAGGCAAAGCCTGGCATGCTTTTTGGTTTTTTTCATTGACATGAAATACACAAAATTATTAATTTCCTGCACTCCCACTGGATGTCCATCGGTTGGCCAGGCCAGATAAAATGAGAGCCTTTGAGTTCATTTCTCTCGCTTAGCAGGTTCTTTCAGTGCAGATCAAAGCAGGAGGCCTAATTCTGGAGAGAGATGAGCATCCTCCAGTCTCACAGCTGCATTTGCAAAGTAGTTTCTGGTCATTCTGTTGTCTGACTGTTTTGGTGTCTGACTTCTGACAGCAAGTCTATATAATCATCAAAAAGTCAGACGAGGGAAAAAAATAAGAAAGCAGTAACTGAACAGTGCTGATATTCATGCTTCCTCCTGTGCTTCTGGGAAGGATCCTTTCCCCTTTCCTGCAATCCCAAATCCTCAGGATATCAGAGCCCACACCAGCAACCAAGTGGGGAGATTTCTGGTCTAGCTGAGCAGGGTTAGTGTGTATCCAGACAGCACAGGCTTGCAGGGAAAGGTAATGACTTTCATTAACCCAAATAATACATATCTGGAGAATAAAATACCAGCTGTAGGGCATATGCACTTCTCTTTTCTTCCCGGGCATACTTATTCGCTTAATAAAAGGTGCTATCTGTGCCCACAGACTTTGGCTTGATTTCTGTGTTTGAGACCATCCTGACCACAACAGTCCCAGCCCCCTGGGAAGGGCAGCAGTTACCAAATCTGATCAACCTAACAGCCTTAATCTGATGCATTTCCTGGAGGGATTTCCGGGGATGACAGGGATCAGGAAGCTGAAAAAGGTAAATGTAGCAACTACCCAGAAAAGAAGACCATTCAGTTTAATCTCACTTTTCAGAAGATGAATGGAACAAGTCAACAACCTGTAAGTGCCTGAAATGCACCATAACTAACATGAATTTGCACCAAAGAAGTCATGCTGCACCAATCTGATTTCTCTTTGCAACAATACAATACATCTTGTGGATGGGAAAGGCACAGCAGTCATTATCCATGACTTCGAGAAGATTTTGCCATTGCCTCCCTTGATATTCTGACCCTGAAGTGAGACAACAGATCTACATAAAGTGAGTAGAAACTGGTAAGACCCAGCTGACTAGTTGTACCCAGAGCTGTCAGCACTGAGGTGTGTGTAACTCTCACAGCTTGGTGGTCTGGAGGGGATCTGGTCAGAGTTTCTGTTAGTGTTTGGACACTGGAAGAGATGGGAAGGCTGCAGGTGTCCAGGAAGACAGGACTGGAATTTGAAATCACTTTGCTGGACCAGAGATGTGACCTGGAAAACCTGCATGTGAATTCATAAGGACAAATGCAAGACAATGTGAGACATTGCGAGTGAGCAGGGACAGTCCTCAGCACAAACACAGGATTGTGGGGAGGGAGTGTTCTGCCATCAGGGTTGGAGTTAGAGGGATAGTCACCTGGATGGCACCTGGCACTCCTGCGAAGCAGCGAAACAGTCAGCCCTGCCACTGCTGAGGAATGGGAGCATCATGGGCAGGCATGTGAAAGGTTCTCTTTACAGGCAGCACCCACAGGACACGGTGCAGCAAGGGCACAGTTCATGGAAGCTGGTCTGGGGGACAACAAGAAGATTTCAGCCCAACAGGTGGCAGGTGAGAAAACACTACATTGCCCTGGCAGAACAGGACTCTGCAGTGACCAGGCCCCGTGAGGGGTGAGGAGCTCAGGCACACCCTCGATTGAGAGCAGTGGGATCACTGGAAGCTCCCTGGTGAGATATGGGAGTAGAGGAGACGAGGGGATGTTTGCTCTAAGACGGCCTCACACAGTTGGTGCCTGGCATCCCATCTCACAAAATCAGTCAGTGAACTGGAGCATAACAGTTTCCCTCCAGGAGAACCTCGGAGCTGCTTTGATTGCAGCCGTCACTGCATCTCGCAAAGCCAGCAGGACTGTAAGTCAGACCCTCTTCTCCTCTGCTTCACAGGGCTCTTTCTTTTCTCCACGGGATAAAAATAATCCTCTTGCATCAGTTCCATCACTGTGAGCAGTGAGACATTTTATTCATCGGTGATCCCTTCCCTTCTCTCATTTAAACAATTCTGCGTTGAGCCCATCAAATTAATTTGTGCAAGGGACATTTATTTGCCCTGCCTGCAGGTGCAGATGTCTCCCTTTCTTTTCTTTTGGAGGAGGCACAAAGCATGTACGTGGCACAAGCATGAGCTGGGGAGAGGCTCAGGAAGGGCTGGGACCAACACGATGGTTTCGATCAGAGCGTGCAGGGGCATGAAGGTCTTCAGAGGGATACACCCAGAGTCACAAAACCCACAGGTGAAATCTGCAAGTGAAGGGCTTTTTACAGCAATGCATTTGGGATGTGTTTTACAACGGCATAGACACAATCTCCCAGGCAGGGAGCTGCCCTCTGTGTATCCACAGGCAGCCTCAGCCCTTTCCAGCACAGGCCGGCTGTTGGGGAAGGCTGTGTCAGGCTCTGGCACAGGCTCAGGAGGAGTTACAGGAATGTGCCAAATATCAAGCTGTTCCTTTGGCCCTCGTAGCTGCATTTATTCCTGTTCCATGTCATGACAAATTTCCTGCGTTTGTCACTGCAGCAAATACCTCCAGGCTCTGCAATGAGGGACACTGCCCCAGGGTGCCCAGCCGATGCCCAGGGACAAGGTATCACAGAATCATAGAACCTGAAGGGGTTGGAATGGACCTTAAAGATCATCCAGTCCCAACCCTTAGTCCGCCATGAGCAGGGACACATCCCACTAGACCAGGTTGCTCAAGGCCTTATCCAACCTGGCTTTGAACATTGCCAGGGTTGTGGCATCCACAGCCTCCCTGGGCAACCTGTCCTGGGGTCTAACCAACCTCACAGTAAAAAAATTCTTCCTAATATCTAACCTAAATTTCCCCTCTCAATTCGTATCCACTACTCCTAGAACTTGAAGAAGAGTAAACACCCACATTCTCCAAGCTGTGGGGCATAACTAGGTTCTGTGAGGCAAGGCAAAACATGATGGGAATAGGTCTTGCAAATGAAGACCAGTGTCCTGTTCTCCATCCCTGCTGAGTGAGTCCTCAGGTGTTCAGAACTCTGCACGACCATGAGCTGGGGAGTATTAGTTACCTTTCTCCACCTTAACTGCATGACCATTGGATGCCATGACAAATAGAGACCAAACCTACAGCTGTGGAGGTACAGAGCAAACAAGGAGCTGCTCACCTACATTCCAGAGTTTTGTGTGCTTTTCTGGCCAGGTCATCCATGGGATGCTTGCTCCTCTCATCCATTCGCTCATACCACTGCCACCTCCTCCCTCTGCCCCTGCTCCACTTTCTAATTTTCTTCAGTTTTTCAGTGACCTGGCTGGCTCAGCTTGAAATCTTGGGCTTGATAGTCTGTGACATCCAAATTCAGGCAGGATGCAGGAGAGCCTTCCAGGATCTGGGCCCTGATGGGACAGGGCTGTCCATTACTGCACCCTGGCTGCAGCTCCTCTCCAAAGGTATGACTGTGTTGGATGTGTCCCAAAAGCACTCAGCAGGAGGGAAGCACAGAGAAGAGGCTGTAGGAGAGTAGATCCATGGTGTCTACAGACAACTGTCACTTGGCCACTGTGATTCCAAGGGAGATGGGAGTCCTCATCCTACTTAACATGGAGAGGAGCTGCATCTCATCCAAGGAGATGCAGAGGCCAGCACCATGGCTGGGTCTCCCAGGCCCCAGGCACTGCTTTGCATCTTGTCCTCATGACAAGCCATCACCTTGTCCTTCAAACACACCCCGTGGCTCAGGGGCTGAGCTAACAAGCTTTCCTCCTTCATTCCCCTGTGCAGAGCCAGTGCTCAGGAATAGCCGCACTCCTGAGAGCTGCTTGGGGCTCTCTGGCATAAAATCAGCTCACCCTCAGATGACCTGGAGGATAAACAGCCACATTACCTCCTTCATCAGGCCACTCTAATCAGGTCTGGCAGGGGGGCTGAGCACTGAATTGTCTCTGCAGGGCAGGCTGCAGGCTGGCAGTCCTGCACTCACACCCAGCCATTGCTGGAAGAATGAGAGCCTCCCAAAAAGCCTCCATTGCTGTCTCTGCCAAAGGCATGCTTTGAAAACAGCTTGTTCCCCTAGAGGTCCCTCTGCCTTTGCACCGGGGCTGTTACTCAGGCAAAGAATTGGTGATTTCTCAGGATTCCCCGATTTCCTGGATGGGATTTAAGTCATCTGCATAGAAACGAACGCACAGAGGACAGATAAGGAAACAAGAAGGACAGGTGAGCCAAGCAGATCCTGTGAGGCCTCACTTGCCATAACACTGTGCTGTGCTTTCTGCCAAGGCACTGAAGAAAGCGGAGGCTCCAGTTCAAAGAGGAATTGTGCAAGCTGAACAGGCACATTCAGGCAATCACAGATCTAACCAGAATGAAAGTCCTTTGAAAACATAAGGCAAGCCTCCTTCTCATGCATTAGGCATTTCCCAGGACAGTCAGCGATGGGCTCTTCAGGCTGGAGAGGAGCAAAGTCCAGACCGCTGGGACTTGGGGAGCTGTAGGATGGCAGACACCAAAGAACAGACACAATCTGTGCACAAAGGAAGAGGATGCAAAGCCTGCAGATAAAACAGTACTTGTAGCAACAAACAGTACCAACGTGGAGAAATACAAGCGAAGGCATAAATAAGGCACAACTAGAATCCAATTCTGCTTGGCCAAATTGAGATCTCAGTTGCTGAAGACAGCAAATCCAAGGACACACACCAGATCTATGCCTAGGAAGTCTTTACTATTATTGATCACAAAACCAAATTCCCCTAGCATTTTTCTCCAAACTGCTAGTATTGCAAAATGGAGCAGTCTCACATCACTTTCAAACACTGGCAACCTTTTTATTACACAGACCCTCAAAGACAAAACTAGAAAGTCAAAGCCAGTCCTCTTGGCTTTGCCAGTATCCCCTTGACAGCACACAGCACCTCACAGAATGAGACTTGCACTTTAGAAATTATTCATAAGTACTATAGATTTTTTGTAAAATGGGACCTTTTCTTGCTTCAGGTGCCAGTGTTTCCATTTAACGTACTAAACACATTTCGCCCTGACCACTGGGAATTGACTCCAGCTTAAAATAACTTGTAAATACGCTGATGTTGTCTCTCCAACAACTGCCAAACACAGCAGCCACAGAAAGGGACATTACATAACAAAAAAACGTTGAAGATGCGGCCAGGAACAGTAAAAGGAAGAAAAACTCCAACTCTTGACCTTAGGGCTCAACAGTGCTTCTGCTACACGGAGCTGTTTTCTCCCTTCACATACTTTGATGCAACTCAAAAGTTATTTCACCAAAACCAAAGAAAATAGATTTAATGGGAGTATTCAAGTCCTGTTGATCTACCCCTGCTTGTTTGGGTTAGCTCTCCAAACAGGGTGAGTATCTAAGGTTGCCACACCTCTGTTCAGGATCCAGAACCCTTTGTAACTGCGGTGCAACACTCTTGGACACCTGGATTTGTGCACAGTGGCTATGCCCAGGGTGGTCAGGTAAATATCCAAAGGCTTCTGTTTTGCCCAGGAACTGTAGCCTGCTGGCACGTGGACTATCTCATTTCCCAAGTAACAGCTTTCCAGGCTTAAACAGTCCCTTCATTTTATTTCAGGCTATGCTAGACTTGGAGGAACCTGATGTGGAACAGTGGAGGGAGAAGAGATCCTATGGGGCTGCAAAGGTCTTTCTGCTAATGGTTTACCTAGCACAGTGGCACGGCAGGAAATCATGAAGGGGAAGGAGAAGGCAGAAGGGGCATGGGAGCTTGCTTTTGCCGGTATTCCCTTTGGTGGTTGTTGATTTATAGCTATGAGTCACAGGTTTGTGTAGCAAAACAGCTGCAGGCCATAAGTAATGCTGCTCACACCGTGGCAAGCTCCACACCAGTGGCACGGCCTCTTGCTGGGACCCGCACCCCCCAAACCTGGAGACTGTCAGAGCAACCACCTCCAGCCCTTCCTGCTCCAAGGCAGGCTCAGAGCCACCTGTCCGTACACGTGTCCCCATCCTACTCTACTTGAAGGCCTCCAGCTGTGGGTTTCCTTCCTGTACCAAAGAGTAAACACCAGTGCATACACCTTTACATGGCCTACAAAAGTGGCACAGAAAGCTGTGAACAGTCAGGGACAGGGTTTCACAAGTCTCTGGATGCACCCCATGTTCCTCAGCTCTCCCCGTAACAGTACAGAGCAGCTACTTGCAACCAGACTAAATAACAGGGAAGGGACTGAAAAGAAATCGAAAAACACTTGCAAATTTCGGAGTAAAGCCATCAAGCTGCAGGTCAGTTTTTATGAGCCCCAAGCTCATTTGTGTGTGCCTCCTTATCCGGAGGCCAAGCTGGCTCTGGAGGAGGCAATCCTCATGAAAGCAAGGCACAGCAGCACACCAAATTCCTCCAGCACTGCTTGTGCTTTGTGCTCCTGGGTCACTGAGCAATTAGCGAGTTCTGAAGAGACACGGAGAAAATTGGCCCCTGCTTGAGCAGCACAGAAAGCATTGAGAGAGAGGCATTTGCATGAAAACAGAGCGACTAGGAATTACACCACCAAAAGAGCAAAACTTGACCTGTTTGGAGAGGAGACACAAGTGCTTTTCTGTCAGGCAGAATGAAAGCTGTTGAGATAGAAAATTTAGGGACAAAATATACTTCCCTCAGTACTAGACTGTTCACCAGCCCAGGACTGACGTGACCTTGGAGAACATATCTAATCCATAGCCTCCTTCCTTAAATACAGTCACATGAGCAGATGGACTGTACATGTTGGGACAGAAGGAGGGAGTCCAAGTTTATATTTTTGTATTTACATGCTGGTTGGTTGATCCTGTCAGGAAAATTAATCCACAAACACCAGAGGTTTATGTCCAAAAAGGAGACAGAGGAGTCCTGTTACTTTATTCTAATAAAGGGAGAGGCCATGGGGCATTGCCCTGGGGTGTCTCCACATTTCCCTCTCTCTTTCCCCATTGGCTGAGGTACTTGAGAGGTACAGACTTCCCAAATCACCTAATACAGACCCCTTTCTAATGTATTACCCCCCCTTTTTCTTTTCCTATGGAATTTATGGTTCCCCCATCTGCTTCTTTCGCCTCTCAGTATCTGTCTTTACCTATCTGCAGACTCACAGTTTGTTTGTAAAGACAAATCTATCTCATTCCTTTCAATCCCTTACACCTCCCACAGCTACAGGAAAACACTGAGAACAGAAACAATCTCTCGATCCTTAACTCCTTCAAGTTTCTCCCTGTCACCTGAGGTGATAGCAACACAAGGCTACAAAGCAGTTCATGATCAAGCATCCCACTCTCTGTTCACAGTGTTCCAGCCTTGTGCCTGCTCTGGGCGTGAGCTGCATGTCACTGAAAGTGGGGACAAGCATGAAACCAGGGTTCTTTCCTGAGAGCACTTGTGTGCAGTGGGTGCTGCTGGGGAGTGTGAAGGAGGAAGAAACCTCAAGCCCCGGAAGATCTCCGTGCTGGGATACAGTGCTGGGGAGGTGGATAGGTTGAAGAGAAGATTTCAGCCACTCTCCTATCGTCTCCTTTAAACTTTGGACGCTTCCACGAACCTTCCCCAAATCCCCTTTCCTCTTTCATCTCCTTAAAACCCCAGCATCCTCCCATGGTCCATCACAGTTCCCAAATCCCTCCCAGACCCTGCCATCAGCTACAGCCAAAAAGCCACGGTGCTTCAGGAAGCAAAGCTCAATGCTCTTTCCTTTGGCTGAACAGCCTTGGGCTGAATCTAGCCAAGGGCAAAATCATCAAAGCTGCAAAGATGCAGGGGGTCATGAAGCCCAGAGATAATACTGACTGGTGTGACAAGGCACAGAGAGAGCAGAGCAGCTGCCCAGCCTGTGCACATGGACATGAAGGCTCAGAGCTAGCCCATGCCCCTTCGCTTGTCCCCACACTATAAGCTGCTCACAGGTACACAGCACTGGACCCACAGGTGTGTGCCTGCAGCTCCTGAACATGCGCAGTCCTGGCACTCTGTCCTGGTGCGGGCAAGCAGCTGTGTTCCCCTTCCTACTCCACTCATGCCCAGCTAGACCCAGTCAATCAGGATTTACTGCCTGGGAAGAAATTCAGTTGTTACCAAGAAACAGAAAAAGAGATGCTTTGCATGTGAAGAAACCAGTAACAGGAACAGAGATTGAGATAATCATCATAAATAATCCAAGACAAATATCCAAGACAAGCATCAGGCCAAGAAGCTGTCTGCCTCCTTGGCATTCAGCCTGGGTACTGGCCAAGAAATTTGCCTCAGCAAATTCTGTATTGCAACCTTTCTTGGATCTGCTTTCTCTTCTATTCCTACTCTTCTGTGCTCTCCCAAAATTTCTAAAACACACTGCACACTCTTTTTTTACTATCTTCTGCTTACTTTTGGCATTGGAAGAGGTTAAGCCAGGCTACTTCAGCAGTTTTTAAAAAACAAACCAAAGCCTATGAGGAGCTACATTTTTCTGACTGTGATGACAAAATGCTTTAATTTCTTCCAACCCTCGAATGAAACCCGGAAGGCTCACTAATTAAACAGCTCTGCCCCAAACTGATTCTTCTTACAGCAATGCTTCCCTCGGGTGAACTCAACCACCAAGGTCGTTACAAATTAGAAATGATACTTTATTAGTTAAACAATTCCTGCCTGACATACGATGCAATATTTAAAGAGTGCTTGGAGTCTAAAAGTGGCTTGGATGACAGCAGAGAGTCACTTGTTCCTACTGCTGCATCTTAAAATACTGCAGGCATTTCTGTCCCCCACTTCTGAGCAGAAGGGCCCAAACTAGTTTCACCTCATGAAAATAAATGCAGCTTGGGGCAAGGGGATCTCTCTGTCCTTCCCCAGAGACTTCAGTCTGTGCTGGTAGGGAGAGATCCAGGACTCAAATCACCACGGCACAGACACATTAACACCCACTGTGCTTGATATCCCTTGTACACAGGACCTCTGTGCCCTCGACACAAGTGCCTGATGGGTGGCAGAGGCCCTGTCCCCTGCTTCTTCTCAACAACAAATACACCTTTTCCCATGAGCCACTGTGAGTTGAGAATGCTAAAACTCACAAGGAGTTTTAGGCATTTTTTTAAGATTTTACTGTGTGTCTTGCTGAAAGTCACTTCTGAAAACAGCACCTGAGTGCTTGTGAGAAGTTCCCCCCTTGGCATATTTGTTCTGCCAAGTGTTCATAAATGAGACTGTGCTAATGTAGCTGACAGCAAAACTCAGAGTATTAAATAACACTTCTTAAAGATCCCCAAGTGTTTTACAAACATGAATTAATTAAGCTGCAGGCCAACCCTGCGAATTATTTAAGGAGATCTTGAACCTTCCCTCCTTGCTCAAGGACATGAAGGGAGGAGGGGACCAAGGTCTCATGAGAACCCAAGCATCCTTATCTTCCCCATTTCCACTTATCCACCACACCAGCTTTAACTAACAGCCAAAACCCAATAAACTCAGAACGGCTGAAATCTCACCAGGATGATGTTAGCTCAGTCACTTTTTGTGAGCTCTATCTTGCAAGCCCAGCAATAGCCAAGGAATCTACAGAATATGGAGAAGACAGCACTGTCTGTTTTTAGGGGAAACATAGGGTTTGGAATGACATGGCTATTAAGAGTTCTCTCAAAAAAGTTGATTAGTCTGCAAGTTTTACCTGGCAAAAGCAGTTGTCCCAGCTGTGTGGGAAGGCAATCCCCTGTGACATCAGTATGAAACAGAGTGGTAGGGGGACCTGGATCAGCCCCCGACCGCCCCGTTCCTTTGGAATCCTGGGTTCTGCCAGAACTCAGCAAAAGGCACCTTCCTATATCCAAAGGAGCTGACAGAACAAGACCAGGCAGCTGAGCTCACAGATGCTGGGATTGGCACAAAGGCGCCAGCCTTCAGAAGCACTGGCTGTGGCTTCTCCACTTGGTTGTCAGGCAGTTTTCCCCACCGGGCTCTGAGAGGATCAAGGGGCAAAGAAAACAGTCTCGGATACCCAGGTACTGAGCCAGGCATGAACAGGTTTTTCTATCTGCAAGGAGGCAGCTGGGATGTCAGGACTCCTCTGCACAGTTTTGGACCCTCATCACTTAAAAAAATATCTGAAAGTTCTGTAACTGTTAACTCCAGCCTGGGGAATCCCAGAAAAGAGGGAAAAGTTGAGTCATTTTACAGAAGAGAGCTGGTTGCACAGGGTAAGGGTGTAAAGAGCACACTGAGTTGATCTTTAGAGGAACTTGGATCAATACCCTGGAAGTACATCTGACTTCCCACTGTGAGATGATATTCTTGCAAACACGGCTGGAGGCTTGCTGCTAAGGACACAAACTGGTGCTGGCAAAGAAAGGAGATAGACAGGAGCACACACAGGATGGCATAGCCTGTTCTGACATGGCTTGACTTCCCCCTGCTAAAACATTCTCTTCCATCAGCTAAATCTCCTCACCACTTGTTCACTTGTGGCACTGAGCAGTCTAGGCCAGGTCCATCACTTTGCCACCACACCGCATGTCATCTGTTTTAAATCCTCATATCTTTCAGGGATGAGCTGGCTGCAGTCAAGGAACCCGCATACATAACCAGTCATGCCTGAACATCCCTCCTTCCTCTCCACATGTGCGGAAAACATTTAGTTCTGTGTTTAGTGTCCCTTCAAACCTAACCAGGCCAGCAGAAGACGGATAGTTTAATAACATCAGAGCAGCAGAGTCCATTTCCATCCCATTTATATGTTGCGTGGGATGTAGTACCTTTTGGTTTATGGTCAGCAGTAAGCGATGGAGTTACTCCTAAACTCAAGTTTAAATTGCTTTGTCAACAACATGCAATTTGCCTTTAAAGAAGGTCAGCAAAGAGAAATGTCAACATTCACAACTGCATGGAGGGCTGCTGCTGGCTGCCAGGAGTGGAAGGAGACATTTGAATTCACACCTGAAGGACAGGATGCCATCCAGAGGGACCCGGACAAGCTCAAGGAGTGGCCAATGGGAACAGCATGAGGTTCAAGGCCACATGCAAGGTGCTGCACTGGAGTTGGGGCAAGTCTCAGTGAATCAGCACAGGCTGGGCATGAACAGACCGAGAGCAGCCCTGCCCAGAAGGACTTGGGGGTGCTGTGGGTGAGAGGCTGGACATGCCCCGGCCGTGGCACTCACAGCCCAGAGAGCCAAACGTGTCCTGGGCTGCATCCAGAGCCCCGGGGGCAGCAGGGGAGGGAGGGGATTCTGCCCCTCTGCTCCGCTCTGCTGAGACCCACCTGGAGCACTGCATCCAGCTCTGGGGTCCCAGCACGGGAAGGACAGGGACCTGCTGGAGCAGGTCCAGAGGAGGCCACAGATGATCAGAGGGATGGAGGATCTCTCCTATGAGGAAAGGCTGAAAGCATTGGGATTGTTCAGACTGGAGAAAAGAAAGCTGTGGAGTGACCTAACTGTGGCCTTCCAGTACCTGAAGGGAGCCTACAAGAAAGATGCAGATGGACTTTTTACAAGACATGTAGTGACAGAACAAGGGTGAATGGCTTCAAACTGACAGTGAGTAGGTTTAAATTAGATATTAGGAAAAAATTCTTTACTGGGAAGGGGGTGAGGCACTGGCACAGGTTGCCCAGAGGAGCCGTGGATGCCAAATCACTTGGCAGTGTTCAAGGCCAGGCTGGATGGTGTTCTGAGCAACTTGGTCTAGCGGAAGTTGTCCTTGCCCAGGGCAGGGGTTTGGAACTAGATTATGCTTAATGTGTCTTCCAACCCAAACCATTCCATGATTCTGGCCCACAGCACAGTATTACTGGTCAGCCCACAGCTGGGGTGAAAGGGAGAGCAGCCACATTTATGTGTGTGTGACCCCTCTCCACTGCTTAAGCCCTTGTGCAGGCAGGGTCCATGGCTGACACTGTGCTCACCCATGCCCAGGAAGGGCCCATAAAGCAAGAAGGAAACTTATCCTGAGTCAACCTAACGACAGCCTGGAGAGCTTGGGTGGTCTTGGGCTCAAGTTTTGCTGGAAATATAAAAGTGTGAAGCATATGAGAGATTCTTTTCCACAGCTTCCACAACTCAGCCCCAAACAAATTGCCATGCTACTGTTTTCTATGCCCTCTCAGCACAGGGAAGATTCACATTTCCAGTGGCATCCAGCCGAAGGAGCCTTTTTAAAAATCATTCTGAAGACTCTGGAGTGACACTAGTGTGATTAGTTCCTGGCCAAAGACCCTGCCTAATACAGCAGATTAGTAGAGTATATAAAACGTTTGGGAGTACATAAATAAAAGATGATCATCTTGAGAGATTGCTTTCTTGGATCAGTTCTAAAAAGCCTGAAACTGAAAGACTCCACTTTACACAAGACAACTGGATATGAGAATTACAAGGGCGCAAAAGGACATTGCATTTACAGCCATTCAACTCATCGCTGGATGAAGACCAGAAAGAAAATCCAGTAATAGATCCATGTAAGAGAGGTTATCATCCTTCACAATTGGCCCTCATGGATGGGTGGAAAAAAAAACTTCACCAACCCACAGAGGCACATGTATCTCCTTGCTGTCACTCGAGACAAGGACCCCAAGTCTCCTTACATATTAAAGACACTGCTGGCTCATTTACAAGACAGTTGACATGGTGGTCAGGTGACAGGCTTTGATGCAGGAGCACAAGAAGACAGGCAGCATGGTTTCTGTGGGAGGACTCAAGAAAGAGCTGAGATCTCCTTTACTTGATTTCAAGGAGTTTTGCAAATAAAACCCAAAACTCAGAAAATATGTGAGTTTTGGGAAACAAATTTACATCTGCAGAGCTTCTGGACCAGAGCTTGCCTGGACCATGGTGACAGCCGGGGACAGCAAACCCCCTTCCCACCAGTCCACACTCCTTACCAGGAGCAAACTGAGTCCTCCTGCTCAAACAGGAACAGACACAAGGATTTAACATCCCAGATATCCTACCCAACAGGCTTAAGGTAATTTTAAGTAATTTGCTAGAGAGAGGAGCTTTGCCAACACCATTGCATGGAAGGACAGGGGACAGTGACAAGGCCTGAAGAGATCTGCTATGACTGGGGGAATGCAGCTTATCCTTACCTTGGGCATCTTGCGCAGATTGGGAGAGAGCTTCAAGCAGGTGATGAGGCCTAGTTCATCTCCAACAATGATAATAGGGTAGGCAGGATTAAACTGGATGTGCGTTGTTTTATTTTTCTTCCTGGTCACCACTAGCTGGGTGCAGAGAGGTTCAACCTTATTAACGTTCAGATCAAACACATGGGCCTGGGGGAAAAAAAAGGAAAGAACACAAAAGGGATTAATTAGGCAAGAACATCTCTCAGTGACAGAATGATGGCTGGAGAAATCAGAAATAAAAGGTTCTGCTGAAAAAACGTCCCAGCCACAGCGCACAACTACCATCTGTGCTCAGGGCTGTGGTTGTCTTTTAAGTAACCAGTGTGCAAAGTCAGCTCCTGCTTGTGACTGACTGTGCCCCTCCTGCAGGGGCTCACGGACAGAGGACCACTTCCCTGCTGTGGGTGCAAGCCTTGGCAAGGCTCCAGCTAATCTGGGATGGAGAAGGCTCAGAGCCAGCACTGCTAACCCCACAGACCTTAATCTCCCTTCTCAGTGCAAGTAATGAGACAAACATGTTAAATCAGAGCCTAACACAGATTGATGCCCAAAATGGGGAATGCTGTCAGAAATTCTGATTACTGCTTATTGCAGAGCTCTCTAACATTTTCAGCTTAATAATAACAACAATAAAGACACAATCCAGTAAGTAATAGGGAAGTGATGGGAACAGCCGTAGTACGATTAGAGTGTAGCCTGGGGTAATGCCAGAGAAGCACAGGACAGCTTGGTACTGGCAGCTCACTCCAGCCCAGACACCACACCTGCACACATGTCCTCCTCCCACAGCATCAGGAAAAGATTAGCCAGACAGGAAAAGTGAGGATGGAGGGAGAGATGCCCAAGGACCCAGTCAGGCAGGAGTCCTACTGGCATGGACTTCAGACCTCTGGCACAGTGACACAGACCTGCCACATCATCAGCTGCACAATAATGCACATTTCATTGTGCAGAGGAAAGAGTGGCAGTTACTCGAGAGAATGAATTAACTTAACATTATCTCCCAATAATTGCAATTAGCTCCAGTTACTGATACAGACTGCAAAGGCTAATAAAACATGATGTCTCTCTCTTCTCCAGGGCTGAGGTAAGCCATTTCCAGCATCCTGGATTTCCACCTGGTATCCACCATGAAGAATTTCAGCTTTATGTTTCTCTTCCCTTTTCTGTATTCAGAAAAACTAAGGAAGGGAATGCTTTACGCTAACAAGTACAGTGGGAATATAGAGGAAATTAGGACTGAACTACTTATAAACCACCTTCCAGCTGCGTCTTGTTTACTAGCACTTAAGAGACAAAGGAAACATGTAATTTCAACAGTATGTCATGCTGACAATTTGAATCTAGGAATTATCTGAAATCAAACAATGCTACTCCATAAAAGCTTATTCCAAAGTGTGTGGAAGGTATCAAAGCAGTACATGTACTTTCCCATTACACACCCATGAGTCAGTGAGTTTTATCTGAATCCATTTATAGGACAGAGCTGGGCCATGTGCAAGCACGTGTCCCAGGCAGTCTCATGAGCTGCTGCATCTTCATAGGACTAGAAGTCTAGGAATTTGTGATGTCCTTGGTCCGAGCTGGAGAACAAAGGTCTTACAGATGCAAGAAACAAGAAAAGGAACACTGCCTCCAGACTGAAGTAAAATAAGATGGCAAAGTTCTTGAAAAGTGGACAGGGTTGTCAAGACATATTTTGAAGAAATCCATGACAGTACAATTCAAGAAGGGAATACAAAGCATCAGCCACAGACAAGGATTTGCAGTTTGGAGAGCCCTTCCCCAGTCAGCAGAAACAGAGGTGAAAGCACAGCAGCATTTTTATCTGTTCAAAATACCAGGTACCAGCATTACACTGTGAATTTTGACCTGACACTTGAGGTCTCACAGTCCAGCAAAGGCAACTTCAATTTTCTGCCTCTAGTCATAAATCAAGGCAGCTCTTCTGGCTTGTACTTTACACCTGCTGTCTTACCTACTATCTTGGAAAAGTAACAAGCACTCTTTCAGGCATACCAGTCTCCCACGAGCCACACTTACTAAAGATCTGATTTCTTGTCTTCATAGAATACACTTTTATTAATTTAGTAATCTAAGAGCCTGGGAAATGCTCACGGATTGAGTAGCACCATTTAATCTAGCAAAAAAACCCCCCAGGGAATTAGAGGCCAGGTTTCTTCTTGGCAGCCAGGTCTGCACTGCTCTCTATAGGGCTGTCAATGAACCCCCCACACATATCCTGCCCAGCCCAGCACTGGAGAAAGATGGCGTGGCCAAAGGCTCAGTGCTGGAGTGCTGAGCAATTTAAATTACTCTGGGTGAGGCTGTTTTTCAAAAATGTCATGAACAGCCCAGACAAGCACAATGCCTGGGACAAGAACTTGAAACCATCAGCAATGTGGAGAAGGTCAAAAGCAAACAAGTTTATGAATGTTCCTACTATAAAGCTCCTCTTTTATGAGCTTCTAAACAAATGGGCTTGTTTTCCTTCGCCAAGGGAGTCGTGGAAAAGAACAAACTATTTCAGTTCTTCAGCTGGAAACATCAGCCTCATATCAGCTGTCAGATGCACCAGATGGAGGGGAAGGCCACAGGCACTAAGAAGGACTTCAGAGGCTTTGATTTAGAGACTTACAGTTATTCTTAGGAGAATGAGAAATGGGGTCAGAGCAGCACTGGTTTTGGTGCTTTGGGAGTAGCCTAAAAGGGGCACAGGGCTTCCCACAACACTTGAGGCAGGTTAACAGTGCTGCAAAGCAGCAGAGCTACACTCAGCCAGCACCATCTGTAGAGCTGCCTAGGGCTTTCTGCCCAAAGAATGGGAGATTGAAAACCTGCAGCTCTCCTTGAGACTCCTAGTCTCTAGTCCCAGGGTCCCTAGAGCCCTGCCCTGCTGGCTCACATCTTGGAATTAAGGATTATGGAGTGGGATCCAGCTGGATCTCCCACCACAGAGAGTCACCACCAACACATAGTTTTCTCTCCATCCCACTGCCATGGTGGCCCCTGCCCCAAGATCACTGCTTGCACACAGAGATGGCCTCTCAGGTCTTGCAAGATGAGCCCTCTCAGAGCATATGACCCAGAGAAGTGCAGCCATGACCCACACAAGTGCTACTCAACTTCACATGTGACTCGAGTATCAGATTCATAGAGAGCCAGGATGACCAAAACTAGAACCACATCCTAATCCTCCTCCATGGAGCACAGCTTCCAGGGCAGGCACCCATCCAGCAGCACCCAGATAAGAACTGATACTCAGACACTGTCAGGTAGCTGGTACAAAGGGGCATTTTTATAAAAGCTGTTACTTGTATCCTTATCCTTTCACGGTTTACAAACCAGTGAGAGTCCTCCTACGAACGGCCCCTCTTTCCTGCCAGCTCTGCATGCCTCTTCTCATGCAGTGGAGGCTGGTCCCTCACTGCAGCTGCTGAGACCTGGGGCCATCACATTTGCTCACCCACACTCATCCAGGAGCAATTTAGAAACTACAGAGTGAAGGTTTCAAACCTCTGGTTTTTAGACCTCAAAAATGTTTCCATTTTGGTGTACATCAGCAGAGAAGGAAGCAGAAGCCTCCTGACAAACTCATTTCTCTATCTTCTGCAGATTCCATAGAAGCAAGTGAGGAAGCTGGAGGGCCTGGAGCCCTGCCGCTTGCAGACCACAGCAGACACCTTCTTTTTTTTTCTGCTAATAAGCTAAAAATACAATGGGTAAGGGCATTTCAGTTCTTTTTTACAGAGTACTTAGGAACAATACGTGGTCACTTGCTTAAAGTAACATAAATCAGACTCCAAGAACAAGAAACTTGGAAAAAGACACAAAGAGAGAGGTAAAAGCAATCTGAAAATGTCTGAAACAGGAAAGTGCAAGAATTCTCTTTTGTTTCACTCATACCTGCAGAAGAATAAAGCTCTGGGTAGTAAACAGTCACTCCAACAGCAGTTTTATTTTTGATCCTTGTAAACCTCCGTGCCTGCTCCAAGAAAGCACAGGAGAAGATGTAGCACCTTCCAAATGAAGCCCAAGCTGCTGAGTTAAGCAGTTCCTTGCAGCACGGGAATTTATGAGCTGGCATCAACCACAGTCAAAAGAAACCTAGACCCACAGTACTGAAGTGCTGGACAGGCTGGTAGTAGAAATGTCAGGTAGATGTTCAAAGCAAATTTCTTGATAGAAGGACAGCAATTCTGCTAAGTCACTGAAAACAAGCACTGAATTTAAGCAGATGCCCATTTTTCTCTGAGGAGGGACCAAGTGAATTCTGCAGTTTCTGATGCTTTTCATCCAATTAGAACAATTTTAAACTGCCATCACAGTAACAACAGAGTTTCTCTTCATGCTTGATGTACAGGCAGTAATGGATCTAAGTCTATTGTGTCACAGTTGCAGAAAATGTTTGACATAAATGAGCTGCTTTGATGCTTGACTTCCAAACAGCCAGTGAAGAAATCCAGCTCAGTTTCATCCAGACCAACAGCTCCTCTGTCTATAAACCATGCTAATGTGTTCCACCTCTGAAAATCCAGCTGTTCCCCACTGAGGCTCCACATAGCTCCTCTGCAAGCACAGCACAGTGCATGTCCAAGGCAAGAACCACAGCTCCAGCATCAAACCACCTTCAGAGTTTTGAACTTATTTCTCCCCACCCGCTCTACAAACTGCACTTACATCTTGGAAGCCAGCCCAGGCTCCCACCTACTCAGCACCTCCGGGATGACTTGGACCCCTCTGTCCTCATACCTTTTCACTCCCTGACCTGAGGCAACAGGGAGGGAAATGCAAGGGGATGCAGGGGGAAGCAGAACCCTCGCTAGAACTTCTCTGTCAGCAGAACAAACTACTTTATTTTTGCGGCCCATGAAGAAGGCAGCTGAAGAGCTACTTTGACCAACACCACCTTTATTTTGTCCTCAAACTCCTGCTGAATCTGCCATGGCTGGAGCCTTTCCTGTCCTTCTATTCCAGCCATACAAGCCTTCATTCCCCAGCAGTGGGCTGGACAATGCTAGCATGTTCAAAAACAACCTGATGGCAACCAGAACCAAGACTGGGGGAAATATATATGTGTGTAAGAACAAGGCAGATGTGCCTGGTAACTTGGCAACAAAGAATAAAATCAGTGTAAGAGCAAAAGGTGAGGGATAATTTAATACCATGCTGCCCTTTACCAGTTGACATCTCTTTCACTGCTTGGCTTTCACTGTCTTTTTGATAGATCTACCTCATTTTCTTGACTGAATCATGATCCCTCATCCATTCGCAAACTCCACAGATGATTTGTTTCAAACTCTCAGGTAATACATTTAACAAGTGGGCAGGCCACCCCCAGACTCTGTCTAGCACCATGACAGCTACTGGAGCATGCCAAAGGCACTGGGCAGGCAGAGCAGCCCAGCTTGCCCTGCACTGGGACCTTAGTTTGCTTGATTTCTATACTGCCGCTGTAGCAAGAACAGCTTCCAATATAGTTAATTTTCTCTAGCAGGGCATTTTTAAGTTACAAATGAATGTTGTAAGACAGTTCTTGGTCCCTCTGACACACAGAGCAGTTAGGGTCCCGGCAGGAGAAAAGGAGACCTGACTCAGAAAACATTTATTGCCTGTCTTCTTTCTGCAATGCCAACATAGGAATCCTGGTCCGCAGTGGTCCTGATCATAAAATTCATGGCCTTACACAGCACTTTGATGCTACTGGTGAAAGAACAGGCTCCAGCTCTGTTACAGGTATGTTCAGAGGTAGCTTTGGAGGATGAGCAGGCATGTGTGAAAGCTACTTCTTGGGTTGAGCCAACCAGGAGCCGGCTGCATGTTCTGAGGTATGGGAGAAGGCTAAGCACATCCCTCTGTCCTGCAGCACCCCAGCTCACTGCCTCAGGGCGTGTGACACAGCAGGGAAAAGAACGCCTGTCACCTGACTCAACTGTAGGGCTGCATCTCTCATCTTTTCCTCATTCAGTAAGAACTGGGTCATTCCCAATTTGACATGGTAGGAAAACAGCATCAGCCTTAGGTGATTTGACTCAGCTCCCACAAGTCAGTAAGAAATCGAAGCCTCAGCGTGTAGAAGAGCTGCTATTCATTCCAACAAGCTGAGGACTATTTGGCCTTCTGGAAACCCCACGACGTTGTTTCACAAGAAAGCGGTTGTTTATCCAAGCTAAATTCCTTGTCAGTCACCAGTTCTGCCAGCCCGGCTCTCCCCTGAAAGCCTGGGTGATTAGGATAAAACAGTGTTCCTGAAGTCAACCTGTAAGCGTGTGCTACATCCCCTTCCTCTGATCCACCAAGCCTGTTACTCTTAAGAACAACATTAGATTGGTTTTATGTGACATAGAAAAACCAATGATTTGTCCCAGGATCTTTCTGGATAGCTTATTATCTTATTATTATCTTTCTGGATAGCTCTTCTGTGCTGTCACAGTCCTGAATACCAGGCAAAGAGTCTTTTTTCCACTTTTCTGACACTTCCCTACTCTGCCATCCACCACAAACACCTGATAAAGGACAGGACCTGATAAAGGACAGTTTCATCCAGTCCTTTAAGGGCCCCAGGGCAAATCTCCCAAGGCTGAGCTACCTGAATGCACCCCAGCTGTGCCAGTCCCCCTGTGCTCTTTCTGCTGTGACCCACAGCCCAGTCCCTGATGTCAGGCTGAAACTGCCCTCGCACACCACGACCAAGCTCCATCTCTCCACATGCTGGCAGGGTCCTGGCTATGCCCTGCCAGGGAGAGTCAGCACTGGAGGCTGGGGCATGGGCAAGGGCAGGCAGTTGCACAAGAAAGGGCAGCACCACATCTGATGGGAGAGGCAGCCACTGATCTCTGCCACCTGCAGCCCATGGCATACCAGCAAAGCCGCTCACAAGGCAGATACGAACTGGCATGGTTTGGAGACTGGCATTTAAAATGAACCCACACAGATTGCAGGTCATTATAAAATGCCAAGGAATAAAGATCAAGGTTCAGGAGCTGCTATCTCTGTACAGAAGGATTTGACAGACAGCTGGAGGCTCTCAGTGGACAAAACAACGAAAGTCCAAACTTGCAAATTCAAACCTAAGTGAGGAGCAATTCCTAGCAGTGAATTAATTAATTAATTAAGAGCAGAGAAGGGCAGCTTTATAAACTCTTGCAGATTCTCCTGTTGGACTCTGTGCCCCCAGCAGGTTTTTATGCAAAGTCTAACAGATGAATCAACACACAAAATCTTTTGAGATGCTGTCGAAGTCATTTTTTTGATTCACACATCCATGAAGCAGAAAAAGGCAAACCTATGGCTGAATGAACTGGTTAATCTCAGCAGATCAGTTTTGTCAAAATGCTATATTTCATAATCTGAAAGAGCAATAGCTTTAGTAACAAAAAACTGTCCTGTGAGCCTCTGTTTAAAAAAACAATTCCTGCAAAGCCATCAACAAAAAGGGTTTAAATTTGACTTTGCATTGAAACCAACTACCATGCTGATAAAGCCACCTCACCTGCAACCAGTAGCTGATGGATGTGAGTGAGCAGTAGTGTCCTGAGACGCCTGATGCACATTTTGAGGCTTGGAGCCCACTAGAGCATGCTATGACAGTATAGAGCACCAGTATGGAAGTGAGGGCTCAGAGCCTGCAATAGCAAACCAAAGTCTTCCAGGCCAGCTTTATTCCATCAAAACAGCTGCTAGTGGAGAGAAATGCTGATGCACAAAGAGGCTGGTGGCAAGGGAAGGAGAATGGGGAACAGTCTAATTGGTACAAAGTGAAGGCAGCATTAATTTTGGGACTCTGACCATATATCTCATTGAGAACTGACAAGCCACCAGTCCTTGTTCTAAAGCTGACTCTCCAGCAGTCCACATCAATCTCAAAGATTCAGCAGGGAATAAGAATGAGCCTTTTAGGTTTTGCAGCAGAAGAGAATGAACAGTTTTACAAGAAACAGCCACTTACACTGCAAATACAATTTCAAAGCCACTTTAAGAAAGCTCCTACCCACTTCAGCCTACTCAAAGGTCCTTCTGGGTGATGGCAAAGAGACTCATGCTCATTTAGTGTCTTTACACCCCTTCAGTTGCCCTGGCCACAATGCAGAGAGCCAGGAAAGACCTTGCCCCAGCCCTGCAGAGCTAGTGGGGGCCCCACAAGGCATGGATAATCCCCCTGGGTTGCTGCAGAAGGGTAGGAGGAAAGACTCAGATGCAGCAGGGGCATCTGTAGCCATGTTCACTGTCCTGACACCTCTGGGCAAAAGCATCAACAGATGAGAGGCATGCTGGCACCCCTGGTTCATGCCCTACAAGGAGAGGGAGGACTAAGTCAAAAATACCCAGGGAAATATTTGCAAACCTGAAAGGTTTAACAAGCCTCTTGTCTGCAAAACCATTCGTGCTTTAAAAATGGAGGTTGGCTTTTGCTTCCAGTCAGTCCTAAATGGGCAGCAAGTTTCTGCAAATTGCTCTGAGTACACTCACACGCGTGCCAGCACTAAGCAGTGCTTCTCTCTTAGCTCAGAAAGGATGGGCATCAAGACCAGCTGGCAGAATAACCTTGGCACGTTATCCTGTGAGTGAGATACAACACAAAGCTGGTCTTCAAGACTTCTCACTCAAAACAGTTGTACAAACAGTAAGATAGGTTTATATAAAAAAAAAAAAAAGGAAAGAGCACACTTGCTCCTTGAGCAGCAGCACAAACCATTAACTAACTTCCTGAAGGTTTGGGTTGTTTCAAGTATTTCACATCTTGAAAGGTCAACAGTTTCACTAATTGGGAAAAGCCCTGGAGCATATGTCTGAGCAGTTTTCTCTGCAGAGCGAACACTTGGATGGCATTTATCTTGAGGCCATCAATATTTACTAAAGATGGTTATAACATGACCTTCCTCTTGCTGCACTTGCTGCACATTGTGTAATGAAGAACACAGCCCACAAAAACATGAGAGCGAATGGACTTGTACTCTGTAAAAGTCCGTGGTAAAACCCCTGGGATCCTCCTTTTCACACAGGACATTTCACAGGGTCATAGGATTAGAAGGCAATTCGGTTTAAAAGAGACTCACAGAAGTTAACCTTCTGCCTAAAGAAGGGTCAACTCTGACGACCAAAAGGAAATTTCAGGTAGGACTCCCAGTTTTACGTGTTTCAATTTTTTTTTTTCTGCTTTAAACATAAGTTTAAGATGGACTTAAAGCAAACTCCCAAAAGCAAATGCTGCCCTCTGTTCTTACAATAAGCTGATGAATATCCCTACATTTCCTGTACCCTAAATGTAAGTGTCCAGGTATTCAAATCCACCTCCAATTTTTTTTTATTTCCAAAGCAGGTCTCTCATCCCAGTTAGCCTTTTTCTTCCTGTCAGGCTTTTACCATTTACAACACAAGGTGTTCTTTTTTATGAATCTCTGTTTATGATCTTTCTGAAATAAAATGATCAGCAAGCAGAGCAGGAGACTAAGGAAATTAACCAGAACATGATGGAGAAAAATAGTAGCAGCTACTATCCACTCCACCAGCAGCAGAATGTGCACACTTGGGTTATTTACGAAGAGGTAGTGTTGTCCAAAGCACATGCCCAGCTGCCAACAAACACATTTTATCATCGTGACCCTGATATTTACAGCTTTTATTAAATCCCTACCTCCTGGATTCATGGGGATTGAGAGATTTTTATATTCTAAAATGCCCCAATTTCCAAGTCAGTCTCAGGGGGCTCATGCACGTTGGGACGTTTCGGACACGTAGCATCAGCTTGAATAAGGAAAAGTGTTTTACAGAATATGCCAGGTATCTCTTGAAGACTGCAATTAGGGCCTGATTTTAAAGCCACCTCCAGGCAACCTTCAAATATTGCAGGCATGATTATGTGCAGATGCCAAGACAGAGGCTGTTTGCAAACAGGAGGCCTTTAATGTTTTATTTTCTGGCTTCACGTCCTGTATTTTTCTGTTCTGGAGAATCATAGAACATCCTGTTAATGTAGATTTTTTCCCAGCATTAATGGAGCCTGCCCTTTGTGAGGCACTGAGTTATTCACAAGAAGTGCACTCTGCTGCAAAGCGGAATATGTCCAGAATAGAAACGGCTGTAAACAACTACTTATTCCACTTCCACTGCAGATCTAGAAGGTTCTGTTCAAAAAGAGCAACTAAGCTTTGTCTCAGAGACACCCTGCTGCAGCCAGCATGGTTGGTAGCTAACACAGAGGCTCAGTATTCCTATCAGCATCAGTCCTGGCCAGCCTACCGCAACGGGAAGGCAGCTCTTGGCTTGACCTGTCCTGCTAGGCAGCCCAGTTTTGGGTTGCTCCTGGTTGACGGCCACTCTTCTCAGAGTTTGGGATAGAAGGCATAAAGCAGAATTAGATCCTATTAAATTAGGTTCTATTTAGGATTACTGAATTAGATCGAAGGATAGCCGAGGTGAGATACCCTAGGTGCAGCGCTGCCAACTCAAACATGCTTTTGCCTTATCAGTAGCCTTATACGGACTCCAGGTCCATGGATGCTGTGGCTAATGTGGCTAGGACAAGCTGTGAGTGGGATGGGAAGACCCCAAAGCATAAACTCTTGCTAAGTCCACAGCAGTTTCTCTGCAGTAGGTAAAGCTCTGAGAATGAACCCAAGCGGTGTTAAGCATCTCTAGAGACGAACTCTCACTGCCAAAACTTGACCACATAAATAAGAAATCCAAGAATACACCAGTGTTTACCCTCCATCTGCTCATGCTGCCCAGGATGTATCCCTGCCTGCAGACATCTCCATCCTTTTCCCCACAGTTAGGCACCAGGACACAGCTGGGGTACCCACAGCTCTCTGCCCTGCTCACCCCAGCACTCAAGCAAAGCTGTGACTCAGCAGAACCCTTGCACACACAATGCCACTTGTGGAAAACAAGTTAGAGGATGTGACTGATGCACTGAATGCACTCTCTGCCTTCATGCAGGCCCTTCGTTTGGTGTATGGGAGACTGGGGACAGACAGATCCACAAAAGAAGGACCCCATCCTGACCCTGACTGTGAGGGAAGAGCATCAGCTTTCTGCAGGCTGTGGCATCCTGAGCTTTCCAGGGAGATCAGGTGACCCAGTGAAGAGATTCCTATTGCTTAGGAGAGCCAAATACACCTGAGCCAGTGTATCAGTGAAATTATTTTCTTGCTATAACATAAAGGTTAAACTACAATAAAGTAGCCAAGGCATGGATGCAATGATAGGGATACGTAAAGGCCATCCTTTTGCTAGAGTAACTTTGGCGAAACTGCACAAACTCTCCAGTTTACACCAGCTAAACATAAAGCCCATGGTAACAGAGCAATGTGCTCATACAGTACTAAACCAGTATTGATGGATAGCTACATGTCCTGGCTACTTGCCAAGCCCATATTAACCATCTGAGCTACTGCAATGGATGGCTAGAGGCAAAAATATAACTGCCATCATGTCAATATTAGGATTGGTCTACGGAGTTCATTACCAAACTATTACTCTTAGAGACAGCCCCACACAGTGGAAAAATGTTGATTTTATTTAATTGGAACAAAGTTCTATTGGCTGACCCTGGGCATATTACTATAATTGATTTTTTAATATCAGTGTAAGTATATAACTACTTTATTCTATTGTTTCTCTACACCTTGAAAATTCGGAACCAAAGCCCTGATGTCAGCTCATATAGGGGAGTTCTGATCTGGAACATCATCTCTGCATCCACAAGGATGTACTGGAGATTTCGTATCAAGGAAGTTCAGTGTTTAAATCATACCACGTGCAAGCTGCACACGAGCACTCACATGGTTAACAGGAGAGCAGGGAGGGATTTGTATGCATTTGCAACACCTACTTTGAGAAGGACTGAGAGATTAATGCCCAGGGATATGTATGCCAAAGGCAGGAAAGCATAGGAGAGGGTGGGTTCCCGCTGGTGGCTCCCTGATACGCTTGGCCAGGATTGGGCTGGCCCATTCCCACGCTCAGCCCTAATCTCCTTTGACTTTCTCTCAGCTTGAATCATAGCAGTGTTGCTCTCAGCCTCTTACCTGGCCATCAATGGTGACTGCAGCAAACACCGTGGAGGAGTAAGTAGACCACGCAACATCCCCTACAGCAGTACCCAGGTCATAAACAAACATCGGAGTCCTATAAAAAAAGACACAGAGAAAAGTATTCATGTAAACACATGACACTCTGGAAGTCTAACACTGAGCCATGAATACTTGGATGCTACAGTAGTGGGAGGGGAGATGGGGTATTTCTCTGTGTCAGATAACAGGCAGGGTCTGAGCCAAAGGCAAAGCAAAGCTAAGCACCAATACAAATGGGTCAGGATTTGACCTGCTGCAATGAGAAGAGAGGTAGCATATTTCTTTCTTTCTGAAAGCATTTTGAAAGCTTCTTCCCAACACACATAGCAAGATGGAGTCTCTCTGGTTAATATTAATAATCACATGGGAAAAAATGATCTCCCTTTTCTGGACTTCTGACAACAACATTGAATATTAGAGCAGTATTGGCAACAGGAAATATGTGACTCTGACTGATTTACAACAAAATCAATTTCCTGATTGAAACCAGACATTCCTTAACCACTAACCCTGAACTTCATTCCATATTTTAAAGTGTTCCAATTTTTTTTTGCTTCCCTGGCTCTTAGGTTTCTGGCCCCTGAAGCTAGAAGCCAGTCCCTGACATTTCTCTGTAGCATTTCTCTGCCACAGTAGGTCCTGCCTGAAGGAAGCCAGGTCTGAAGTAAAGCAGCCAGGCTCTGTGCTGAGCTACACTGCTTGGCAAGTTCCTGGGGCAGCTGATGCTAAGTCTTATATCTCATACCTGGGGAGTACAAATCTGAGTTAAAAAAAAAAGCAATTAGCATTATCGACACCTGGGAGGGAAACTAGACTGAGGTTTGAGCAGAGTCAACATGTGCTGCTGGCATGTCAGCTGGACCTCCTAGCCCACACCAGGACCCAGCAGGACCTACTTGATGGTGTGATCCCAGATCTTGACTGTCCAGTCAGAGCTGCAGGAAATGAAGACTTTCAAGTGGAAGGGATTCCAGCTGATTGAGTCCACAGCCATGTGATGGGCATCAAACACATCCAGAAACTGGCTTGAATAGTTTTTTGAACACTGCAATGGAAAGAACTACTCAGTAATCAGAGCTAGACCTCCTGAAGCTTAAATTCCTGTAGAAAGATGCCTCTGAATACTTGTACGGCCTCTCAGGATCTTTCGGGCTGGCTGGGAAGAGGTGTCTGGTACCCAGAGGTGCTGCAGAAAATCAATAATTTAGCACATGCTGTTTCACCCCACTTGCAGACAACATCCTGGTCCCCTCTGCAACACACAGAGATAGAAATTGAAGTTGTCTGGTTGGATTTTAACAGCCAGGCCCCAGAGACCATTCTCCACTGTTGAAGCTACATTGCCTTCCTGTCAGCCCAGGCTCCTGCTGTGCTTCTCCTGTGTAAAAGGTTCACAAGAAAGGCAGGGGAGAACACCCCTGTGCTGCTCAGTAGCACTGTGTGCTCACAGCACTATGTGCTGCTCAGGAGCACAAATGCTCGCAGCACTGTGTGCATTTGAAGTGTCACAGTTAAAACCTCCAGTAACAGTGCTCTCAGCACAAGAATGTCCTACCAGTCCCTTTGAGTCTAAGGACTCTGGAAACATGCCTTAAGTCCTTTTCTGTCACCAGCCTGGACAGCCTGCTCAGAGAGACTGCCCCATGGCATAACTCTGCAGCTCTTCCTGTTGTGCCACTTGAGACTTCCCAGAGGGGTGTGAGAACCACAGAGGTTGTCCAGGGCTCAGGCACGTCCCTGACAGGCCAGGGGGCCCCACCAAACGGCAGCCAACAGCAGCCTGTGAACTGGACAATGCCTACACATACATGCAAGGGTCAGACCAGCAGCATCACAGCTGTTGGTGCTGCTGAATTGCAAAATAAAGGATGTCTGCAAGAGCTGGAAAACATTTGGAACCCTTGGAAAAGTCAGCTTGTGTGTGAGCTTATGAAGCAGGGAGAAATTACAATCTAACTGGCTGCAAGGGGACTTGATCCTGTCAGTTCTGTGTACACAGAAATTTTAGGTTATCATCCCCAAACCTCCTTCCCTCCAAGCACATTAGAGGTTTCCTTCACTAGCAAGGACCCCATCTCACATGAAATGTCCTTTTGCTTGTGTTCTCACACCCAAGCTGTATCCATAAAGCAGCTTGGAGCTGGTTTCAGGATTTTCTGTTGGTTTGCCTCAGTACTGTCACTACAATGACTTTTCAGCACCTTTCATTACTCCCTACTGAATGCAGCACCACATCATCTGCCCAAGTAGCAGGACTGCTGAAGTGTTACATGATTTTAATCCTTGCAAACCAAAGATCCAACTAATCTTAACTGTTTATTACAAGTGACACTTACTCTCTGGGTACTGTTCACTGGTGTAGGTACTAGAATAAGGGTGCTAAACCATTCCCACAGTAGCAGCTCCTACATCCCTGAGAGGCTTGTTGTGGTAGGAATTAGAACAAGAAAGTGGCCCATGTCCCACTGAGATTTACTGACAGTATCTATAGCTTGCTAATAGTTTGTTCCATACTCTGTGTTGCTGTCCCTGCATTTAATTGTGGGACAGAGATCTTCTTTAATGTCATGTTTCATAACATTACTCCATAATTCTTAACATTCAGCCATCAGGAAAATCAGTGGCTTGTTTTGAAAGTCACTTTGCTGGAAACAGACAGAACAGGTCACAAGTAATTAACACAAGAGAGAAGCTGCTTTATCCATCTGTCCTTTCAAGTGTGTGGATTGAAGGTCCCTAATACCTGAGAACTTTGAAGAGCGAGATGTTAACCAGATTTGTCTGCCTCCAACAGAACTGTAATGCTCAGCATCCTGTTTTCAAAGGCTTTTGGGGGCTGAGCCCTTGATCAGTGCAGGTCTGTGGGCATGGTACAGGAGATCCATCACACTCTGGGATGTGCTGATTCACAGCACTGGCTTTGCAGTCTTCACGACAGGAAAGAGATCTGCATTTTTTCTATGAAATCAACAGCAAAAAGATTTCTGTAGGGCATATTCCCACCTGTGTCCCTTGTGAGAAATGAACCTTGCATGCGTGCTTTAGCCCAAAGGCATCTACTGTGCTCTGGCAGTGCCTGCCAGCCCCACACCACATTCACCACAACCCTTAATATTGAATCTGAGTGAAGGACAAGGCTGCTTCTTCTCAAGATGCATTTTGAAGAAACACCACAAACTTCAGAAAAAGTTTAAAAAAGAAGTACGACTTTAACGAATAAAAAGAGTTTCTGAGCTGGTAAAGTCTTTCCCTATTATTCAGTTCAAGAACCCTACAGTTATTAGATACGTCAGGATGAAAACAAAACCACTGGAATATGTGACACCTAAGTCCTGACAGGAGAGCTTTGAAGAGGATGACTAGATTCAGAAGGAATTTGTGCAGCCTGTCTGATCTTCTAGAGCACTGCTCCAATTTGCTGAGAGTGTTTTTCTCCTACTTAAATGATCGTAGACATGTTTGAATGGTAAACAGTATTTTTATCATGAGACAGAAAAGCAAAAATACATCTATGGCAATACAGGAAACCAGTCAAAGATGACTCTTGACAAGGCTACAGAACATGGGGGAGGAATACTGGGAGAAAAGGAGAACTCTGAGGACACAAACCTTATGAATAATCTTCATTAACAGCACTTCAGTTTACGCTAGACGTTAGTCTGACACAAAACTCTCCCACATACACGGTGAATGGATGGTTCTTTGCGTCCTTATAAGGTAGAGAGTTTCTTCAGTTCACGAACAGGAACACTGAGAATCTACGCAATTCAGAAATCCAAAAGCAATTTTTTTCAGAGAAGGTTTGTATCTGGCAACAGAAAGACAGTGCTGCCCAACACTGGCACTTCCAGGCAGCTCAGGACATCCAGATGCTCTTCAGAAACCACTGACACAAATGTGTCCCATGTCGTGGTGGACAGGCTGTCACCAGTGTGCCGGTTTGGCCAAAATCTAGTAATATAGCCCCTGAGAGAAAACCAGGTTGCAACCACCCTTCCCCCCACAGGGTTCAGGAAAAAAGGAAATTTTTCCTCGAAGGAAAGAGAAAGAGATAAAAACTATTTATTTTAAGAAACACACAGGACAAGGAGAACAATGCTAAATAATGAATTAAAATGCCCGCTATAGAGAGAAACCTGGGAAGATTTCAGAGTCCTTCTGTAGGTGTGATCTCTCTCCTCCTCGGAGCTGGTCGGTGAGGGCGTGGGCCCACCCCTGGGCCTCGGGGAGAAAATTCTCCTGATGTGTTCTGATGTTGTTGAAACAGTTCAGAAGAGAAGAAGGGTAAAAAACCAAAGTCCCAGGAAACAAAATTCAGCTCTCCGTCTCACGCCAAGAGGGAAAAAAAAAACCCAGCTGGCTGAAGAAAAAGCAAGCAGGGTGCTCCCTTCGTGCCTTCCGCAGTCAGAAAAACACTGAGGAGTGTAATCTCTGTGTCCTCGAGAAGCTGCTTTGGAAAGTTCATCTGGGTTTTTTTTCAAGCTCAGTTTAAAGGCACAGAAAAGGCACAACATTACTTTTTGGGCATAGAGCATGATAGGGGATACACATGATAGAGTCACCCCAAGACAACCAGCTACACCAGAGGCTCTCCTGGTTTTAGCTCAGTGATTGCTTGTAGAGATCTCTAACAGAAATGCTGAGCTTTGCAGATGGGCTTACAAGTAAAGCTGAGGCACGTGAACACATCAGGAGGAACAGCACGAAATGGTAAAAGAAAGAACGTGTGGCAACTGATGAAAAATACAGTCAGTCCAGGAACTAGACAACCAGACAGAACACAGACAGAAGCCCCAAAGATAAGGTGGTGAGAAGATGAGGAACAGAACTCAAACCATAAAATATCCAGACGAGGAAAACAACTTTACCTAAGAAAAAGCAAGACTGAACACTGAGGCGAATGATCTCTCTATTACTAAAGGGTCACTGGAAGTCAGAGCCTGTCCAGAAACCATTTTGTCATCCTCTTTTAGGGAAAACTCAAGAGATGTGATAAGGATTCAATGGCCAGCATCCTTCGTCATCTGTAATACTAATAATAATCCTGTCCCAAACAGAAAGATACAAATGTTCTGGTACATAGTATTAGAGAATGAGTATGGGTGAAATTAGTTTTGTTTAAAATGAGAATAACCTTTTTTCTAGTCAGTCTTGCACTAGGTTTTATTATATTCATTTGTTACACTCTCAAGAAAACTGCCTAACACTGAAAAACCCAAAACCTTTCTTACATAAGTGTATTCAAATGTCCTCACAATTTTTCTGCTGAAGGCCTGTTTCTGACCAAAGACTTAAAGTCACGATATTTCAATACGAATCTCAGAGACCATACTTTTTGATACCAAGCTGAACAATTCCTAAACAGCAAGTAAGATATGCAAAAAAGCATTCAGAATTGCATTACAGAAACATATTAATGCAGAAACAGTTTCTCCTCTACAAAAAAGGGCAATAGATAGGTCTGTGTATAATTTAGATAATGATTTCCTGGCTTCAGAAACACTATTAACTAAGCCATTTTCAGAACTTCAGCATAATTGTTCTGCAGCTAAAGAATTAACATATTATCATGCTATTTGTGGGCATGCCTGGTCTCTGGGGAAATAAAAAAAAGTTTCCCTGGAATTCACTTTCCAATTTATTTAATAAATAATCTAAAATTCAGCCCATGCAGAGAGCAGCCCATGTTTGTTCCCTCACTCAGACAGCATGTGAGGAATCTGTCCCTCTCACTCAACATGTAAGTGCAGCACAGAGATCTGAGCAGCTCACTCCTGCTCAGTGCAGCCACAGGACCCAAGGGCTGCTCAGGCTACTGTGGGACTGTCCCTGCTCCCACCATCCGAGTGGAGCAAGGCTGCGGGAGGCAGTCCAGGAGCAGCTCCAGTAATGGGTTCAGGTGTGCAGTGTTTCAACAAAGTATGTGATGAAGGTGCGTGGTATTCCTCGAGAAATGTCTGGAGCAGCAGCTGACCCCAAACTTTTGAAACTGCTTGTAGTAAACTCTTGCGGAATGCTAAAGGTGCAAGCACTCTTCCCCACGTTTTTTGTAGATACTGTGGAAGCCTGCTCATGCTAGACACAAGATTTCTCTTCCCTGTGTTAACCCCTACAGTTTGACTGAAGATCGGCTCTTCCTGCCCATGGGATCAACAGGATTTTATAGGGCTGTGTTGCACAGTCTAAGAGTGGTCACTTTTCACTGAGGCTCACCAACGCAAGAGTGTTGCTTACCAGCAACCCTGACAACGAAAAGGGAGATGCTATGTAACAGTATCTTTCTACATTTGTCCACTCAAGAACTGCTAAAATATCTGTGCGGCTTCACGGCTAGGATTACTTATGTTAAAACCCCTTCCTAGTTCTAGTTTCCCTGAAGATTATCCAAGGCAGAAACATCTACAGCTTTTTCAGTGCCAAATTCTCTCCTGTTCAGTGCTCCTCCATGAAGAGTTTCTTTTCCTGTGTAACTCAGCCAGGACACCATCCTGAATATTTCTCCTGGTGGCCTCCACCTCACACTGACGTCCACTGCCACACTCACCTACATCCATCACTCATCCAACCACAGAGGAAGTTAAAACCTGTGGTTCCTTACTGCCTTTTGGTCAGGACTAGACACAACAGTACCTATCAATTTAGAATACAATACCCAGGGTACCAACTCTTGTGGGTGACCAGACAGCTCAGAACATCTGCCCATGACTGTATGGATGTTTTGTGTCCTGAAAGCACCAACAAAAAACCAGTTCACCTACCCACTGCCCACTGCCCACTGCCCAACAGCTCAGCTGCCCACTCCTCCCACCTCCCTTCTGCACCTGTCTTGTCCAAAGCAAGTGAGCACTACTCAGAAATCCTCCCTAGACACTGCCTGGCAGAGGGAGAGATTTCAATCAGCATCATCCCTCTGCAAGGGATACATACTTGTTAAGTATGTCTTGCCTAAATGATTGATACTGATTTCAAAATATGATTTCCTTTGGGTCCTTATTCTGTTTCAGGTTCATTTTGCAGGTGGGATATGGGGGAAGGAGTTTACATCATCCTCTAGGGATGGCTGGATGCATCTGCTCTGTATGTCAGCCTCCTGCTGATTGTTCAACCCCCATGATGATGGGCTGTGGCTACAGATTTAACAGAGCCCCAGAGCCAGCTCAGAGGAATGCTGTGCAAATAACAGTTGTATTAGGAAGGAGCTACTGGCTTTATTTTTAAAGCTAGATACAGCAGAACTCAAAACTTCCTATTTTTAACTCGATTTCTCAAGAAAACATGACGCCTCTGTCCTTCTGTGTGCTCATCTCTCTTCACAAACAACTTTTGTCCTCACTGGCATTTTCAGCCAAAGCTGGCTGCATGTAGGATGTGGTAACATTAAGGTCTTACACATTCTGTGAAAAGCAATGGCCACAGAGTACAAAACATCTGGGCAGTGCCCCCAGTGTGGGAAGGGCAAGCACAGCTTGGCTGCTGCCCTCACCACATGGCTGGAACTGGCTGGCTGACAGCTCCTGCTTGGCACTGGGAACCAAGGCACCAGGCTGCAGGAGGGCACTGGAGGGGAGGTAGCCAGCAGTGTCTGCAGGATCCAAGGGTTATATTGTGGAGGTGGCATCACTGAGCTGGGAACAGCGTGGGGTGACCAGGAGGAGGAAGGTTTGAGGATGTAGCAATGGACTGGAGATGGGAAAGCAAGGAGAAAATGGGACTGGGAAAAGGATCTAGAAAGATCTTAGATGTCTTTTCCAACCTAAATGATTCTATGATTCTATTTGATTGTGGAAGGGAAGGGCTGCAGGACACTAGGAAATATGGCTTCATTAGCCTCACTGCTCACAGGATAACAGGTCTAAAAAGGAAAAGAGCTGATACTTTTTCCTGCCATTTCCCCATGGTCATGAGGACAGAGGATCAATGCCTTTTAACTTCTGCTCTGATCCTACTTAGCCCTTCACTTGCACAGCTGCAATCTGCAAAGCATTTTCTGGGATGTAGTTTGCATGAAAAACATTTCTGCAAAACAGGGTCTTAATTGGGTCTGTGCAGAGAGCTCCCTGTGACTCTCTGCAGTGCTGGTCTGGTCTCAGGCTCACCACAGGCATCCCAGGGCACGACCAGGCTCTGAAGCTGTATTTTGTTACCACCTGAGCAAACAGTTCAGATGATGAGCCTGAAAGACACACATGGGTCAGGGGACGTAAAACAAAGGATAAAGAAATCATTTTTACCTTATAGATCTTTCCCTCTTCAGTACCAACGAGAAACAAATAGTCTATCTTTTTGTGAAAATCAAACGATGTCCCGCTGCCTGTTAACAAAAGAAAGGTCTGTCACACAGAGAATTGGTTCAGCTGGCCAGAACATGCTTCCTGCCTATGGTAAACACACACTGCCTGCATTTTCATAAGTGATTTATTAGCCAGAAGCTCCCAAAAGAAATCAAAGCCACCCCTTCTGCTAAACTTTCCAAGCTGTGCCTGTCCATGAGACCTGCAATTTGAACAGCCACCACAGAGACATGTAAAAGGGCACTGAAAGAACCAGAAGGGAACTGGAAAACCACTTTAGTCTAGAATTCATTTTGGTAAGAGTTGAAAATGCTTGGTGCAAATGCAAACATTGTGAGGATCTGGCCCATCTCCTATTGGGGAAGAACAGATCTTTTCTGTTTGTTTAGTATTTACAAAAATGTAAGTGGTTTCCTATGCATAAAAGAGCCCAGTGAGAAAACACCACATCATACCTTCCTGTGCTCTTTTTACCCTTAATTCAGAACCCATTTAGCAGGCTTACTTCAGTAAAGCCAATAGCAAAGAATGTGATTTGGGAAGAAATCCTCCACTAGGGACAGAAGGATCCTGTTAATATCAAAAGCCCTGAATTGTGCAACATTGTGAACTATGTTTAAAACAGGTGTCAACCACAAACAGGATGTGACTCATTGAGATTTTGTGGCTTCTGCTCCTGAGGCAGATGCATCATCATCCAAGAAAGCCAGTTCACATATTGGTGAAAGAAAATTTCAGCAGGGTTCTTGAGCAGAAGATGGGATGTCCATCGAGTGCCAGAGCTACTTGAGGCTGTCCCTACCAGCAGGGACATCGACAGCAACCATCAGACAAGAAACACGAACAAGCAGACAAGGCTCAGAAGCACACAGTTACAGAAACTTTCCGCACAGGCAGTCATCTTAAGCATTATGTCTTTAACATTAACAAAATGTAGTTCTCAAAGGAATTGTTACGGTAATTTCAACTCTCTAATACCATCTGCATTTTTACATTCAAATAGGTTGTTAAATATTCAAGACAAGTCTTTGAAAATCCATTTCCCAGTAACATTAACAAATAATCCCAAAGCCCCCGAGAGTTCTGCAGTGTGCTGCTTTAGCTGCTTTCTTGCAATCTATGTGGCACTGCAAAGCTTCCCACAGACTGCTCAGCAGTTACTAGCCTAGAAACACAGCAATTCTTAAATGCAGAGCAAGGCCCTGCTCCAAACACAGGTCCCATCTTCTCAGCCAAAAGCAGGTGTAGAAGGATGATTAGAGGATTCCTCAAGGACTTTCCCTGTGTTATTCAGGACCTCCAGAGCTGACTCATCCCATCCTATCTCAAGCGCAGGATGATCAGGATGAGAGGATTCAGCCTAGAAGGACTGCACTGACTCCACTTTGTGAGGAGGGAGCCTAACATAGTAGCTCAGAATAGATGCCATGTTTTTATAGAACCCAAACTCAATAAGGCTCATCCCAAAGCTGGCTGGGTGAACTGTGCACCCAGAAGAGGGCAGAGGTTGCTCTTCACCTTGATTTTGCCAGTCCAGATCAATGTCTGACTGTAAGAACAAAACTGAGTTTTGACATATACAGGTATGTGCTTTATCCACACAGAGACAGCCCAGTAAAACGGACTCTTTTTGAATTAATGTTCAATTCATCCTTTTATGCAAGTAAAGACAATATGTGACCAGCAAAACTTTACTCAGTTAGTGGCCATTGCTCCAGACAGACTTTGCCCTACTACATGATGAAAGCAAGGAGGCGTAACCCTCCTGTAGCTCCTTTCAATCTCAACACCCTGCTCCCAATTTAATTTCCCAGAATGACTGATTAGAGGCTTTGTGTCAGTAATTAATCAGCATGGCAAGGACTTGGGCTCTTACCAAGTGTTTGCAGCTGCAGCCCCTCTGGCCCCTGCATCGTTGTTCCATCTCCTGACAGCTTGATGACATCCATGTGAACCAGCTCATTCTGCAGGCAGAGGAGATTCCACATGAATAGCATGCTTTGCAGCAACAATACAGAGACATTCAGTACTTTGAAATGGCAAATTTTATGGAGCAATTTTAAAAAGCTGTCCAGAAGTTGCTTAATGTTTCATATTTGGCAGCTTGCTAACATGCTGCTTTCCATAAAACCTTCAGGAAACTGATGCTTTGGTGCACTGGAATTGAGAGCCATTGGTACATGACCTCGACATGTGCACTTGACTTGGAAAATTTTGAGTTTCGGGGTCAATGTTTTTTAGCGGAGGTTGACACAGTCAGCTTAAATCATCGTGTTTAGTTAAATCACTCTGTGTGGTTTAAGATGGATATTTCATATTTTCATGGAGCTACCTAAAGCCCCACGCTAATGAATAGTAATTTATCATCTTGCCAGTCCTTACTTCTTAACATCTTCTTGTTATCCCCAGAGCAGCCTCAGTTCAAAACACTCGCAGCTTCACGGGCTCTGATATTTAACACGGGAAAAGTGCCCCATGTTTTTGTTCTCAGCAGAGCTCTAAAGAGCTCTAATGACACTGCTGTGCAAGGTGGCACACGAACACAGGGCCAAAAGGTTGTGTCCCAAAGAGTTTACAGTCGAGGTGGGAGACAGAAGACAGATGAAAATAGACACAATGTGGGTAAATATAAAGAAACTACCAGAGGGAAAGATACATTCTCAGACTAGCTTTGGGAGTTAAAATACCACTGCAGAATGGAGTTGGTTTTGTCTATAAGAACACCCTGGAGCTCCAGAGGTCTCTTCCAACCCCAGTCCTTCTGTGGTTCTCTGATTATGCGATAAACAGAACAAACAACTAATGATTAGTGAGCAGTATGAGCTGTGGACTGGACAGCATAATGCATCTGCAAATATCCCACTGAAGCACTGTGGAAACAAAACATAACTTCTTAGCTTAGTGAATTAAGCTGTAGTTGAAGCTTCTCTTAGCCCAGAGCAAGACTCAGGTGGAAAAAGAGATTCTGCCTGGCAAAGTCAACCCCAGGAATTTCCATGTTGTGGAATGTGGGAGACGACCTTGTGACCATCTGTTCAGTACTGCAGCTGAGAGACGACAACGTTCTATAAGGCATTTTTACCATAATCTGGGGGTACAAATTTACAGAAGATTCAACAAAGATCAAAACCCATAAACTAATGTACCTCCTTCTCACGAATTCTCACTGCTGCACACCCACATGCCTTGGCCTATTGATGGCAATAAACTGTTCTCTGAGAGAGCAGCAAGAAGCAGGACAGACTTCTGCAGAGCTCCACGCTAGTGACTCTTCTTACAGCACATTGGTTACAAGCCTGATTCAGTGGGTAAAGGCAGGAGTGATGCTAATAAAGAGGCCACACATGCTGATGTACATGTGCAAGAACTGGAAAGAAGAGTGCCCAGAGCAACCAGGAGCAGAGCATTTTCCACTGCACATCCAAACAGGAGTGCTGGTGGGCTGCTGGGAGTGCAGTCAGGACAACCTGAGCAGGCACTTGCTCCTGCTCAGGCTCCCAGCTCTGCCTGCTCTCCAGAGAGCATGTGCCCTGTCCAAGACATGAGTCTGGTCTGAAGAGCAACTTTGGAGCTGCCTGCAGCTGGTCATGTTGATACATCCAGTGTGTCAGACATGTAATCTGGGTAGGCCCAGAGATGTGCTAGCATATTATCTCTGTGTTCTGGTAGAAAGGCAAACCTCAAGAGACCTTCTTTCTAAGCACACACCTCTTTGCAGCCTTCCACTGAAGATCTCGCCCAGCACCTTCACCTGGCAGAGGCCCCTATGGACAGTTTCTGCAGCCCTTCTCCTTCACAAAGGACCCTGTTTGTGCAGATTCTCCTGCTGTGCTGGTTTTATCTTGTACCCAGC
Organism: Rhagologus leucostigma; assembly: GCA_013397725.1. Lineage (NCBI taxonomy): Eukaryota > Metazoa > Chordata > Aves > Passeriformes > Rhagologus > Rhagologus leucostigma. The sequence goes on along the minus strand of VZTD01002389.1, from coordinate 417,235 downwards.
TTCACAGCATGAAAAACACTTCTCTTCCTGGGGCTCTTTGCCGCCAGAGCCGTTCACATATTCCTCTGGGTAAACAGCCTGCTGACAATTTGGCCTTCCAGGAATACTGAGCAATAATATGTTGCTTCTGCCTAATAATTGTAGAGCACTTTGTAAGCATTAGTGAATCAGGCCTTACAGCTGCTGTTTTCCCCTTAGTTCTTATCGGCCTTAAGCGATGAAGCAGGCCCAGAGCTGTTCAGTAATTTAGCTGTAGGTCACACAGGAGGGGGTGAACTACAACTACTAATCAAACCTGGGATTGCTGAGCATCAGCCAGAGAAGCAATGCCATGCTGCATCCCAAACAATTCTGTAAAGCAGCTGTGACATTTCTCCTTTTTGACAGGCAATGTGTGCATCCAAGGTGGGGGAGTAGAATCATCCAGCAGCAGAAGGCCTGCATCCTTCCTTGATGTTTTACACCTTTATGAGGACCCAAGGTCAAGTCAAGACAGTCTAAGTACACAGAACTCACGTGCTTTTTCATGAAATTCGCCGAAAGTGATTGTGCCCATTTCTAACAGAGACAACCACTATGGTCAAGGCATATGTCCCTGGCTAACATTTGACAACTCTTCTATCCAAATCTTGAGTGTGGTTTGCCAAATATTCAGCTCAAAGAAAGAATTAAATTATTCACTTTGTGCTCTTGGCTTTGGAAGTGTCAAACAGCTACCAGTGTTTGAAGCAGCTTTATTGCTGGATAGTCCTGTCAAAAAGATTAACGAAGCACTCTTTCAATTATTCCCTATTTGCACTACGGTTTTGTAGAATAAAAAACCTCTGGAGAGTCTTCAGTTTTACTCTAAATGAAACCCAGAAAAAGCTCTTGTAAAACTGGAATTCAAGCAGATTGTCTATCTCTCCTTGCTGGATAAAAACCACAGATTATAACAAAACACTCTTTTCATCCTGTTTCTTGTTCTCCCTACTGAATCTCTGTTCCCCCCGCAAAAATGTCCAAAGCAGACAGCACCTAAAATTTTGGGGTTTTTCCACCTCTACCTACTAGGGGCGGTACATACTAGGTACATATTGGTTCTGGCAATTTCAGAGGTAATTTCACCTAAAAAAATCTTAAAGTAGTCTTTTCACAGGGGTATGGCCAGATGTCTTTTCCAACCTAAAGAGCTCAGTAGAAATGACAATGTGCTAAGTGGATGCAGATCGTAGAAGTCACACCAAAGATGCTTAGACAGAAATATCTTTGTGGTCAAGGGACAGAAAAAACACAGATTATGGTGTGGACACAGAGTTAAGTACTGGTGCAAAAGACCCTCTGCTGGGTGAGCTGTTATCAGAGTCCATCTGCAGACTCTTAGGTTGTGCCAGTCATGGCATTTCTGTGAAGAGACTTCACCCAGTGTTTCCTGCCTCCTAAGGCGACCATGCTGAGCACACTCAGTTACTGGGGCTCAGTTTCTAAATGCACCCTGCCAAATCACCTCAGCTGGATGTGCCTGGCTGCAGGCATGTACTGCCCACTTCAACACAAACCTTTTGGGCGTTCCTATTCAGGGGATAACACAGGAGCTGAGTGCTGGGACACTCTTAGTCTGTGCCTGTATGGGCAGCTCTTTTGGGAGAAGGACTTGGGATACACTTGCAGAAGGGAATTTTGATTCTGAAGCTGCATGTATGAACCTGGAAAGGTCTACAAAAAAATAACTTCAAAATCTATGCCATCTGCCTGTGCTTACACTGTTCATTAGGAAATGCTCCTGTTCCTGAACATGAGGCTAAGATTTACATATAACGCTAGAAATTAATCCCTGCCATGGCAGCAAGGCCTAGAAACTTCAGAACAGGCAAGCCTTGGTGTAACAGATTGAAAAATGAGCATCCTAGGATGCAAAGAAATTTCTTCTTTTGTTGGGGAATAATGGGACAGCTGCTTCAAACTCATATTCAGGGCAATGCAATTATTTTTTTAGCATGAGATTTGAAATCTTCAAATGTAAAATGAAATAGCCAGCATAAAAACCCACATACTGGGATTCAGAGACATAAATCTAAGGGTTATTTTGGGACATTAATTCTAGGTTTCTATCAACATATTTCAACATACTCCAAAAAGAGAAGCGAACAAAGGCAGGGCATGCAAACTAGTTTTAAAAAGTTGTATTAGGTGTGAGTTGGCAGTGTCATGGCAGGGAGAAACCCTCTCTCTGCCTGTCTGATAGCATGCTGTCATGCCACTGCAAATGCAAGCTTACTCTGTACTACTCACTCTGTCCCCATGGGGAGAAATTTAAACTGACCTTCTCCCAACCCAAATTGCAACCTGTAGGGGAGCATTTTCGGGATGAGAATCTGGAAGCTGTGGAATAAAGCAGATTATTCTGTTCTGTGTCTAGCTGACCCTTCTGTGACAAAGAAAGTTTGAGAACAAGGACCAGTCCTGAGCTCCTGCTCCTGCCAAGCAGGAAAATGATCTCTCATTTTCAGGCCCATGGGATGCTACAGGTGAAGGCAGGATGAAGGTTAGGTCCTGACAAGGAGTAGGCTGACCCTGCTTCATTTCAGAATTTGATGTGGAGCCCCAGATCCAGCTGTGACTGCACCAGCTGCTATTGCTAACACTTCTTTTCAAACCTGGCTCATTAGAAATAGAAATAACACTAATGAATCACTGAACTTTTGAGGCAATTGGTTATAATTTGACTGGAAAAAGAAATTGCCACCTGCTGTTTACCTTAACTAAAGTCCACGAAACAATCCGCCCATCTGAGGAGACAGAGAAGAAGTTGGAATTGTTGTCCATGTCATCCTTCTGCCACTTGACCTAAAAACAAGAAGCAACAAGAAGGCAGTCCCAGTCAGCACAGGGCATTCAGCATTAGCAGGACAAAGTCCCATGGCCTCAGCAAGGTCTTCTGAAATCCTTCCTAAAGAGCAGCTGGTTTGCACCCTGGAGGCTTGCTGCTGTGAACTTATCTCCACCAGCAGCTTTGTCCCCAGCACTCCTGTCAGTCATTTTCCTGCAGGATGCTCCAGCAAGGGGGTAAAGCCCCTCACCCGGAGACTCTGCACCTACCCATGGCCACTGGAGCACTGCCATCAAGGATGGGTCTTGTGAGGTGTCTGAGCTATGCACTAGAGCTCTCCACTGTGGCACACCATCCCAGAGATCCCTAGGACATCTCCAAATACCACCAGTGGTGCCACACAAAGGTCCCCAAGCATTAGACCTGCCCTTCATATTTGACTAACTACTCCAAGTGCAGTGCCATATGACTACCCTTCCACCATACAAATTAGCTTTCTGTCCCTATGTGGGGTCCAGGAAAGACCTTGCAAGCAACACGTGACATGGGTCCTTGGGGCACTTCTGTTTCAGGGAGATGAGAACTTCTCCATTAAAACTGAAATCCTCCCTACACCTTCAGAGCATCTGTCTGCCTGGTAAGGAGATTTGCCTTTTGACTGTGACAGCTCAGCAGGAGAGATTAGAATTCAGATAAATGGCTTACAGTTTAGAAGAGACATTTCTGTTAGACCAAAAGCATTAAGAGCGCTCGATTTTCAGATCTGGGAATTCAATCAGACTGAAGGGAAAAGAATGACTTGTCACTGGGTCTGTCAGCACACACTCCTGTTGGCATCTGTCAGTTCAGGACGGGGACAAGCACTTTAGAAGGTTCTGAGAAGCTTTTCAAAGGTGTATCTCTTCCCATCCATGCAGTGGAGCAGATAAAGTTCCCTAAACATCATGCCATAAACATGATAAATGGGTATGATTATCCCAGAGCTTACCAAATACTCTATCCATGACCACTTATGTAACTCATACCTATTCCAGAAAACAAACAGCATTCTCAATACTTTAATTACACAGATAGGGTATTCCTACGACAGGTCCTTGGGAAAAACTGTTAATTCTCTTTCATAAAATTGTTTATACTGTGAAGTTCTGTGAAGCATGAAACTTAAGCAAGAGACTCGGCAAAGAGTAGTTAACCCTCTAAAGAACATGTTTCCTTCCTGTTCTGAGGCAGGAAAAATAGAATGTAAAAGGAATCTATCTGAGAATACCTCAAAATGCCAGTTTCATGCCTATAAGACACAACTGAAGAACCTTGAGTGGCATATACCTTTGAACATCCTTGCACAGGTGAAATTGTAAGTTTCCATGTGAAACTACTTCTGCTATCTGGCATTAAAGGAATGGCATAATTCAATATGACTCAGAATAAAAAGGTTAATGATTAGAAGGCAGGTTCAAGCGATTGCCAAGGCTGACCCATTGTGCACAAAATGTGCTGGGTGTATCTATTCCAGGAACATCTCCCTGGGATCATGAGCTACTGCTGACAGTGACAGTCACCAGCAGCTGCTTCAGATGAAGGAGTTGGTGTAGTGAGGAGTTTTAATTCAAGGTGAGAAATGTAGAGCTCAGGGGAACTGGTTACAAAAACATGTCCAATATGCCTCATGCTGGGCACAGAAAAAGGGTCACATTTTGAATCAAAAGATTTTTAAAATGTCACTCTAAAGTTGTCTGACAGCAAGATGTTTTTATGTGCGTGTCCTACACAGTTCTCCTCTAACTCATGTCCTTTCTTTTCAGTTTGCTTTCCCAAATATTTGAGAAAAACTTCCCAGCTCATCACACCAGCGGGAAATACACGGATGAAGGTTCAGCAGCTGTAGTCCATCCCCGCTATCCTGTGCTGACACTTCTGAGTCCTGATGTCTACACTAACACAGAGTGTTACAGAAACCTCATCTGGAGGTAACCAAATAGCATAAGAGCTATCGTGAGCTCACAGCGGATTTCCCCAAGTTAATTCCTTTCAACATTCCCAAAGTAAAGAGCTTTACCCCAGGGATTGCCCACTCCAAACACCCTCTCTCTGATGGGGATCTATTCAAGTTTTCCACTGTTGGGTGTCACAGCTCTTCATCCATTACATGGATAGGTGGAGTCAGCAGCCCCAAAAAGCAAGTAGGCTGATTTGTTTGGGGTACTCTTGCTCCTCTATTCAAAGCAGTCAACAGTACTTAAGTTAGGTACTTTTTGGAGACACCTCGAAAAACAGGCTCTCAGGGACACCAGGCTCTGCCCTCAGATGACTATTAGCAGCTCTCAGTGATGTTAGCTTGAATTTCAGAAAACAGAAAGTGGCACTTAATACTTTCAATTTTCCTCCAACACCTCTGACACCTTAATCGTGTTTGTGATCTTTTTCTTCCTGATCTCTGAATCCCATAAATGCTTATTAGAGTAATTAGCCCTCATGATACTGCAATCAAGTCGGGCATCTGCTCAGAACTGGCCTTTTCTCTGCTCCCAGAGGCTTGTCAACATGGCACAACCTCCTGTCATTAGCAGTATACATGCTGTGAAGGGTGGAGCATTTGAGGAGAGAACCAGGCAACAGTCTGCACAGTGGCAAGAAGTTAATTTTTCCCCTGAAGCATGTGATAATCGGCCAAGGATTTTGGCTGTGTGAAACAATTTAGAGCAAAAGTTCAATTATGATACAATAAGAGTAAAGAAGCACATGAGAAAGAAAGTGTGTGTAAACAGCAGAGACAAGCAAATACAAAGCAGCAAGCATTTTCTCTCCCTGATCATGATGAGAACTGTAACAAAAGCAAGCCATTTTTTCACTGACGTTTAACCTGACTATTTCTTGTAAGACAAAATTAGTGTGTGAAACTCATTGCTGTAAGAACAGCCTACCACTTTTTCTTTTGAGTTCTTAAAGCTCATTTATTTATAAAGAAGTTGAGACTATTCAAAACCTTATTTTTACACAGAAAAATAAATATTAAGATCTCATGTTCATTACTATGTACAGCAGGCTAGGAGGGTGATAATCCATTCATTTCTTGCAAGAGAATACTATCATTTTTATCTGTGGCAGCTGATAATGGCTCCTGTCCAGAAGGAGATTAGACCATTTATCCAACCTGGTTTGAAAATACCCATGTTTCTGATGTCATTCCTATGAAAGAAATAATGCTTGATCCGTTTTCCTGGGACACAGACTGTTAGTCACTTGCACTGACACAGTACAATTGGTCAAAATCACCCTGGCCAGGAAGCTGACTGGAGTGTGGTACAGGCACCAGCTACTGCAAACACAGATCTGGCTTGCCCTTGGCTTGCCAAAACTCAGGTGTGGGGTGCCACACGCAACATACGTACATTGACTGATGAGCAGTTCATTCCCTTTTTATTAATTATCCTTCAAGAAGACCTTTGTCAGCATTGCAGTACCACAACCCTGCTGGCACCTGCCCTTAGTGAAATAAGGCAGAATTTTTGTCATTCGGTGCCTGAAAATAGCTAATAAAATCTGCCCCAGGTAGAAAAGAGGAAACAAGTGCATTATCAAATCCCTCCCAGATCACCCTTACATGAACTGGCCAAGTAAGACACTCAGATGACTTTGGCATGCAAACATCTCCTTGGGCTGCTGAGGAAAGTCCACGCCAATATGATCTGGGGACAAATTCCTTCCAGTGCCAACCTGGCTATCAGTACACTCCTAGGCAAAGCCATCATGGCAATGCAGGGTTTGGAAGGACCCAAAAAGCATATCTATTATCTTCTGAGGCAAAATCAGATACTCCCCTGCCACTGGTGACAATTCACATAGGTTGCTCTCACAAGTCTCCAACAACAGGTACTCAACAACCTCCCTGTAGATATATCTGTGCTTAATTACCCTTATATAGAAGATTTCCTTTACCAAGAGTCAAGCCAATTACTCCTTACCATCTCCCCAGTGGATGCAAAGAACAACAGTTTATTCCTCTTTTTATAAGTCTTCAAAAGGGCAAGAAAACATTGTGCCACTGTTACTTTCTCTTTTTCTCCCTCTCCAACTCAAATCAGTTGCCTCAACTGTTGCTTCCAGGTCTGCCTTCAGGACCCAAGTCTTCACCACTCCTGTTCTTCCCCTTCAGCCTGGCTCTGCAGCTGCAAACACATGATACAGGACTAACCTGAGGCAGGAGTTACAACCTCCTCTCTCTTATATTCTTGCTAATTAATTAGAATGACACATATCTTTGTGTAACAGCATTGCTGATCACTGGTGGTGATCTGCTATGCTTCCCCTCGGGCATCCTGCTGCCTAACCAGACATCTCTTATTTCGTATCTGTGCATTTAATTTCCCCTCTCTAAATGCAGTATTTGCTCTTGTCTTTATTGAATTTCATCACATTGATTTTAGGCCTTTCTTCCAATTTATCAAGATAATTTTGAACATAATCATGTGCTGCAAAGTGCCTTGTCCTCCCAGGGGGGCTTCCCTATTCTGTAATTTGAGTTGTTAATGAAAGTATTGATCAAAAAAAGACCATAAGTGACAGCTGCAGAGTCTCACTTGAAGCACCCTCAGAGTCTGACAGCGAGCTCTGTATAACTACTCTTTGAGCACACTACCCGAGCGACCTGAGCAGCCCCTTTATGGCGATTTTACCTAATTTGTATTTCTCTACTTTGGTTATAAGTATGTCACTGTGTGAGCCTGGATCAAAAGCTTCAGTCAAGTCAAGATGGATAGAGATGATAACCTTGACTGCCTCTCCCTTATTCATGAGGCCCATTTCTCTGGAAAAAAATGAAAAGAAATTATACTGGCTTGATAATCTATTCTGGACAAATCCATGTCAGCTTCTCTGAATCACTGTATTATCTAGACTTTTACCAACAGTTTTGCCATTTATTCAAGCACTTTTCCAGTCTTTGAAATTGGTTTGACCAGTCAGTAATTCCCTGGGTCCAATCCTATAATTTTCCTCCAGACATTCTTCCCCTCCTTCTGGCCCTTTGAGATCTTTCCTTCTTTCCCTGGCTGTGCTTGTCCTACAGGCCAGCGTTCAGCCTGATGCATTGCTGTGCTGTTACCCACACTTTTTGACCCCCTATGGCTGGCTTTGGATGCCTCTAGCTGGGTGAATTGTCCAGACACTGTTTCCTGGGCTCTGGTACTCTGTCTGTGCTACTGTCCCTCCTGCATTTAAGGACAAGCCCTTTGAAGAAAATACCTGCAGATACCTTTTTGCCAGACACTGGCTCTACAGCCTCCCTGAAAAGTGCTGGGGATTGATGACAGTAGACTATCATATTTCAGTCTGCCAGTGTCACAGGCACACGATGGGTGTGAGCCCATAGGTGACAGCAGAGTGGTGCTTCCTCTCATCCATGTCCCAGAGCACACCCCTGCCTCTGAGTCAAGGTACTCACTCAGCTCAGCTGCTGTAAATGGGCTTGCACATAAACCCCAGCCTCCGCCTAAAACTCAGGACAGATGCAGCCCAAAAACTCTCTGAAATGCATGTCATGGCCTGAAATTGGTCTGGCTATTTCTTTAAGTACTCCAGAGTATGTTTAATCTGATCTTGCTGATGAGCAAGAACTTACCTAAATATTCTTTAATATGCTCTTTCCTTATTCTGACCTGTGCTTTTATGCTCTTGCTACATTAAGGGCACTAAGCAGACAGTCTCAGACACTCACTGTAAGGTTAAACAATACAGCATCAAATATTTCATCCTTATTCATACCACTCAGTAGTAGCTGAAAGCTTGCTTTGCTAATAAGTCTATATTCTTCATTCCTTTAACTACTTATACACTTCCCAAATATTTTCCCTTTCTCTTTTAGGACCAAGGATAACCACAGCTCACTTTGCACATTCACTTCTTTTTATTAATTCATGTTTGTTCTTTTCCCTAAAACTCAGCTTTAGACACGTCTTTGTTTCTGTGCCTCAAGCGTTTCTTTGTAAGCCACTGTTGAGCTGTAGATGTAACTGTACAGGCCCCTCTCAGAGACTCTGCCATTCTGCCCAGCCCAGCAGCTCAGGGATTTCATTCATCTGCCTCCTTAGCTGAACAGAGCCACAGACTCTTGTAGAAGTCCAGGTGTGTTCCACAGGAGCACAAGTGCTTCCCAGCCCCACTGTGCTCTTCCAGCCACCCTCTTTTGCCCATACCTTGGTCACACAAGATAAGCAGTGGGATTCAGATACTTCTCCTTACATTCACACTTGCTAAAGACTTTTACTCAAGGCTTCCCACTAGCAAACATCTGCTCCTTGAGCAAGGGAATCAGCCCTCAGTTCTCTCGTGCTGTGCCTGACCTGGCAGCCAAGCACAGACACAAACGCGCTGTCCAAACCACATTTCCTGTGTCAGTATGCACAAGCCTGGGCCAAAGCAAAGTGCCAGAAGAACTCTGGGGCTCTCTCGAGGTGGATGAGCTGAACATGTGCTGTGATTTAGCAAGAGCACAAACCCTCACGGATGCAGTTTGGCTGTATCCATCACACAATGGCCCAGGTCACCAGCCGGCAGATGAACAGCATATGGATTTGTGCAGAGATAAAATAAGACCAAACTCCAACCAGGAATACCCATCTAAACCTGGACACGTTAGTCCAGCTGTGGGCACCTTCGATCTGTGTAGTGGACACTTTCTGCATTGCGCAGCTAGCCTGTCTTTTAGTCTGCCTCAGCATCATGCTGAGGGCTCATGCTGAAGTGTTGATCTACAGTAAATTGCTCCACAGGTCACATCTTCCGAAGCCAGTCTGATTTCCCCTGTGCTCTGGTGCAAATATTCTCCTGGACTCCCTTACAGCAGTCTCTGATTTGAACTAAGAAGCAGTTCTATTTTTTCACTCTGTCACCCTCAAATGTTGGTTCCTGACAGCAACTTTCAGCAAAACAGCATCCAGAAAAATCAAGTCATTACCAGCAGAGAAGAAATCTTTCAAATTCTTTTCCTGTCAATGACAAATTGCCCTTTTTTTGTTTATTCTCCTCCCTGGGTCACTTACCTATACTGTTTACCAAGGGATCTGCTGCTGTGAAAGTCTGCATCAACACTCAGCTTATCCAGAGTCCACTGACTTTCTGTTTCTCTGGAGCAAATAGTTTGTCCCTCCTCGCTGCTGAGGCAAAGCAGTGCATCTACAACAAAGTTCCCAAATGTCCTCCATCAAGGACACTGCCAGCTATTCTGCATTTGTTGCTTATCATGCCTGTCACAATAAGTGGACCTTGACACCTCAGAGAGGATCCTCTGCCAGCTACCACGAATGAAGCCAAGGCCAGGCACCCTGAGTAGTATAAGAAAAATGCAAGGCTGCTCTCCTGCAATCAGTCACAAGAGACACCCCAAAATTATTCACTCGGTCATCTAGAAAGTACAGAGTACTTCACTCACAAGCAAAGTAACTCCAGCATCAGTTTTTATACCTCAAGAGACAGGAAGAGCAAGGTTTAGAGGTGAGGAACAGGGCAATGTCTGGAGCCCCTCCCTAGTGCCAACTTGGACAGCAGTACAAGTTATCCTATTTAGAGGTGGGAGGAAGGAAGACAGAAAGCTTCATTCCTCACTGTGGTTATTTGGGATAAAAGCAAAAACTGAGCTAAGTCCAGATGACTCATTTTGACTCAAGGCAATAATGAAGATTTTAAAGGGCTGTGATAACTGAGTGCAGCCTGGTCAAAGGTCAAAGAAACACAGTCAGACTCTTCGGCTAAGTCTATACTTGGTGAAGAAAGAGCTCCTGGGTCCTGCTTGCACTGGGAGCATATGATACCACTGAGGAGAAGATTTAGCTGTGCTCTGGTTATCTGTAGGTGTGTACTTCCTGCCAAAGGTAAACATGGGGGGGCAGGCAGAGAGGAACCTTTGTAAGCCCAGCTGGTCCTTCAGTGAGGGGGACCAGAACCATGGAGTCACCAGCATGCCCATGTTGGAGCCAGCATGGCAGGGTACAGCATAAAGAGCTCCTGCCCTGTGACCCACACCGAGCAAAAGAGATTGCTGGTTTGTATCTGCACTTTTTGCCATTCCTGTCTATTACCTGGGAAACAGACAGCATTTCTGCTGTGGAATGTCTAGTAAGAATGAAAGATCTCAAAAAAATTTTTAAAAGTGTGTTTTGGTCAATATTGTCATAGAAGATATTAGTCCTGATTTTTTTTTTTTCCTCAGAAACCCTGTTGTTAAAGCATAGTCTCTGTCCACATCTACACCCCTGGGCTTCAGAAAAGTGCTGGTAGAAGCATGGTGAACCAAGCCACAACTAAAGAGGAGAAGCCAACCCAGAGATGAAGAATCAGGCCTGCCATATGGTGAGAGCTGGGCCACCATTGTCACACTCGAGAGTCTTTGCACATCCAGGAACTTCACGGTGAAGAGTGTCCCTCTCATGAGTTAGGGGACACCTTTCTGCCACTTGCCTGAGATACCTCCACGAGGAGGATGTTGGAGACTCTTTGGAGGGGAAAATGACTTCTGAGGCCAGGAGGCTGATGCCTGCACGGAGGCAAAATCATATATCCCAGAAAGGCTCATCTAAGCCTCTTCCTCCTAGACACCATTTATTGTTTAAAGGAAGGCAAGTCCCACACTGAACTACAAGTAAAACAAAAGTATTAAGGCTGTCCTTCTTTCAGTGCCATTTAAAAAGATAAACTGTAACTAGATTTTTAACAAAATCAGCTTTAAGAAGCACAGGCAGATATATCTGACTCTGTAAGGCCTGATGAAATTCAGCCTCGGGTGCTTAAGGGAGCAGCTGAAGCAATCTCTGAATTTCATAGCAATTAGCTACGCAAACTAGAAGAGAGGAGATGTCCTGCAGGACAGAAACAGGGCAAAAATGCCCACAGGAAACACAAAACAAACCTGTCTTGAAGGATAGGTTAAAGGACAGCGGATGAGTCAGCCTAATGCTGAACTTTGAGAACTGGAACAAAGTATTTAGTCATCCATCCATACATACAGGATAAGAAAACGAGAATTGGTGAATATGGTCTCCTCAAGAAAAGACCTTGTCAAAGAGAATTTATTTCCTTTCTTTTCAGGGTAACAGGTCTAAAAGAAAGAGTAGATTTGTTATCTTTAATTTTGTAAGGCTTTTGGTATACTCCCTGCGATGTCTTCAGAAGAAAGATAAGGAATTACTATGAAGTGGGTGAGTGCTTGAAAATGAACTCCCCAGAGTTCAGACAGTGATTTCTTGACCAGTTGGGAGAACATCTCTAGATGGTTCCCACAAGGGACTATCCTGGGTTCAGTTCTATACAATATTTCCATTAGTAAGTTGCATACTGAATTGCAAAATACACAGAATGTTTGCAGATGATGCAGTTGAAAGACATCGAATTCTGTTAGGATAAGGACTCAAAGTTATCCTGAAAAACTGGAGACATAATCTGAAAATAATAAAGTGAAATGTGATAAAGACAAGGGCAGAGAGACACAGACAGGAAGAAGAAAGCATTAAACATGTAGAAATTAGGGAATTTCTGGCTAACCGACAGTAGTGCAGAAAAGGATCAGCGGCTGGCAAAGGAATTTCGCAAAGTGATACTACTGGAGTGGCACAGAAATATTTTCACATGTATTAGGAAGTCTGTACCATGTAAGACACAGAAGGCAATGACTCCAGTCTGTTAGTACTGGTGAAGATAGCTAGACTGCCCAGTCTCATTTTGAAGAAAGCACATCAGGAATGATAACACAACATCTGTGATAGCGTCATGGGAGGAAGAGGACACTGTCAAGGCCTCTGCCACTTCTCATTTCTGCGGTTCACAAACAGTTCCCCACTTCCGGAAAGGAAGGTTCAGTTTTATTTTAAATTCAGTCTCACCTCTCACATGTTTACTGTGTGTCATGTTCAATCACACTGTTACTGCTTTGTTCACTGCAGTAGATGAGACTGCTTTGTATAGCAAACAAGTGTTTTGAGTGTGAGTAAAAGCCGATGGGGAGAGATAAAGCAAAATTACTTGTTACTTAAAAATAAATTCATCGAAAAATGTTCCTATCTTAAAATCTGGGTTTTCTTTTAAATGCAAATGTTTCAGCTATGACAGGAATCTGCAGATAAGGGAGCTACTAAGCAAAAGAAGGTTCTCAATGCTGTTCAGTCTATTGTAGAAAATTTTGTTAACATTTTACCATTAAATCATGTAACAAGACAGAACGGATCAGTTCAATTTGCTTAGGAAGTAAACTTGCTTCCATGACAGAAGCCATTGAAGAGGTAAGGTCTACAAGGAGTAACTCCTTCTATGGTGAGTCAGTAATATTTAAATATTTGGCTGTAGTGTTTGCCTTAGAGAGGAAATGATTTAGACATCTGATGAATATCACAGTGCTCAAAGATTCTAATGTCTCTCCTTCAGTTCAGACTTCCTGCATTTCTCTTACATCTTTAATGAGCAACTCTGACCTCAAGGACACCCTGCCATCCTATCTGCAGCAGAGGCAGCGATTTACTCAGATGTCTCCTTACTTTAACAACTGTATGTTTGTGATAATGAACATGGCAGTTAGGAAAGTCAGGGTGGCTGACAGGCTTGGTAACAGTAAATAGGTGCTGAAACAAAGGCAGGTACTTAATCTACAAAGAAATCAGGCAGCAACCAAGGCAGCCAGCTTGGCAGGATTATATCTCACCAAGCAAAGCTGCAGGAGGAAGAATTCTTTCAGAATACCTATGATAATGAAAAGCATGTCAAAACCCCCTGGAATAGAAGACACATCCCAGCACTGCCTGAATGCTCCAGGGGCAGCCCCCAGCTCCAGGCTGTCAGGCACCTGCATCATGGGCATGAGGCTAGATGATGACTTTATGTATGGGTACCACCAAATACTGGGCCTATCTGGTGGAATACAGTTTTTCTGGCTACAGGGAATAGCAGCAATTTCCTATCTAATAATTTTGCAAATGATTCTCTCCTTCTAGCAGCATATGGCTATTATAAGTTTTACTACAAGCATTCTCAGGGTTTTTTCCTCCAAAGTTCTTGAAAACTTCCTGATGGCTGAGGAAAAACAACTAGATGAGCTCAACAGCAATGAGGAAACACCTAAGATAAACTCCCATATCATATTTAGTCCCATAAACACTCATCTTCAGAAAAACACTGCTCTTCTACACCTAGATCAAGTGCCCTCCACCTTGATGGGATCTTCCTGGGACTCAGAAGACCAGGCTCCATCTCTTGAGCATCAGTGAACTCAGAAGTCCAAGGTCAGCCGAGAGGAGCAAGGAATTAGGACCACTGCATCAGACCATCACAAATTTGGGGTACAGAAAAAGGGTAGCAAAACCTTTCCTACTAAAGAGCACATTTGGTGATAGTGGGAGGGACTCAGCAGTAAGCAGAGAGCACAAACACAGGAGTGCCACTGAAGCAAGGCAAAGGCCCAGCCTGAGGCTTGTGCATTGCTCATGCTTCAGAGACTCAGATTTATCTGAAGGAAGCAGAGCTCAGTTATAAATAGCACTGGATAAGGCTGGCCCTACTTTCAGTTTGTTTTCTTCCTGCTGGGATTCGAATGCTCTGCTTTGTATAGTGTTTCACTAGGAATCTGCATGCTTGTTCCCTTCACAGCACTGCCCAGTGAATTTATTAGGCTAGCATGTTAACAGATGAGGAGGGAGGAACCAGACATTAGACTGTCACCTGTTTGTCCCGTCAGTGGCTGTGTTCCTATGTCAGACACAGCATGCAGCTGAGCAATGTGTGTCAGACGCCAACAAAGCTCAGGGGTATTTAACCAGTTGGAATTCACACCTATTGGTTTCAATTCTGACTGTGCTCATGGCGCAGGATTCCCAATTTACAATAGACAAAACATGGTGTTTCCCACTCTGTGTGCAGGAAAAGCAGACACACAGGGCAGGCAGGCTCACATCCAAATCCCCAAGCTGCCTGATGTTGCTACATCAGAGCGTGACTGCAATATGCCTGAGAAGGTTCCCATCACCACAGGATCAAGTGGACTTGCAGCAGGGATGCGGAGAGACTCTCCTGGGGCCTGTTGGATGCTGAGAGCCCTGGACACCACATCAATCTGTGGCAGCTCACTATGGCTCCAGGGGTGGGAGAAGGGTGGGAGTCATGGTCAGCCCCAGCTTCCTGTATCTCGCTATGTATCACTGTGACCCTGCCCACACCATCCCCTGCCCAATTTGCCTCTAGCTCTGCCACCATCATTCTCTTACTTTTATTTCATCCTCTTCAAAGCAGCATTCTGTTGTTCCACAGGCTGTATAAGAGCCATTAAGACCCATTAGTGTATTTATATACACACTATAAAGCAGCAGAACAGAATTCAAAGATCCAGGCAACCAAACAAATTCATCACAACTTCTCTGATATTTTAAACCTCAGGCTAGCATCTTCCAACATCCCAAGGCTTGAAGAGACTTTTAAATTTTATAAGTGAAATTCTCTCCACAAATTAGTTAGCGCAACTAACAGGCAAAGAAACTTTCTTGTATTCTGCTTAGAGACATCAGAAAAGAAATAACCAACCTGAAAACCCACAGTTAGATGGTTTGGATCTTAAGTAAAAGGAAGAGGGATAAGAGTACCATAAGAGAAGAATCTATTTAGCAAGGAACTATGAGAAAAGAAATTCAGCATCTGAATGAAGGGAAATACAGCATCAAAGCAAAAAGAGCTCATTTTTTAGACAAACATTACATGATCTGCAGTGGACACTTTGCTAGACAATTTCTAACCCAAAAGAATCCATACCCAAGGCACAATTTAAAAATAACCATGAATAATTTCTGAGTCTCCAGAAGACACAGTTAGATACCATCTCAAAAAGTACAATGTCAAAGTTAAACTACTACTCATTTGGTTCATTATTGTCAAAGACATTTAAGAATAAACATTTGGATGTTTACATTTCCTAACCTACAGTGGCTTAAAAAGTGTCCACCAGTTTTGGACAAGGTACAAGCATGCTGCAAAAGATTTTATCCAGCATTTCTGCCACAGGAGTGTCTTGTAATTTCCACCATCTCTACCATGCATAAATGAGCCCAAAGCTTCCGAATGAATTTTTGTGTCTCAGCAGAGCCTTTCCAAAAAAATGGTGGACATTAGCTCTGTGGGAGACAGGATTTTCTCCAGTAGGGCTCTGCCTGTAGTGAACTCTCACAGCGACTGAGGACAACCAGAAAGCTGCTGATCTTGACCCTACAGCAAGCACACGGCAACTCTTCCCAAGCACAGCCTTTTCACCTCAGCTCCCTCCAGGAGATGGCACGGACACAACTGATGCTTGTCAGTCACTAAATGCCTCATGGTGCTGCAATCAGGAACCCAGCATTAGGTACTCAGCAGACAGGACAACTGCTGCTGCAACAGCTTGTTGCTGGACACAGAATTCAGTGTAAGGAGCAGGACTGCAGTTAAGGACTGCTCCAACAAGGAAGTTTCTGACAGATTGAGATCTCTGGGCTGCAAATGCATGCTGACTGGTCCATAGATGTTCTTCCCACTGCTTCCTACTTCTGTGCAAGTGCAGAATGAGTGAAGTGACCTCGCTGGTGAAGATACAGTGGTCTTTTTTACTCCTGTGACGTCAGAAGTTAATTAGACTTTTTGCCCTATTTGCACTGAGCCAGGTATGCAAGGCAGGGCTGGTGGCACGAAAAATGTAGTAGAAAGCTGGAGATGAAGAGAAAGGCCCTCTGTGGAAACATTGAACTGACCCAATATAAGAAACACAGTTACCTTGCATTACTGTAGAGGTTTGGTGCTAAATGATTCTCACAATCAGGTTTCTGCTCTATTCGCCTTCAGGCTACATTCTCCCTCCCTATCTTGGCTTTAGATTCCTTTGCTTCAAGTCTCTGCTGCTTTCCTTTCTTCCAGATTTCTGTTTCTCCTCTAGAGTTATTCCCTAGCAATATCATCACAGAGTTGAATGAGATTTTTTTTTCACTGAACTACCCTCAGCAAACACCTATTTTGTGCTTCTTAGTGAAGGCAACAGAAGGGGTGTTGAGGCTGTTCTGAGACAGCTGATCTTTATTCTGACCTTGATAGCAACCTTCTGTCTTATATTTTTCTTTTATTTCCTTTGCATCAAACAATTTGTTTGCCTGAAGCCAAAGAAACAAAATATTATGCGAAGCAGTAACATCTCAGAGGCAATGCAAGCTGCAAAATCTGTTTGTCTGACTGCAGATGACAGATTTAGGAGAATGCCCGTCATCAGAAATGAAACAATGTGCTGGTGTGACAGTGGATTATGAACAAAATGCTTTTTTTTTCTCCTAAGTGCAGCAAATATGATCAGCTTCCCATAAAGACACTTTTTGTGGAGCTGTGTGCAGAAACACAGAATGGGGTAAAAGAACAGCAGGCTCTGCTAACTTTAAAGGGATTTTCATTTAGTTCTATCAGCAAAACAAGACTTTAGTGAGTCTGGGATGGCTTCACAAACCACAAAAGTTCAGTGCAGATTTATTCAAAAACTTAGATTGGAACACAGGAAATAGAGAAGAAGAAGAGATCACACAATTATGAGACAAACTCCAGCGAGCAGTTTCAGGTGTGTTTTGTCAGGTTGACACTCGAGATAGGACTTCCACAAGTTCTGCCAGAAAACTATTTTGCAAGCTGACACTCCTTTCAGTTTCCTTTGTCAGTCTGTAGGCTATTGCCATCTTGCTTTGACTCTTTAGTCCAAACCGTGAGCATTACATCTAACCTGACTGGCATTTGGTGAAGAATTAGCCTGCAGTGGCTAGCCCTTTCTCTTCCCACGCATGAATATAGGGCAGAAAATAATTCTCTCAGGATGCCGTCTGAAGCTCCACGGTATCAGCTCCTCAGGGAGACCAGATCAGCTTCAGTAAATCAACAATGAACAAAGTTGTGTTTCTAACCAGTGATGTCTCCATAGCAATTCCAAACCATGCTGTCCACACGGGCATGCCTGCAGCAGCTGAGATTTGCTTAAAGCACAACCAAAAGAAATATTCCATTTGCAGATCCTAGGGTCAACACTCTGCAGCAGGAATTTCGTCACCAACTCTGATGGTGAGCAAGTAAAATAAAAAATTATTTCCAACCCTCCACAGCAGTATTGGCTCTGTACTAGTCTCAGCAGCAACAGCGTTCTTTTGGCTTGATGTGAAAGTAAAATAGAAGCACACAGCGAAAACAAATCTGTCAAATAAGAAGTGTTTTAGGAAGGAGATCGAATAACAGAAACAAACCCTGACACATAGTTTCAGTTATGAATTCCTGATTCTGAACTGCTCCAGCTTCCAAATACTTCAATCCTAAAATATTTAGTATATCCCAGTGTAGAAAGGTAAGAGAAAAAGCACTCTTCTCAGCTGTAAATAAACCCTAATCATTATCCTTTTAAAAAGAAAGGAGAAAGAAAAAATTTTAAAGCTAGAAAAAGGAGATGCTCTATGCTGAGAGCCCCTTCCCAGCAAGGTGTCACTTCTTTCCAGAGAACACACCTCCTGTGGCCTCTGGCTGCCAGAGTCTAGTCCAGTAGTTCCACATCAGCCAACCTCATTAACCTCCAGAGCCAAGCTCTGGGATCGAGCCATTGGCTCAAAAAAATACACTGTTCAGGGACTCGCTTTGTAGGCCTACTCAAGAGATGATGGCAGTGTGAGGATTTTTCTGACTACTTGAGCATTATTTTGATTAAAATGGGGTTTAGGTTAATGCCACATAGGCTTTTTCCCAGCAGAACATGACAGGTTTGACACAGCTTTCCAGGAAGTTAGTCCTTTTAAGCTGGTTTTTACATTCAAAGGTAGAGGCCTGAATTCTCTGACCTGGGAGACCATTTCTAGTTCTGTGCTCCTGTGACACCTGAGTTTTGGTGGTATTAGCCACATTGCACTGCATGCATACACATTCACATGTCTATGTACATGTTTATTCCTCTCTGTTGATTCCTCTCTGAGGATTTGGATCCTCACCAATTAGTAATAAGCAATTAGAAACGTGTAATTTAAAACAGGCTAGAATTTTCCATTATTTAAAATGCAGTAGCACTTAATACATGGGAGACAACTGCCAAATCTATAAGAAACCATTGCTATGCTCTTTAAAAAAGTAGGGAGTGGTATCAGGCAGACAAACTCTTTCTTAGGCAACAGAATTAGAAAATTTTTATTATTTTATTTTGCTCTTAACAATGGGAGCATTACATCAGCTTTGTTTTATGCAAACGAACTGAGATATTACTAAGTCACTGAAGATGAAATAGCACAAGAAAAGAGCTGTCAGTCTGCTTTACCCACTTCCCATTTTGTTTCCATTGTGAAACGGCTGCATTGTTTCAAAAGAAAAAAAGCCAGGCAGTCCAGAGAACAAAGGCTCCTAATTGCTCAGGATAACATTGTTAGTTTGTTCACTTTTTCTACAAAAAAAAAGGATTTTTTTGAGGTCCAGTATCTAGACAAAGACTGGGCCTTAGACTAGTGGAGTGTTGGTGGGCGAGAATATGAGATCTCTGAGCTAAATATGAGAAAAAAGGCATCACTTTCTAGAATCATCTAATGCTGAATGAGGAATAACAATCAAATGGCTCAACATAACAGATAGTCCATGCTGCTTTTCATCACACTGAACAGAGTGAAAACCTTTTCTAAACCTTTTGGCTGATATTGACAAATGCTTACACTTCAGATCTTTCCAACAGAGATACAAGTTCTTCGGATTGCTGTACAATCACCTAACTACTAACTTTGCTCGCTAGTTTTGTACCAAGTTAAAAATTGTAAAGTTTAGTAAAAATATTGGTGTTTTAATCATAGAATCACAGAATGGTTTGGGTTGGAAGGGACCTAAAAGATCACTGTTCCAACCCCCTTGCCATGGACAGGGACACCTTCCACTAAACCAGGTTGCTCAGAGAAATTTTCTTATTGCTGAAGAAAACTAACAGTAATGATTCTCAGCACTCAGCCTGTGGAAATAAAGAAGCAGGAACTACAGTCTACTCATAGCCACATCTATCAATACCCATGGAGTAGTTTCTCTCCTTTTCAGAGCTATCTTCCTAGAGTGCCTAATGATTTTTTTCACTTCTGAACCTCACTGCTGCCAAGTGGTACACATAAACCTACTCCTAAAAACCCCATACAGACTGCCTCCACTGCTGAATGTACCTGCTCCTTGTCTGTAGGGAAGAGGCTTCTAACAACATCCCTTCAGCATACACTGTCCTTTCCAATATCATCTGGGATTTTTGTGTCTCTAATGTGCAGTAACAGCTGCGACCTCCCATAGCATTCTGCAGCAAGACCATGAAAAACTTCATGCAGCACTTACTATTTGGCTAGGCTTTTTTACTGGAAGCCTAAATGGCAGTGGGAAAAGCTCGGAAGTTTTATTCGTGTCTCTGTGTGTGTGCGCGCGTTGTGTGCGTGTGCATGCCTGACAGATTGTATTATGGTAACAACCCGTGTCCGGGCTACTCTGTTAACCTGTTAGAAGAGCTATAAATATCTGCCTGAGGAAAAGCTTTGGACAGACAGGCAGGAAATATAAAATTCATGTCTTCTCTGAAATGTTACATTTGCACAGACTCTGTTTATAGCAAGCACAGGTCTTGCTCTTGGCATATTCCACATTCATTTGTAGTCCCATCAGGTTCTCATGATTTTTTGGACTTTTACTGGAAGATCCAATAACCAGGAGCCATGCCCGGGGGACAATCCAAGCAAGGCATGTGCCAAAGTTCAAGGAACACTGACGTGTGACTGTATCAGCCAGCGTAAGTCAGGTGACAGCAATAGTCACTGCAGCAACACCTTTAGCCCAGGCTAGCAAACCAAAGACACACTCCTGCACCTCAACAGGCTCATATAGACCATGTTGAAATATGTGCTGTCACACTTCTACTGCTATAAACAAGATCAAAAGCACATATACCTTTCAGTGCTTCAATCTGAGCTCAGATTACATTGCAGACATAGCTAATCAGCTGGATGTAGCAACATATTCACCCTGACCCTTCACAGCATCACCCATCTGGTGGCTCTTTCTGACAGATGCCAGAGTGGCATTAGTTTAAGAACATCACCTGCACATCACAGTTCTGAATTCACTAGAGTACTTCAAGGTCAACTAAAAGGTCAACTACAAGGTAGTGTGTCTTGAATCCTGCTGGCAGCCAGTTCCACAGGCAGCTGCCCCCAGACTTCTTGTGCCCAACAGAGCTCTCTTCTAGGCTGATATACTTGTTTTACTTGTTTTCATGCAGTGCTCATCACTTGCTGTCCTGTGATTTTCTGTTTGGAACACAAATAGCATTGCATGCTGGTACATACAGAAGATACCAGTCCTTCTCAAAAAAGAAGTCAATTTTAGTAATTAAAACAAAGGAGAAATAATTCTTTATAGCAAACTTTTGCTCACATGTTTAGTTTCTGGTGAGAACCAAGGATTCATGCAGTTGCTTTGCCTTTATGCATATTTCAAAATTAGCTTGAAATACAACTTAATCAATCACATATACTAAAACAGCATCTTTCCCCACACAGGACTTTTCCTGCTGTGCCCAAATTCCATCCAATCCAAAGCCCAGTCACAGGAAAGGAAAAGCACCCTTACCTGCCACACTGGCTCTGTGTGCTTCCCTGACTTGGCACTACTCTTGTAGCTGGGCTGGGAGGCTGGCTTCTTCAGGTTGTAGATGGCCACGTTGCCGTCGTAGAAGCCCACTGCCAGGAGGTTGGGGTGGTCACTGTGGAAGTCCAGGCACATGACGCCACTCTCACTGCTGAAGGAGTACTCTGGGAAGGAGGGGTTCTTCAGGGTGTAGAGCAGGAGCATGCCGTGGCCCTGCTTCATGAAGTCATCTAACAAGGAGACGTCAGATCAGTTTCCAGGATCCTCAGCTAGTGAAACGTAGAAACAGACAGCTCTGACCTATGCCTAAAACCTACCTGAATGCAAAGGTACCAGTCACAGGATCAAATCATCATATTGGTGTGCCTACATATGAACATCCTTTCCACCACTGATATGCCACCCCCAGGACATAGGCACAATGTATTTATGCAGAAAACCTACCGTTTTGGTGTGCTTTTTTCAAGGAGAGAGACCTGTGAAGCCTTGGAGGAGAAGTGTGGAGGAAAGAAAGAGTTTTGTGGGCACTTCTTTCTTTGGGCTAGGATTACATTTCTTTCTGTGGGCTAGGATTTCACTACACTGCAGACAGGCAGAAACAAGAATTGCACCATTTCAATTTCTGTATTGGCAATAACTGATATTCCACTCTCCACCAGTTTTTCAAAGAAAAACATTTCATTAATGTATCTGTAAAGCATTATACCAATTGCCATTACTCATAACTGGACAATGTAAAAGTGACTAGAGCTTTATTTTGTGTTTACGTCCAACATCTCCCTGCTTGGCAAAGAAGCTCTTTTTTTTGCCAAGACTTTCCAATCTTTTTTCTATTTACTTTCATCTTTTCTTTGTGCTGCCTGAAATTAGCTCTCCCCTTTCTCAGTAGGACCATCTTTCTTTTGTGTGTTTTCTTATCATGCCCTGACTGTTTCTGCAATTCTTAGGGTATTTCGATCATGTAAAAAAACAATTTCCAAATTCTCTGAAAGGGAAAGAAAAGCTGTTGATGTAGATAAGCTCTCCAGAAACAAAGAAGGAACTTTGCTAATCTATGAAAACAATGCTGCCTCTGGGAGCATCCTAGCCATCTAGTGCTTTTTATTACTGCCAATGCCCTCAAGCACACAGTATATGGGAAATAAATTTACTGCTTTCTGTGCTTCAAGCACTCACTACACATTCTGTTTCCAGAACAGTCCTCTCCTTTTAAAAGTGCTTCCTACCTTTCTTAAAATTTTGTGCAACCTGCAGGATCAGGTCTTGGTAAATGTGTACTCCAGTGATAACATTAACGTTAGAGAACTCTCCTTAGAATAAAGCTGATTCCAAGTCAGCATGCAGGTACAGACATTGTGTACTTCATGTGTAACCGGGCCATGAAAAAGCATTCAAAGAACCAGTAAAGAAACACACATCAACAAAACTATTACTGCTGCTTTGTACTACATTGTTGAAATAGAATCTTTTCAGAGGTCTCTCTGTACTGGGGACAGATAAGGAAAATGGTTTCTTTATTTTGCAGAAAGGTGAGATTCCAAAACTGGCATTACTTTAAACATATCCGAGCCAAAATAACATTTCTAACTTTTTTTTGGATGAAGGGGAAGCTTATTCTTAGAATTCTAGCTGAAAAGGAAGTGAACTTACTTTCTCCATCAGAGATTTCTCAGTTCTTTAAATTCACATAATTTTCTTTGTTCTTAGCCAAGTAATGTCATTGAACTGATATTTAGTTGAGGTCCATGAATGATAAGGATGAACCCGTGCTCACCTCAGAAGCAAAAACACTTGGAAAGGCTGTGGAAATGACCATCAGGAGTGGCTCAGAGCAGAATGAAGTCAAACTGGTTAGATAGCCTTTGAATCCAACCTATTTCATGCTCTTATTTCTCTTGGAGTGAGCTGATCAGCCAGGCATATTCCCAAAAGGTCTGTAGCATACAATAATTTTCTATCTGTTAGCACTGTGCTGAGGAGGTTCAAGAGCTGCCCCCATGTTCCTTGCACAGACAGCGGAGGAGACACTCTAGAGGGGGTGATTCAGCCACCAAAGATCTAAGTTGGGTTTTGGAGGTGGCTCTCTCCCCAGTGATCTGACAGGAACAGAGTCCACCCACATTCCTCAGTTAAAGGTGATAGAGCAGGTCTTCATCAGGTGAAATAGCTCAGCAGCTTCAGCAAGTCCACCTGGGGGCTAGTCTGGCAGGGGAAAAGCAAAGCCTTGGGAAGAAGCTCTAGCAGAGTGAAATGCAGGGTCCATTTTGCAGATTATGACACCCAAACACAGGTCTGTGTATGGCTGGCTGTGCACTCAGAGTCCAAGCCCCTGCTACCATCAGTACCAGTAGCATCTTAATGGGGAGTTTTTTATGAGTGCTGATTTACTCTCTAGGCTCCACTGACTGCAGTGGCCACTACTGAATGTTAAACCCACCTTAATCTAAGAGCTGAATCCAACTCATTGTCTCCTTTATGTTATCAAATATCAGGAATGTGGGTTAAATCACAGATGTGTGAATACCACAGGTAAGGCTGAATAATATGATTGCTAAAGTACAGCTTATTCCTGACAAAAGGCAGTGTGATGAGAATAACCCACAATTAACACTGAAGCATGACACATAAACCCCTGTGTAAAACACTAACCTGCTGAGCATAGGCATATAAATCCATTTTAATGAAGGGTGAATTCTCATCCAGAGTACTAACCTGTGACATACCAACATATTCTTCAATAAATAACAGAAAAAGTGGCTTATTTCATTAGTGATATTCAACGTTCCAGAATGGCAAGCACAGTACATACCCACGGCAGCACTTCTGTGGTACAGCTTTGAAGAGCAGCATTTTCGAGAGAAAAGTTTTTGGTTTTCAGTAAAAACAAGCAGAGTACTGCACTTTGCCCCAAAACATTGGGCAGCCAGACTCTCAGGATGCAGGGTGAATCAATGGTGGAAGATCAGAGAGCACAGCCAAGCCAAACGGGAAGACCCAAGGGCTGACAATGACAAGGGCTGAACCTCTGTTGGAAGTGAAAGCAGCAGCTTCAGACCTGAGACAGTTGCTCTGCACCTCATGGATGCACCAGTATGGACTGGAAGAGTAAAGAATATTTGTCCCATGCAGACCCCTGAAGAGCAAACTGGTGCTTTTGTTCTGAGATACAAGGGCTGGAGATATTAGAGATATTGGACAGTTTTTCTGATAATCAGTGCCAGCAGGACTTTCTCTTTACAGGAAGACACAAGGCAGCACAGCGAGAAGAAGAGAGTGAACAGACTCTCGCTGCCCTGAGGATCCCTCAGTGTTCACCTGAGCAGAGGTTAAATTTTAGACCGTGACATGTAACAAGTGTAAGTAGGAAGACAAGTTTTGCTAAGGAAAGATGCAGATAGCATGATTACTGGTCTCAGCATGGAGAACTGAGCCTGTAAGCATCACATCCAAACAGAAATAGGTTTCAAACCAGCTATGACCACTGTCTAAAATACTCCTCTGCATTTGCTTTTAAAGCTGGACAGATTCACCCCAAACCCTTTCCAGAAAAATACTGTAGTGGTAGAAAAGTACCCCAGAATATCATTGTGATATCACCAAATAGTTTACGCAAAGTAATAATCCGAAAAGCATCTGAATCTTTTGTTCTGATGCTTAAGTGCCTGTTTTAACAGATTTTTCATTTATATTACTCCTTAGCTGAATTTAAAAGAATCAGCAAATGTCCAGTATCAGAACAAAGTCTTTTGTTTGCTGGACAAATTTTTTAAAAAATTTTATTTTTATCTCTCCCTCTTCATTCATGAACAAAGCCATGAGACATACATTACATGGTTTTCTTCCATTTCCTCCAAAATGCTTAGTGGCTGAACCACTATGCTCAAGGCAACAGCATCCTCAAGTTAAAAAGCACAATGCTTAGGGTAAATCCTGCAGCCACATAATAAATCTCAACGTGGGTACCATCCACGGCCATGAGTTAAAGTTGGAGTTTTTACTACACAAGAAGCCAGTGCTATGGTTTCTTGTATGAAAAACTGGCAAATTACTTTCTCTTTGGAGGATTTAAAACCCAAAACACTCCAGCCTTTGATCCTGTGATACTGTGATCCTGTGATGGCTTTCTAAAAATCAAGTCTGCCAGCTGTCTCGCTGATACGGCTTAGACCAAGATATCACCATGCTAAAAAGAACTACTGGTGCCTAAAAGCTGTCCAGTGTCCTCCAAGAGCCCATCTGGCGAAAAAAAGAAAGATGAAGTACATTTGTGAACAGCTGATTGTTTCTGAGCATCACCGCTACAAAAGCACTTCTACTCTCCCAGATACACTCATGCTTTGACGAGCTGGCTGGCTGGGGCTCTATCCTTTAGGACTGGTTTTCTAAGAAACCAAGGGAAGGGGCTGGCTGTGCTCTACATTTGGTGAGGAAGTCTCCTCTGTGGAGGAGAGATCAGTTTCAAAGACAAAAATTTTGGTAGCCAAAGATACATCTCATCTATTTATTTGTCTTTCCAATATTTAAAGTACAGAGGACAAAAAACAAAGACCAGCAAATTTTCCCTAGCAAACTGGAGATCTTCAAAACCCTGAGCACAGTCTAAGAATATTCCTGTGCTTCCATCTGCATGGCATAGACAGATGACTGAGCAAGTCACAAATTAGTGAATTTTCAATTCGATTTTTTTTATCAGTGAGCACACCCTGTGCAGCAGGGCACTGAGCATAGGCTAATCTAACCCACTGTGAAAGAAGTTCAACGACCTTGCACTGCTCTAGCGAGAGTCTCTCCTGGCTTATTTTTAAAAGCTGTGCCAATTCCACACTTTGCTGCAGCTGCAGAATTGGTGTGCTGTAAGAAAGGAAACAGCTGGCACTTTGAGCTTAACTGTATGCCAGTAGTTCTGAAAATACAGGAAAGAACAAATGTGTCCAAGAGCTCAGAGAGTTTGGGCAAGTGCCGAATGTGTTTTCAAAGCTCTTCAGGAGTAACAATAATACCTCAAAGTTTTATAGCACTTGAAAGTGCTTTAAGGCTGTTTATGCAGCACTCCTTTTTATTGAATGAGAAAGGGCAGTGGAGGGGACTGCCAAAGACACTACAGAAAGCTAGAACAAGGAACAGAGCTGGGACTTCAGAGGGCTCTGCTCAAGCAGACCACATCCCAGGACCCCTGAGAAATTTAAATTAGGATCATTGGTGCTCATTCGGTTCGTATTCTCTTAAATGCCCAGAAGTACTCGAGTATACCATACTTGTGTACATGATGCTGTGTTGATATATCCCACATCACTATGGATCAGGCTGTGAACCATACTGTGGACGACAAAAATATGAATACTGGACTTTCAAAACACTCCCTTCCCAGAAAAGAAAATGTTTTGAGAACTCATTACTTTGTAACTCAAGGCCAGAAAGCCTGGCCTCCTCTTTTTCACAGATCCAAAAATGTTACTGGCATATCCTGTTTTGAGCCTGATAACTCAGTTTTGGCAAGTATATGCATACTTCATATGAAGACCTCAAAAGACAGAGAAGCCACTGTTTCATTTCGAAGTTTGTTTCAACATTTAATCGCTTTGAGTGATTAAAAGGCTGCACCTAATTCCTTATTTGACTTACCTGGCTTGCCACTGCTAATTCTTACTATGCCTACCTCGACTGGATAAAGGACTTCTTTCATATCTGCTGCTTCTCTTCATCAAGACACTTTAAAAACTGAACACTAGTCACATTTCAGCATACTTTTGATAACCATCACAGCCTGAACTCAAAAATCCCATTTATTTTCGCCAGCACTGCATAGAGAGGGCTGCTTAGCAAAAAGCCAAGAACCAACATTAACTTTGCCACACCAGTGAAAGGCACTGCCTCCACAGCTGCAAAGAGAAAGCCACTTCTCGGCAGACACGGAGAAGACTAGAATATTAAGAAACTTTCCAGAGATAAGTGGAGGATATCACATGGCTAGGATTTGTGCAAGGGCCAGACATATTTAATTTCGAGTCCAAATTTCAACCGGATGTTGTTCTCTCTCCCCCTTTGGGGCATGCTCTCAAACTCTTGAATCAACTTGGGGTTCTTTCTGAACTATCTACAGTTTTTCTGGTTTTTCTGCATGCTTTGAAAAATGTTGTCTCTGGAATCAAAGATAATATTCCAGTATTAGTCTCACTAATGTTTAAATATCTCTACTGCTATTCAGGATTCCCTGTTTGCAAACCAGAAATGTTCAGCCTCCTGGCCAAGATACCTCACTAGGGACTCAGATTTCTTACTTGTCCACAAAAGTGGGGTTTTTTCCCTTTTTTTTTTTTTTTAAAGAATTGCTGCCTTCCAAAATACAACGCTCCTTTTTGTCTAGAGAGGTAATATATATTATTACAAATATAATACTATATTTGACAGCATTAAAATGCATTCACTTTGAATAATTCCAGTTTACCACAACATTAATCACTCTGTACGACAGCTCTGTTCCCAGCATGATTTACAACTTCACCTGCCTTTTCATCAGTCACACTTTTCATCTGCTGTGAGTTTATATTCCCATCCAGAGGACCAATGAAAACAATGCCTAGCTCCAGGGCTACTACAGCACCCTCTCTGAGACACTGCCTCAGATGATAATTCCACCAGCATTTATTTTCTGACACTGGTCAGTGAAAGTTGAACGCCCCTGTTGAGACCACCTGTACTAGCCTGAGCTCTGTGAGCACAGGCATTTCCTATCTCAAGGAAATCTGTACCCTTCAGTTAGCAGTGTTGGTACTGCAAAGATCTGCAAATGCTGAGCAAGTCCACCAGTGCAGAGGAGGCAAATGATAGATCATTTTGGCTTATGCTGATTCAGATGCTTGAATGTCAAATTTAACATTCTGCTTGACACTTTTCACGAGCTGCTTGACTAATCCCTGTTACTCCTGATCCAGTTAACATTTTTAGCTAGGGCTCTTAGGAAGCACAGAACTTGCAGTTTGGGTAGGAGAGGTACAAAGCCAGAATTTGAAAGTCTTCTGGATATTTTAGACAAGACAAAATTGATAGATGGAGAGGCAAGCTGTAATTTATACATGTCCTGAGGTCTTGTTGCAGTCCTAATATGTACTGTGGGACCTGCACATGTCAGAGGCAAGACACACCTCAGAAGCACAGATGGATAGATATAGATAGCCTTTCTGACTCTAAAATACAGTCTGGCAGAGTAATACGAGAGAAACCACAGTCAACTAGGCCAACAAAAATTAGTATTTAGGAACTGCCTGGAACCATGCACTGTTTGTCAGTGCATGTGAAAGCAGAGGCT
Source organism: Rhagologus leucostigma (assembly GCA_013397725.1). Lineage (NCBI taxonomy): Eukaryota > Metazoa > Chordata > Aves > Passeriformes > Rhagologus > Rhagologus leucostigma. The sequence continues at coordinate 388,475 of VZTD01002389.1, read as the reverse complement.
CAAAAGCAAACAAAAAGAGGGGAGAAGAGGATGAAAAGATGTAGCACTTTCCTGAAAAGAGCAGGAAGATCTGACTTTCATCTCAGATCTCCCCTGAGAGTGAGGTGAGCAGGTGAGCACTGCCAAAAAAAGAAGGAATATGTGACTTGGCTGAGTTTGCAACACTCTATACAAAAGCAGAGTTTTCTCATTCTGATCAGACAGGCTTTTGCATTATGCGTCTAGCACACACTATAATTCTTCCTTAAATTTTCTTCTTTAAATAAGATGCTCATAAGGGCATGATTTTACAGTGTAAATAATAATAGTGCAGCTGGCTGTATGTTATGAAAGCTAACACCAAGTTGAGGGAGGGGATTCTGCCCTCTGCTCTGCTGTCATGATACCCCATCTGGAGTGCTGCATCCAGCTCTGGGGTCTTCAGCACATCAGACCTCACCCTGCTGGACTGAGTCCAGAGGAGGCCACCAAGATGATCAAAAGGATGGAGCACACCCCTCCCATAAGGAAAGGCTGAGAGAAGCACTTGTCTCTGCAGAACACTCTGGAGCTGGGAAGCCAGACAGGTGCTGATCCTCCTGCTACACACGGGGCAGTATTTGGCACAATCAGCTGAACTTTTGCTCCTGCTTTTCTTGTTTTCGTTGCCATAAGCTCCATGCAAAAAGCCAACCTGTTCAGTCCATATATAACAAGTCTGATAGTATTTCATTGTTTAATACCCGAAGCCCTGTTTCCTTTATCCCTGTTCTACGAAACTGGCACGTTTGAGAGCATTTGCAACCAACTAAATATTTAAGAGTGCCACCAAGTGGCCAAGTAGGGGCTTCCAGGTGGCACGCATCGTTTAGAAATCCCCAGGACCACGCAACAAACGGACATCTACAAATGTACTGCCTCTGGATAATCACACCAGCCTGCAAACAAGCCAGGCTGCCAGCATTTTAGTATTCCTGACCGTAACAGCTCTGAGGAGATGCTTATGTATTCCATAATTAAGAGACAGGAAAGTTAGAGTTTTATGGCAGTGCTGTGGTCTCTTGGAAGCAGACAGATGACGCTTGATGAGATGGACATGTACAGCTCAGGCCATGGAGGAGACAATGAGAAACGATACGGCAGCTCTGAGAACATTTCTGAAGACATTTGGCGGAAGACCCAGATTTAATAGAGCAGCAAGGAAGAAGCAGAATCATATATATGGGCATGCAGTCAATTTTGCACTAGCATGCACCATGAAAATTAAGAGTAGCCATTACAGATCCAACACCTACCCCTAACCTGTCTGCAGCAGAGGTTAACACAAAATGTTTAGGGAAGTGTATAAAAACAGGGCATAAAATCAGTGATATTTCTTCTAGAGGACTGCCTAGGCCGCTACCAATTTGTATCTAAGCATCTCACAGGTCCCTAATGGACCTCTTCCCATCTTTCTGTGCAGCCAGCTACTGAACATTAAATTTGGACAATATTTTTCAGCATTCCTTTTTGTATAAGGCTGGCATATAAACCAGATATTCACTTCTTTGACAGAAATTGCGGGGGTTTTTGCTTGGTTTTATTTTTAGTACATGAAATATTATGTATCTTAAGCAGGCACATAATTAATAATTGTAGTAAGTGTATAATAAGTGTATAATTGGGGGTTAGCATAAGTGGATTTTAAGAGCTACTAAAAGTAGATTTCAGAGAAAAAACTTATGTTAAAAAAAAAAAAAAGAAAAAAGAAAGGAAACAGAAATACCTAAATATTTGTTAGTATCAAACAGAATCACAGAATCATAGAATGGCCTGCGTTGGAAGGAACCTTAAAGATCATCTTGTTCCAACTCCCCTGACACTGGCAGGGACACCTTCCACTAGACCAGGCTGTTCCAAGCCCCATCCAGCCCAGCCTAGAACACTTCCAGGGATGGGCCATCCACAGCTTCTCTGAGCAACCTGTGCCAGTGCCTCACCATCCTCACAGAAGAGAATTTCTTCTCAATATTTAATCTACACCTACTCTCTTTCAGTTTGAAGCCATTCACCCTTGTCCTGTCATTACACATTCTTGTAAATAGTACTTGTAGGCTCCCTTCAGATACTGGAAGGCCACAAAAAACTCTGAAGCTCGCTCCTTTCCAGGCTGAAAAACCCCAGTTATCTCAGCCTTTTCTCATAGGAGATATCCTCCAGCCCTCTGATCATCTGTGGCCTCCTCTGGACTCGCTCCAGCAGGTCCCTGTCCCTCCCGTGCTGGGACCCCAGAGCTGGATGCAGTGCTCCAGGTGGGTCTCAGCAGAGCGGAGCAGAGGGGCAGAATCCCCTCCCTCCCCTGCTGCCCACGGGGCTCTGGATGCAGCCCAGGACACGTTTGGCTCTCTGGGCTGTGAGCGCCATGGCCGGGGCATGTCCAGCCTCTCACCCACAGCACCCCCAAGTCCTTCTGGGCAGGGCTGCTCTCGGTCTGTTCATGCCCAGCCTGGGCTGATACCAGGGGTTGCCCTGACCCAGCTGCAGCACCTCACACATGACCTTGAACTTTATGATGTTCCCATGGACCCACTCCTCGAGCTTGTCCGGGTCCCTCTGGATGGCATCCCATCCATCAGGTGTTGTCATCAAAGTTGCTGAGGGTGCATTTGCTCCCTCTGTCTATGCCATTAATGACGATATTAAAGAACACCGGTCCCAGAATGGATCCGTGAAGGACTCCTCTTGTCACTGCTGTCCACTGGGACTCTGAGATATAGGCCACTACTCTCTCAATGTGATTATCCAACCAACGCCTCACCACCCAACAGTCCATCCCTCAAATCCATCTCCCTCCAGTTTAGAGAGAAGCATGTTGCGGGGGACTGTGTCAAAGGCTTTACGGAAGTCCAGATGACATCTGTAACCCTTTCTTTGTCCACTCCTGTGGTCACTGCATCACAGAAGGCCTCTGGTTTGTCAGGTAGGACTTACCCTTGGTGAAGCCGTGCTGGTTACCTCAATCCACCTCCTTGTCCTCCATGTGCTTTAGCAGAGTTTGTAGGAGGATCTGTCCCATGATCTTCCCAGGCACAGAGGGGAGGCTGACAGGCCAGTAGTTCCTGGAGTCCTTCTTTCTGCCATTTCTCAAGCTGGCTTCCCTTTTCCAGTCACCTGGGACTTCATCTGACTGCCATGACTTTTCAAATATTGTGGAGAGTGGCTTGGCAAACACATCATCTCATTGGGTCCCAAAGACTTACGTACATTCAGGTTCCTCAGGTGGTCAGGAACCTGACCTTCTCTTACAGTGGGAGGGACTTTGCTCCCCTAGTCTCCATCCTGTTGTTCATCCACTTGAGAGGTGTGGGAAGAGAGGTTGCCATTGAAGACTGAGGCAAAAATGTTGCTGAGTATCTCAGCCTTTTCCTCATTTGTTGTTACCAGTTTTCCATCATTTTTTTTATCGGGGGGTAGCAGCTCCTTTGACCTTCCTTTTCTGGTTAATATATCTATAGAAGCTTTTCCTGTTCTTTTTTGTGTCCCTCGGCAGGATCAGTTCCAGCTTCACCTTGGCCTTCCTCAACCCCGAATTGCCTGAGTAACATCAGTTTGCACTGTATACTGCAACAAAGCAATAGCTTTCAATCCTTTGACCAAGTAACAAGGTCAGGAGGGAAAAAGATAGTTATGGCAAAAGGACAGAGGGTCCTTCAGAGTGGAATTTCCAAAGAGCAAGAAGCTGCTACTAGTGAATGGAACTGGTCCAAAAGACTCACATAAAGCATCAAGTATCTGTGCAAAATATGCGCCAAATTTTGGCTTACACTTAGATATGATGGATAAAAAATGAAAAATAAAGAAAAAATCACAGAATCACAAGATAGCTGAGGTTTGAAGGTACCTCTGGAGAACATCTAGTCCAGTTCTTCCTGCTGAAAGCAGGGTCAGTCAGAGCACGGTGTCCAGGACTGTGTTGTCAGGTTTTTAAAAACTGCAAGGGGTTATCTCCACAGCCTCTCTAGAGTGTCGAAATACTGTTCTTCTGCTCAGCCACCCTCACAGTAAAGAAGTTCTATCTTATGTTTAAAGGGACTTTTATCTGTCTCAGTTCACATCCATTGACTTTTGCCTTTCACTTGATAGCACTGAGAGGAGTCCATCTCTGGTTTTGCCTTTCCCCCCATCAGGTATTTATCCACATAAGAAGAAACTTTCACCTTCCTCTAGTGACAGCCAACTTCGCAGACTTGCAGCTCTGAGAAGCCAACCACTACCTAAACCAGATCTGGCTCTTGCTAACACATGGATCTGCTGTGGGAATTAAAGGGGAATTTACGTCCCCATTATCTCCCATTTCCACCAGCCAGGCTGCTGTTGAGCAGTCAGTCTTCCCTCCAGCATCTCTGCAGCAGCAGCAGAAGCGTGGGACTGCATAGCATCTAGAAAGCATGTTCTGCTCCATAAAATTCCTCTCCTGCCCAGCAGGAGCCAAGGTGGGAATCACTATCAGCATCTTGAGAATCTACTGTGCTGGCTTCTCTTCTAAGAACTCACCAAACAATACAAGACCTGATACAACTGTCCCTCTGTGAAGATCTCTTAAGCAGCAGTGGAAACCACTTCATCACACACCATTCGACAGGAGAAGCTGGAGAATGCCAATGAATCCCAGTCGGCCCTCTCATACCTGGAGGAATCTGATAAGAATAACTCAGGACTTTGCAATAGCTCTTGGAGCAATACCTGCTGCCTTTCTTTTGTTGCAGGTGAGCCTTTTCCCAACAGCAGCCACTTGCTAAATTTCATCAATGATTTAAATCTAGCATGATAATGTTGAAAAATTAAGGATACATAGATTGTCCAGTCATACAAACAGTGAGCCACAAGTTCTTCACACAGCAAAATTGTATTCTGCTCGTCTTATAGCCAGAAAAACAGAAGTGTAAAGGATCAAACAACACAAAGATACTTACATGATTCACCACTTTGATCCCTCACTGATACAGTTAAGCATCCCTGAATACTTTTTCTTCCTACCTTCTCCAGTTGACTTCATTTCACAATATCCTAAGAAATACTCACTTTATCCTCTCTCACATATGCTACAGCAAAGTGATACCCATGAGAACACACCATGCAAAATAATTTAAAAAACAAAACCCCACACAAAATGTGTAGTTTTTCATACCGTTCTGATGTTAAAAGTCTCCAAAAAATGCAAATTTGATCTGCACTTATTTTTCAATGGCCAGAATTTTCAAAGTATTCCTGATAGAATCTTATTCTGAAGTGGTCTATCATATGAATCAGTGGAGGTTAGAGTTCAGGTATTTCTGGTTACATCCTACAGTTTGGCAGCCTAGTAAATATTACCAACCATGAAGAGAAGAACTGAAAAGTATGATTGAGTTCCCTAAGCAGGGACCAAGAGATGAAGATTTTACATTGTAGAACATGTGGTTTTGCTTTACAGCAGCAAGAAACCAAAGGTAAGCTAAGAAGTGTCTGAACATCTCACAAGTTTCAACTAATGAAAACATTAAATTAGATAGATTTCCTTCAGGTTTTTACTAATGCACTCTGCTGAAAAAAGATCCAAACTCATCTCCAGAACAAAAGACAGAAAAGTCTTTAATGGGGCCTTTCACATTTTCTTTGTACCATTCTGCCTTAGGAATAATGACAAGCCAGCTAACTTCAGGAGCTTACAAAGTAACTTACATATTGCTAGAATTAATGATGGAATGTGTTCAATGCAGATTTGTAAATTTTAGGGCTAAACGAGATAGTTGTGATGAATAAATCCTTTATTTGTTCCTCTGCCTAATTACTTCCACCATTAAAAATTCATTTCCATCTTTCTGAGATCTCTGAATCCTACTTCCAGTTGCTAGATTATGTCCCAGATGAAGAAGTAAGATGAAAGAGTTCTTTTCTATAAGATATCGCTTTCCTTTCCCTTCAAGTAATTAATGGACAGTAATCAAATCAGTACTTAATCTTCTCCTTAATAAGCCAAGTAGAATTGTTTGAGAATTTAACTGTAAGGCAGAGTTTTCAAACATAAGTCATATTGTGGTTGATCTCTGAACCTTTTTCAATTTTAACATCCATTTTGAAGACTGAACTATTAATAGCTGGATACAACATTCCAGTGAAGATCTCACCACCATCACACACAGAAGTAGCCCCTCTTCTCCCTGCTACTCTCAAGTAAGTGAAAGCATAGGGCATCCCATGTCAGAACCCCTTAGACACCTTTCTGCAACTGCTCTTCAAGATTTAGCTGGAAGTTTTCTTTCTCAGAGTGTACACCAAGATAGGGAAATATTTTCAAGTCCAGTTTCATGACTGACACAAACCAATCTAACGATGGGCGGCTGCTAAAAATGCTGATCTCTCTTTCCTGCTGCCATTTTTGATTCCCTCTTCTGTGTTCTCACCCCAGCGCCCCTGTGCTTGTTGACCTGGCTGAAAAAACAATCATTTTAAATGACACTGCCATCTTTGGGTACTGATGGTGACATTACATTTATGTAACACTCAATCTTTACGACCAGCAATTCCTAAAATAAATCTAAGGAGGACTAGGTATTTAAAGCTGCCTGGTGACCCAGCTGTCTGATTGAATGCTGGCCAGCAAAGACAGCTGAGTTAGAAAGCTTCCTGCTCTTCACACGGAATGGCTGGGAAAAGTTACAGGCTCTCCAGAACAGAACCATGGTGTGATGGCACAAGTCTGGAGAAGAAGCAATCCAGGTTGAATAATCTATTTGAAAAAAATGCCTCTAGAGTCACTTCCCTTCTATGGGAATTGTTGGAATAGAGCCTGCTATTTCTAGGACTGCTCTACAGCATGCGAGATGAATGGTGATCTATTTGCTGTGTTCTGTGAGCCCCTTGACTTGGTTTTTTTCATCCTTAAGAAGTAAAGCAGCGTTGCGTGACCTCATCCGGGAAGACACAGACTCTCAAGGCAGAAAGGAACCTCAGACATGACAGCAATGAAGACTATGTAAGTAACTAAAACAGGCAGGCAGAGATCCTGCCCACTCTGCAATCCCAGGTCACCATGAAGAAGATGTCACATCCATTGGCTCCGAAGTCAGTCTAAACAACAAATAGATAACTGCAGCTCCTGGATGGAAGAGAAAGGCGATTAGAAATTAGCTCTGCTGAGAGAAGTGCAATACAGGTTACCCAATACGTAACTATTTCTACCTTAACCCTTCCCACAAGATATGTTTGGCCTGGAGGAGGGCTGGAACTTCCCATTGGTCTCCTTCTATTTTCTAACAGCTGGATGCCATAGCTAGAGCAGAAAAGGCTTCAAATGAACAGTAGAAAGCTGACCCCTGGTGTTGGGAACAGGGATACTGATAGAAGACAACAAGGAAGGGAGGCTGCTGTGCTCCTGAGCGCTGCCTCACAGTCTGTGTAGTTCTCCAATAAGATTCATTCACTAGCATTGCTTCAGACGAATGAATAAACCCAGCTGATGAATGAAAGCAACAGGCTACAGTGCTTGGCAGGAGTATTGCTGTTTTCATTTCTATGCTTTCATATCAGTTCCTCCTCCACAAAGCATCTAATCAACCAATGCTGTACAGCAGAAAATTAATGGTTTCCTTCAGGGAGCTGCCTCATGATGCCAGAGAGTACAATGGCATTGTTTGTAAATATTTGATTAGAAAAAGCAAGTACAAATGGTATGAACACATGCAAGAATTAACGCTGTGCCACTATCCAGTGAGGATATTTACAGTACCGAGGTGATGCCAGCCACCATTAACACATGTGGTACTACACCAAACACCTCACGAGTGACTCTGCTCATACAGACAGCAGCTACCACAGTTTTCAGAGGATACACTGGGTATTTCCTTCTACTCCATTTCTGCACAGCACACAAAAGGGAGAGTGCTGAAGCATTTTCAGGGTCTTTATGTACACCCTCAGCCCTCATTTTGCCAGTCAAAACAGGGGATAGTGCTCAGGGTAGGAAAGAACCCTCCTTTCTTGATACTCAGTGTCCTTTGAAAATTTCCCAAGGAGTAGCAAAATACTTGATGAGTATTTTGATGAGTCTATGCATGCTCCCCTGTGGAAGTTTTAATGGAATAGAACCCTATTTTGAAGAGGTGTTCCATTCCAAGAGTCTCTTTCCTGATAGAGGGACATCAGTAGGGCTGTGATGAGCTTCAAGCTGTTCTGCATGCACATCCACACAAGGAGCTAAAATAACCCTGCAGCACAGTCATGGGAAAGGAGACTCTTATCCAGGAAGGATGCACCCTTACTTGACCACCTAGCTGAAACGGGAAATCCCTCATCTACTTCCCAGTCCGAGGTCTGTCCCTGTACTTCTGAATTTCAGCTTTGGAGCTATAACAAGCCCTCTGGCAAGGTGTGCCAGGAGCATTTGTGCAGGTTTTTGCTCCAGCAAGTGAGTCTGACAATGCTGAGACAAGCTGCTTAAGAGGAGATAAGAAGCCCTATCCTCTTGAGCTTTAAGAAACTGGTTTTAAAAGTGTCACACATTTGTCAGAAGCCATCAGCCAGAATTAAGCCTTTCCTGATCTAATTGGAGGCCCAGTACAGCCTGATTCTACATCACTCTTTAAATTCACATTTGTTGTATGAAACCAACACTGTTGTATGAAACCAACTATTGCCTTTGGCAATAGCCAAAGGCTATAATCAAACCAACATGCTAATTAGAAGGTCTTGTCAACAAACAAGGAAAAATTTTATCTTGTAATGCGGAAGGCAGATACCATCAAATACCTTCCCAATGAACAGAAATTAGATATAATTGCATAGCCAGACACTCCAGTAAACCTAGGCATGAAATCAGAATACAGGCTGGCAGTATTTTACAGACATTGCCCCGATGACCTCTCCTACCCAATACAGAAAATACCAGTGAGAAGTGGTATTACCCTCATCGTCCCAACTGGCAGAAAGCTTTCACTGCCCAGTTATCTCGGACATTACATGTGGTTTTCAGAATTCCTGACCTGCAGCTGTTTGCTGAAACTTCTTTCCACTGTCAATTTTTTTTCCACTTCATCTGGAAGCCACATTCTGCCCTTTCTCCTAACTAATCCTGCAGTTATGTAAATGCATGTCGTAAGTAAAAGACAAAATCCATGATTAATAGTGCAAATACCACCCAGTGTGTCTTGGAGAAAAACTGATGATTCAAGAAATCACATAATTCAAATTGCGAAAATGATAGCTTGTTAAAATGTGATTCAGTTGTTGCTCAACATAGAACAGGGTCCCAGCTGTCATTCGTAAATTAATTGAGATTTCCTTTCGGTGGCATCCACCTTGAAAGTCCAGTTGAATGAATTTATACACTGTAGCACAACTCAAGAAATAGAATTACAGTCTTAATATTCAGGCTGGGACTTCATGCTGTCAGCTGTAATACCATATGCAAGAAATGATAAGAATTTGTTTCAAAGAAGAAAAGGAAATTGCAATTTTCAGAGCATGCTGTGAAGTCTGCAAGGATTACAGGCTGTCAGAGATCCTGCAGTACAAGAGACATATAGGAAGAAGCTAAACTCTGAAGCTTTTAAAATATGGAAGATCCCACTGGGGCTTGGGGTTTGGGTGGAAAACTCTTTTCCAAATCTGAAAATATATTTCAAATTCGTCTTTGCAAAACTTAATTATTTTTTCTCAGTGGGAATACAAATTTGGAAAATTACATTAAAAACCATAAATCGGCCACAAGAGCAATTTAATCTCATTACACACAAATTAAGGTGCTTTAAAGGAAGCAAATGAGCAGCAAGGAGCAACAAACTAGCAAAGGTGGACTAGACCCATGACTTACCGGGGATTTCCTATCGTATTCCAGGGATAAAAGTGAAGCTGTGAGCTGGTCTCTCAAGATACATGAAATGCAAAAGTTGCAAGTCACCAGATTTGTAAAGGCACAAGCCCACTGGGATTTTATTAAGGTCACAGAAGTCCACTTATTTGGGAATCACTGCCTCTACCTTCATGAGGTGATATTGCTTAGAGGGTCATGCAAGGAGAGAGACAGAAACTGCAACAGGGCTGTCAATTTCCTGAAATCCAGAGTGCTGCAATAGCAGGAAGTTTTCTTTTCAAGCCCCAGCTTTATTATTTAAACAAAGTTCTGCTTCTGCTTTGTTTCAGACCGAAACACTGCTAGCCCTCATGGCAATAAAGAAAGGTTTTAAAACACCAAATAGATTCTACCCTGGAATTACAGAGGGCAAATAAAAGGAAGTAAAGTCTTTCAGTTTTTAATAATCTCATAATGCCTTGTCATGTCTGAATGATCAGACTTGGCAATACCATACCACACTCAGGGAAAAATTTCCTAGCCCAAATAAAATTTATCTACTCCCTGAAAGATGAACTCCCAATGCTTCTAAGTATTACCTTTTCCACTTGTAGTTCTTCCTGTTTTCTAACTTTCATACATCAAATAACTCCGCTGAAGACATCATAAATACTTATGGTGGTTGCAAAACAATTTTAAATATATTATTTCTATCATAGACAAGAAGATAAGTATTCCATCACTCCCTGTGTCATTAATTTCTGTCCCGTAGACTGCTTTAAGGGCGTCTCCGAAAAGAAACAACTATTAGTTAATACAGTTGTTAAGCTACTACATACAAATATAGAGATATTTTGCCTATAGAGGCTTGTAACAAAAATTATTTACAAACACAGCCTTGCTTTTAAGGGTGACTATTGTGTACAGTTTAGCAAGGGCAGATCAAGGCATACAGAGAAGATGCACAGAGGCAATTCTGAATGCTTTATGATGTGTTCTTATTGATAATTTTTTGCACTATAACGTGACTCGGGGGTGTTACTAACAAAAGTCTTGCTGAAGTCAAGGTAGACAATATCCACTGCTCTTCCCTCATCTATCCAGGTAGCTGTTTCATCATAGAAGGCAATGAGGTTGATCAAGCATTATTTACCCTTAGTGAATCCATGCTGACCACTCCTGACCACATTCTTGTCATTCATGTGGTCAGAGACAACCTCCAGAACAAGGCGCTCCACCATCTTTCCAGGGACTGAGGTGAGGCTGACTGGCTGTTAGTCCCCTAGGTCCTCCTTCTTGCCCTTTCTGAAAATGGGAGTGACACTGTTCTCCTCAGGCACATCTCCTGATTGCCACAACCTGTCAAAGATGACCATGAGCAGTCTCGCTATGGTGTCTGTCAGTTCCCTCAGCGCTTGTTGATGCATTCCATCAGGGCACAGGGACTTGTGGATGTCAAGACTGCCTAGGTGTTCTCTAACCCAGTCCTCCATGATCAAAGGAAAGTCTTGCTTCCAACATTCCTTTACACTGATCTTTTGGGTCAGAGATCCCTGAGGGCTCTTCTAGTCAATGAAGACCAATGCAAGAAGGTGTTCAGTAACTCTGCCTTGTCCGAATCCTCTCTTACCAGCGTCCCCCCTCCCTTAAGTAACAGGCCCACGTTATCTTTTGTTTTCCTTTTGTTATTTATGTATTTGAAGAAGACCTTTTTGTTGCTCTTGACATCCTCGGCTAGAATTTATTCCAGATTGACCTTGGCCCTCCTTGTCTGAGTTCTACTTAACCTGTTAACATCTCTGTATTCAGCCAAGTGGCCTGCCCCTGCTTTCATCTCCAGCGTGTTTCCTGCTCATGCCTCAGTAATGACAGGAGTTCCTTATTGATCCACATAGGTCTCTCATCTGCTTTGCCTAACTTCTTGCTCATCGGGATGCATTGTTCTTCAGTCTGGAAGAAGTGATCCTTGAATACCAACCAACTCTCTCAGACTCATCTTCCCTGCAGGACCTGTTTCCATGTAATTCTTCCAAGAAAACCCCTGAAATCCCCCTCTTACTCCCAGGGAACCACTTGCCAAATTGCAGCCTCCACACAGGTATTCATCATTGAAGTACATCCTCAGCTTGAATGCAACTGAACAATGCAGATCACCCAGTCATACCTAACCCTGCAACAGTAACCTTTTAAAAAACCGTAACAGAATTCTGTACGAATTATTTATATTATTGAGTTTTTCAACAGCAATGCTTTACTACAGAGGCTGCACTCCCCTAGTCATGACATATTAACAATAGTTCTATCTTCTTCACAAGGATTTAAAAACTTTTGAGCTTTAATAGCTGATTAACCACAAGAAAGTATGCATTCACTGATAAATAAACCTTACACAGTCAGCAGCATTTCTTATCTGTGTGGCTAATTTCACAACCACAGTTGCATCTGACAAACAGAGCTAAAACCTCTCAAGGTCACTGGATCCAGAGCCTTTTCTTGAGAGGCAACCAGAACAAATCCACAGCATACCAAACTCTCCCTTAAACTAATCCACATGCCTGCACAAGCCCTAAACAGATCTTATGCCTCTCGGCATTCATTAGTCCTGATACACTCACGGAGCACTATGGAGGCCAAACAAATCAATTAATTTTGTTTTCCCTTGCAGAGACTCTCTGGAATTCCTCTAAAGAAAGAGATATACAAATCTGAACTACTCTAAGTTAAAATGAATTTTAAAAACACTTATTTTTTGTGAATCTACCCAAGTAACTGAACCTTATCCTCTTAAGTTCTAATGCAAAGAGTTAAATGAAGGCTGGATCTTTGGTCTTACTACTGTTATCTCTCAGATACAAGTCAAAGCACTCAGATTAAGAAATCTGCTTTGTACTCCATATCAGTGTTTCACCAATGAAATATAAAGCAAACAGAAGGAAACCAAGCCCTTTAAAATACAAAGTGAATGGAAAAATAGTTAAGTATCTGGCACGAGTAAATACATTAAGGTTAAAGTAATGCTGGCTTGTGTTTTATCCAGATTTTACTTTGCTATTTATCGACATAAGCACTGGATTATCAGGGAAACAGGTCACGTGCCAGGGTTGGTTGAAGGAATCACTTGCTACTCCCTAAGAGATAGGGAGCTGATACCCAAGCACAATAACACAGCCAGCAGTACAGGGTCTCAGTAGGCAGCCAGGGCTAATCCCACTGCTCTTGAGAAGAGATGCTGGTGAAGATGGTCAGGACCACTATAGCCTCAGGGCCTGACAACTTTTTTGCTACTTAGTGTGTGAGAAGTAGAGTTGATTCCAGGACTTCTGCTATGGAAAAGTCAAGCTATGATGAAAAAGTAATCTTAGTATTTGGAGGGAACACAAAATAAAAAAGCAATTAGTGTTTATGTGATAGAACACAGGCATAAGAACATCTGTGTGTGGGAAACTGGATCTTTAAAATAAAGCAAAAATTGATCCTTTTAAGAGAGAGTGTTTAGAACTGTTTTGCCTGTCCTCAATATCTGCTGACTATCTTCTCCTTCTGAGCCAAGGGGAATCTCAGCATGGATGGTTAGAAAGTCTTTTGGCAGATTTTCATCACAAGACCATCCCCTGGACATCGATGGCAAAGAGAGTTAACCTGTCTATCCTTGGATTCTGCTGTGCAAATGCTAAAAAAAGAATTCCCACAGTAACTTAAATGGAGCGATTTCCAGAGACAAAGCTAAGAAAGGAAAGGTGTCAGACTAGTTTTATTGAACAGGTAAGACTCTATGGTACACAAATGTTTAGTCTCCTGTGGATAAAAATGCACTAATCAAAGTAACTGGGCTACACAGAGAGGTAAGTGGGTGGAATTTAATGGCCTGCGATGCCATTAAATTCCACCCACAACAGGAGATGACACAACAGGATGGCCAAGCAGCTCCTTTGATCCCCAGGCTCTAGAAAATCTGTTAATACATCTTTTTTCCCAAACATGCCAACAGAGCTCTTTACTATTCCATGCATAACAAAATGCTACAGAAAAAATGTTGATATCGTGAGTTGACTAAAAATTACATGTATTAAAAGGTTAAGGCTCAGAAGAATCTGACAAAGCTCACAGAATTTATATTACAAATCAGTAATTAAGTCTCCAAACGAAATTCATCTTTCATATTATCCACTTAATGCATTATATTTATTAGGTTATATTTACTAACAGAGTTGACAGTATAATAGGTCATTTCTTTCCCTGCATACGTGGTAAGAGATATTCGGTATTTGGAAAACAGATTTTGAAGTGTAATTTTCAGTGTAATTACATTTAATTGACCACAATTGGTTATCTCAATAAACCGGATACATGATGGCTTAAATTTCTAATGCTGATTCCACTAGGGAGGTTTTTCAAAGACTATCAGACCATGCAGGAGGATATAGATGTTTTGCAAATAAACTTTGAAGCCTCAAACAGGAGACAGTGCAGAAAGAAGCCTCTAAAAAGGTTAGAAGAGCGAATAAATCAGACTCCTAAAGAATATAAGATATCAAGGACACAAGATTTCACTACTTTAAATCTTACTTTAAATGAAGAAATCATATCTGCAGTAGACCAAAACTTCAGAGAACAAATATCGTATCTTTAAAATTTCCACATTTTACATTTTCCAGAGGATGGTAATTTACCACATGCCAAAATTAATTGTTCTCAATTGCTCATCTGCTATTAAGAGCCACACATTGTCTGGCCCAATTCATGCAGCTCCAGCTTTTCTTTGATCTTGTTACATCATTTGTCTGGCAGATTAAAGATCCCTTTGTTACATGATCTGCTTTCCCAATACAGGGAGTTAACAGACCACAATCCAGCGACCTAATAAGCTTTTCTTTGACAAGCTGAACAAACCAAATTCCTTAAATCTGTTTCCCAGGTCAGTCGCCCTGCTCTTAGATCATTCGTTCTTTCCTTTTTGAACCCTTCCCAATTTGTCACCCTTCTCCTTGGCACGTCACCAGTGATGAGCATGCCTTTCCAGGGTAGTCATTTCAGCATTAAATTAAAAACTGCTTTTAAAAGTTCTTTTAACCCCTGAGTTTCTTTGCAGCCCTTCTTGTCTATAGATCCAAGGAATTCTGATTATGTTAGCAATGCTGTTTCTTCACAAAACTTTTTTTAAATCATTGCACCCAAAAATAGGGCTTCCCTCGGTATGGCTATACGGCTTGAATTTTTTTGAACACTGTAGCACAGAGTGATGACTTGTATCCTGCTACGAAGGGATGTAAATTGCACTTCGAATGATTGTTCCATTTCTTGACACTTCTCAGATATTTGTCTCATCAAAACTTTTTGACAGCAGTGATTTCATGGATAAAATAATAGATTAGCATTAGACCTAGTTACTTCGGCTTTTGATATACTTGCCTAAGATGTGTCTGATTGCTACATTTTATTTCCTATTTAATTCCCCAGCAGCCTCTTTTAATTAATAAAATGTATTAATGGAAAATTCCTTTCAGCTTTAAAAAGTCACATAGCACAAACAGCACAAATAAATTAGTACATAGCGAGCCCAAGTCCTCCAGGGTGTTCCTTTTTGTTTGTGGGGATACTCACTGCCCATAAAAATGTTCTACAGCAATTCACAAACAAGACTTACAAATTCCCTTTTAATTCTTCTCTCTGCTTATTCTATTGATGCTTGTTTTCTGTATTGTAATATCCCCTTACAGTAGCAACTTAAAATACAATCAGTTAAAATCATTGGCAACTATGCAATCATTACATTTCATTTCTGTGATTGTCTTCTTTTTTTTCTGAACATAATTTCACTACTGATATTTAGATATTACTAACTCTTGTACCAAATACCATTAATAACTGGCATCACCAGCATTTGCAAAAGGGGACAGTCTTTCAATTCACATTACAAATATCCAAAATACCAACAAAAAATGAATTCACAACTAAAAGGAAACACTCATACACTATGGTGGTACAAAGCAGTTCTCAATCCTGTCACCAAAAACAGAGAGTGAGCCTCAAGGGTCTTTTGCCATTGAAGATGTATTTAATTTTATCAGCTTGCAAGCTGGGCACACAACTGAATGAACATGAAGACATTTTCCCAAAGCTGGAATCTGTTATAGCATGCAAATGTATGCCAAACAGCAAACCGAATCCAGACTGCAACATGAACTTCTCTTTGAGTGAGGTGTGTGGGCCACATGAATCTCTATCAGCCTTTTGTAGTATTTGACTCAGAAAACTTCAATAGCTTCACTGTGGGGTCTAAAAAGTCTGACAGTCACTGCTGTATCTGGTCCAGCACACAGGCCGTTATGTGACTGTGGACCTGCCAGCCCCTCCTCTCCAGAGCAGTCCCCTCACATGAATTGCATGTGCACACAGCCTTATACTAGACAAAGAATTTCATCCAAGCAATACAAAATGTTTTTTCTCTGTCTGACAAGATCTTAAATCTCTATTCCCAATATAAAAATAAACTCATGTATCTTAGAGAAAGATTAGTAGGGATTTCTGCTCCCAGGAGTCTTCGCTGCCTGTTCCAGGAGCATAATTTAAATATATAAATATACTGGAAGAGACTTTCTGAGAGCTGCTTCAAAGATCTGAATTTTTTAGGCAGTATTCAATCCACTTGGTGCTTTTACTTAAAGCTGTTCGGTCACTCATCAGAAAATACCAAATTTAACAGCAGCTTATTATGTAAATCCATTCCAAACTATGTTCCACATCCTGCATCACAACCTTTAAATCTACCACTGCAGAGAAGAAAACACAAGCAAACACCTGGCACATTTTGTAACACTGAGACTTCTTAAGCTCACAGCCTATACTGTTAAATCAAAGTCTTCAGGCTTTTTAAGGTTCTACTTTTCAAACATCCATTTCTGTCCCTGTCACAAGGCTTCCCTGTCATCTACAAGGCTATGCTGCCAACGATGACAGGAATTACAGCGCATGCAATTATCATTAGGTGGACTAAGTTTAGACCTCAAACTGTGTTTTAGATAAAGTATTATCTTGCAGGGAGATGGACTAATAACTTCAGAAATTATTTTCGGTTCTATTTTTTATGATTTTCTAATGTATCAAAGGGCTGGGCTCCCTAAATATCCTTCTGGACAAGATGTCCAGCTTGCAGATAGATAATTACATCATGCAATGGGTGAAAAATGGCTGATGGGTAGGACACAGAGGGTTATAGTAAATGGGGTCACATCAGGCTGACAGCTGGTCCCTGGTGGGGTTCTGAAGGGCTCCATCTTGGGCCCAGTGCTCTTTAAGGTCTTCATAAACAACTTGGACACAGGAGTCGAAGGAATATTAAGCAAGTTTGTCCATGATACTAAACTGGAAGGAGCTGATGTCTCCCCAAGAGAGGCCCTGCAGAGAGACCTCAACAAATTAGAGAGATATGCAATCACCAACCGTACGAAGTTTGACAAAGACAAGTGATGGATTCTGCACCTGGGATGGGGCAACTCTGGATGTACAGACAGACTGGGGAATGAGAGGCTGAAGCGCAGCTCTGCAGAAAGAGATCTGGGGGTCCTGGTTGATGAGAAGCTGAAGGTGAGTCAGCAGTGTCCTGGCAGCCAGGAGGGCCAACCCTGTCCTGGGGGGGCATCAGGCCCAGCATCGCCAGCCGGGCAAGGGAGGAGATCGTCCTGCTCTGATCTGCACTGGGGCGGCCTCACCTCAAGTCCTGGGGCAGTTTTTGGTGCCACAATACAGGAAGGATATAAAGCTGTTAGAGAGTGCCCAAAGGAGGGCAGGGATGATGGTGAAGGGCCTTGAGGGGAAGCCGTGTGAGGAGTGGCTGATGGCACTTGGTCTGTTCAGCCTGGAGAAGAGGAGACTGAGGGGAGACCCCATTGCAGTTACAACTTCCTCATGGGGGGCAGAGGACGGGCAGGCACTGATCTCTGCTCTGTGATCAGTGACAGGACCTGAGGGAATGGCCTGAAGTTGTGTCAAGGGTAGTTTAGGTCGGATATCAGCAAAAGATTCTTCACCCAGAGGGTGGCTGGGCACTGGAGCAGGCTCCCCAAGAAAGGGGTCACAGCACCAAGCCTGACAGAGCTCAAGAAGAGTCTGGAAAACACTCTCAAGCACATGGTGGGGTTCTTGGGAATGATCCTGTGTAGAGCCAGGAGTTGGGCTTCCATGATCCTTGTGGGTCCCTTCCATTTCAGGACATTCTATGATTCTATGGTTCTCAATTTTTATTTTTGTAATTTGACTGAGATCTCATAGAAAACTTGACTGATTTATCTACATTTCAGGAGCAGCTAACAAGTAGTTGACATGAATTAATGATCAGAGACCTTATTTGTATGCAGTCTGCTTCCTTCAGTGTGAGGACTCCAGTCCTGCTGAGTTATCTCACCTATTGTCTGGATCCCTAGACTTAAGGAGGGGGTAAATGTCTTGTCAAAACTGACATCCCTCTTGTTAGGATGACTGATAAAATAACTGTGCTAACAAAAGTATGAATGCATTCATTCAGCATCCAGTTAAGTATATAATAAGATTTGATTTTAAAACTTACATGGCATTGAATGAGCTGAGCACACACTAGCTGGATTAAAAAACATTTCACTGCCAAGGCCTAAACTTTCAGCTCTTTAGAGCATTAATGTGCATGATCCCTTGGGAAAATGCTCTCAGAGGTAAAGGAGTGGATGAGAGCTGGGAGACATCTAGAGATATTTTTCTTAGGGTGTAAGAGCTCTCAACCCTCATACTCAAGAAGTTGTAGCGGAGCCAAGGCTTAGCCATCATCATCACAATAACCTCTTCATCTCCTGTCTCCTCAACACTCAGCACCTTCCATCCCATTTTACACTGACTGGTGATCATCTCTGGAGGACAAGGAAGACATGGACATGTTGGAGCGAGTCCAAAGGAGATCATAGGCATGATCAGAGGGCTGGAGCACCCCCACTATGAACACAGGCTGAGAGGGTTGGGGTTGTTCAACTTGGAGAAGAGAAGGCTCTGGGAAGACCTCATTGTGGCCTTCCAGTACTTAAAGGGGGCTTATAAAAGAGACAGAGAATGACTTTTTACACAGGCAGGTAGTGATAGAACAAGTGATAACCTTCTTAAACTGAGAATTTAGATTAGATACTAGGAATAAATTCTTTACTGTGAAGATGGTGAGACACTGGAAGAGGTTGCCCAGAGAAGCTGTGGATGTCCAAGGAAGCTGGAAGTGTTCAAGGACTGGTTTGATATCCTGAGCAACATGATCTAGTTGGTGGCATTCCTGCCAGTGGCAGGGGGATTTGAATTGAACAATCTTTAAGGTTCCTTTCAACCCAAACCACACTATGATTCTATGACTCCTTGCTTGTGTCTCTCAAATTCATATTTGGCCAAAAAATACTTTACTGGAAAACAAAGTATTTGGCCTAGAACAAGTCTCCGGGGCTTGAAACAGGCTGTGTACAAACCTAAGTGGTGTAACATGAAGCTGATCCTAGTTTTTATTAAATGTGGATTGGGAATTCACTGCTAATTATTTTTTCTAAACACTATTTGTTTTCTAGATAGAGGGAAATGAGGCATCTTGTCGAAAAAGAGGAGGAGGCAAATAGCATATCTCCATGCATATCCTTGCAGTCCCTGCAGGATTACGTTTTCCCTCTGTGAGCTAGTTTTGCTACCAATCATTTTCTTGACTCTAATCTCTAATTAAAGTGCCTGATTCTGAAAATGCCTATGAAGTAGAGAGGCAAACAGGAAGAGGCAGTACCCTGCTCTACAAGCCACTTGGTTCATTTTCACCTCTCCCTGTTCCTTCTGAAGCACCCTGAGCATGTCCTATTTGGGAGTATCCTTATTGCAGTGACCAATCATCCATCAGCCTCACTCAGTGCAGGGCAGCAAATAAAAGATTATCCACAGTCATTGGGCAGTTCATTTGAGAAGCAGGAAAATTCAAGACTGTCCAGTAAGTATGCCCAGACTCCCTGTATTTACCTGTCTTTATCTTGTAGGAGAGTGCAACCAGAGTTCCATGTTCTGTGTTCCACCACTACTCTTCAGCTTTGGGGAGCCTCAGGACATCTACTAAGAGCCAGGTCATCTCACTGAAAGCTCTGGTCTGGATCTGACACCGATTTAGTTTGATCTCAAAGTTGCAGCAACTCTTACTTTGGATGCAGTAACATCAGTGTAAGGACCCTTTGCCAGCATTGCTTATGCTGATTTTATACGAGAAAGCTGGAACAGTATATGTATCCTTATGTGCTTTACTTCTGCCTACATGAAGCCCTATTTCAGACTGTGAAGAACTGAGTAGATATCTTTGCCAAATACCTCAGATTGCCAGTGCTTTGTGTGTGAGTCCATACTCTTCACACATCCTTGTGAGTGGCAAGTTACATCCATTAAATCCAAAGAAACTGTAGGATAAAATACATTGGCCATAGAGACAATGTTTTTCCCTACTCAGCTCATGTGCTGACAGTTGGAGCTGCACATAAAAAGCCATCTCTGAAGCCTGTCAGAGGCACAATTGCTTTTGGAACATGAACCGAGGTGACGGCAAAGACCTGAGCTTGTATTCGTAGTGTTCCCATCAGCAAGGCAGAACACAAACCCAACACCCACTAGAGGCTCTTTGAACCCTGCACTGCAGGCTGTCAGTATAGCCAGAAACCCAGCAATCTCATTTATGCAGAAAAAAAAAGAAAGACAGCTCCTCCTCACAGGAATAAAAATTAGTTCCAGCCAGGCAGCATAAACCCTGAACTGCAAACCAAGATGACAATATTTCCTTGTTCAGAAGAGCCTGTCTCATGCCAAAGAAACACTGTTAGCATCAGAAACCCCATCCAAATAAATCACTGGTGAAGACTGCAGAAATAGGGTACAAAAGCAAGGGAGAGACTAGGGCCCTCTCTGTAAAGAAAGTGCCCACTACTCTGGAGTGGTGTCAACCCACAGTAAACAAAGGATCTTTTGTTTCAAAAAGTATACTTTGGGCAGTAAGACAAATGTGTTACTTGTATCTTGGCAGTGCTCCCAAATGCCTGCTGCACAGAAGACTGGTGATGTAATTATGGCCACGGCAGACCCAAAGATATTCCAGCCCTTGTGTGACTCTAGGATCATTTCCTCTGGGCTGGATTTCTCTCACCTCACTTTCGTCATCTAAGAGACAGGCACCCAGGCTAGGTACTCTGCCTCTGTTCAGTTGTGAGGAAGGATCACCCCTTCCACAGGGCCACTCAGCTGCTCCCTTGAACATCAGGATGGATGGCCTCCGGATGCGCTGATCTCCCTCTGCTGACTAAAGGGGGAGTCTAGCGCAGATACTCAGCTCTTAGCTCTCAGTTGGCTACAGCTGGCTGAGAGGAGCTATGCCCTCTATCCTCTATAAAAATGGGGTAAGAAGATATCTGGATCTCTCATCCACTTACATGAGTTAATCTGCCTCCCTTTGCATCTCTGTATTGCCTTTGGCACAATGGACCCTGGCAGAACTAACAAATACTTTTGCACAACCCAGAAAGCACACTGGTCTTGCTTAGTGTACAAAGGGTACAAAATTAGAACAATTGCTTGAATAGGTTAAGCAGGGAGACTACCTTCCTTGAGCTTGTATCTCTCCTCTGCCACCTGGCTGGCAGAGCAGTGGGAAGGCACTGCTAAATTCCTGCACTCTCTAAGCACAGGGATGTGAGACAACAAGATTTTGCTCTGCTGTACAAGGCAAGGACACCCTGAGCGCTTCAAACCATGCTTTCTTTTCCAAAAGCTGATTCTGATCTGCTCTTTAGAATAGCTGCTGCCTGCTAAATTAAAGAGAGTGTCAGGCCAATTTAGGCTTCTTGGCAAACTAACAGGAACATTTCCAGTGCTCAGATAGAGTGAAAGCCAAAAGAAAAATGTAATTTTAAAAGGAAAATGAGATTTTGCAATATTGAAAGCAGAGTACAGTCCTTACCAGTATAAATGAAGACAACCCATCTGGTTCCATTGTCAGAGCACAAAGACATAAGAATGAATACATATTTGGGATGATACCAAAGGTCCCTGTAGCCACTCCAGCCAAGTATCTTACACTAACAAGTAGCAATTGTTTAAATTGAGAACCTCAACAAATACAGGTCTGCCCCCTGTAAGTAACAAGCTTTCAGCAACTCACACCTATCAACTTACTGAATCAGGTGGTTTATTCCTCCAACAACAAACTGGTCCTCCATGAATCTATCTAAACTCTTTTGAAACCATATGTACCTTTTTCTCCAGATCACAAAGGAAGGAAGAATAGTTCAGTGATTCCATTATGTATCACATTATCCTGTTTTAAATGTGTTTTAGTCCTACAATAATTGCGGTCTATGCCTATGTACTTCTGAATGTTCATGTCATGTAATGGAAATGCCTAATCCCTGTATTGAGTTAAATCTCAATTTATTGCTTTGAAATTAGGTGAGTCCTTGTTATGAGATGCAATCCATGCCTCAGAGGATTGTCGGAATTGATCTCAGAGCACTTGTTAAATACTTTAAATCTCTCAATGATTCTTCTGCATTTCATACTTACAAGAGCCATACCCCACTGCAAATAGGTCCTTGTACTTTGGATTCCTGTAATTAGAAAATACATATAAGATTGCATTTATTATTAGCCATGTAGTTCCACAGCAATGCACAGTGTTTCACACATTAAGTTCAGAGACTGTTCTCACAGGACTGCACACAGTCTGAGGGCTCTGCCCTTTGACCATATGCACTAGTAAAGTTTGAGTTACTTGTCCAAACTCAAGACACACAAAAAAGCAGAACATCAGAAGATCAAAACAGTAGATGAAAAGGATAAAAAGACAGACACGATGTCAATCTCCAGCACTTCTTGGCTTATCCATTTCATAATCGCAGAAAGTTTACTTCTAAAAATGAGGTCTTTGAGGAAAGCAAAACGGCAGGAATATGTTGGTTCCCATCTTTCAGCAGCAAGATTAAGAAGCTTCTAAATCAATAAACTCACCTTCCATACCTGTTATTAAATTATGAGAGATGCTTCAAGAGACAGCTATCAGTTCATGAATTCATGATCATTCCCACAGACCAGGAAGGGACATTCCCTTCTGACCAAGCTGGTGAACAGTGTATTTCCTGAGGCAAATACTGACCGTGAGCAATTGGCCATCTACCATGTCTTCTAAAGTCTCTTTACTTGAAAAACATCTACTCTCTCTACAACCTCTACTGCGTGTGGTAAGTTACTGTAGGTAGGGTTTCCATGGGACAAAGATCAGTACTATTGCTATCCCTGAGCTCACACGGCACAACCAGTGGGTAACAATTCCGTGAAATGAATGTATGTGGAAATTATCTAATGAGTATTTTCTCTGACTTGCTACTGTGAACTGATAAAACAAACCCATTTCTCTTTTAATTTCTCCTTTTTCATTTGAGCTAATACCTAGGCATCCTAATGTTCTTGTTATTTTCACTAAATGCACCATCACTGCTAAAAATGAATAAAAATTGAATTAGAAAGGCTTATTCCATAAAGCAATTTGGAGTTATTCTTCCAATTTCAGAGCCACCTTTCTATTATCATTTCCTGGAGACAAGTATAACAGCAGTACAAACTACCTATTAAAGATGCCTTTTCTCCCAATTTTGCTTCCCATTTTTACTGTTATCTGTAATTCTCGCACAACTGCATACTTGATACTCTCTTATATAATACCACGGTGGCTTGAAGGGCAGAAGACTGCAATCCTGCTCTGTCTCTCCATAGATCCTCCTTGTCAAGGCACAAATGTATTCACACAAACAAGTGAGAGAAGGCCTAACTGCAGGGGAGAACAGAGCAGGGTCTGACTAGGTTTGTCTCATGCTCAGTGCATGAACCAAGCCAATTCTGAGGAGGATCAAGCATGTTAAAAAGTGAAAGGACTCATTCAGGTTGGTGATAAGTGGGTTTTTTCACTGTAATAACCATAGCAATAATATCTCAGAACAAAAGAGTAGATCTCCAAACATCACTAACCGTTTTTGGACTGACTGAATGTGCAAAAGTAGACTGCAGGGCAAACGCCTACTGCACTGAACTGTGCAAAATCCAGTACACAAATACCTCTGTTGTCTGGAGGAGAAGCAGTATGAGGAGTGGCTGAGGTCACTTGGTCTGTTTAGACTGGTGAAGAGGAGACTGAGGGGAGACCTCATTGCAGTTACAACTTTGTTGTGAGGAGAAGAGGAGGGGTAGACACTGGTCTCTTCTCTGTGGTGAGCAGTGACAGAAGCCAAGGGAATGGCATCAAGCTGTGTCAGGAGACCGTTAGGTTGGATCTTAAGAAAAGGTTCTTCACCCAGAGGGTGGTTGGGCACAAGAACAGACTTCCCTGGGAAGTGGTCACAGCACCAGCCTGACAAAGTTCAAGAAGTGTTTGGTCACCTCTCAGGCACATAGCGGAATTTTTGGGGCTGTCCTGTGCAGGGCTGACTCCTACAGCACATTGTCCAAGGATATGACACATCTATCTCAGCTTTCCCAAGAAGGGACTCCTCTTTGCCCTGGTAACTGCACTCACTTTTCTCCAGCGTTGCACAGAGCCTGCTCTGCCTTCAGTTTCTGCTGAAGGGCACAAGCCTGGCACATTCAGCCTTACACAATCTTCTTTGCAACCAGAAGCACCGGGCACTTTTAGGTGCTGCACAAGCAGCTGACTGTACTAAATCAAAACCGTGTTCCCAGAGAAACCAGCCCTGCCTCGTAAGAGCCCGTTACATTCCATTCTACTCCCATGCGCAACAGTCTAGATTAAGTTTGGAACGAAGAGACTTACCAGGAGATGGCAGTAACTGCAAGTTTCTTGGTTTTTTCATACTGGAACTTCCAGAGTGGGAGGAGGGTTCCTTCCTGGCCTCTGAATTCATCTGAGGCATCCTCAAAATATTTAAAATCTAAACCAAAAAAAAAAATCAAGGAAAAGGTCCCAGTGTATAAATCAGAAATGAATCAGCACAGTTCAGTGTCAGGGAAGCTTTAAAAGACAATCTCACAGCCTCTGCACAACCCAATTGTTACTGTAAAATCTGTCTCAGCTCTAAAGTCCTAACTCCAAGCCTCAGCACCTCAGCCCTGTAAATGCATTTTACCAAGCACCAACTCGTCACACACACAGGAAAATAAACATAAAACTGATGATCAGCAGACAAAGGATTAACAAGAAAATAGAAGTCCAGCGCAAGGTGTGACCTCAGGATATTCCCAGAGCTAGACATGGCCCTTCAGGATGAAGCTGAGCAGAGACAGAAAAATGACTCTTGCAAAAGGACATCAAGACTGAGTATGTTGCTGTGGCTGGGATCTGTATGTGAGCAGGGAGCTGCTTGGCTCTGGCTGCTGTCACCAGCACCTGCATCCAGGAGTGAAGTACCTGCTGAGGAAAAGAAGTGCTGCAGGGAGGGCACTGCTCACCAGACCTGCTGTCCCCAGCCAGCTCGGAGCACGGCTAATGTGGCATGCTCTTTGCACGCCCACATGGTCTGTTGTACTATTTCCTTTGTGTGAGTCAGCAGGTTCCTATAGACCTGCTCATTTTACTTCTGTTTCTCTGCTCTGTTCTGTTCTGTCCTGTCCTTGCTGTGGCTGTAGGTACTTATGTGAAGGACTTCAGACTTGAGTTAGAAGCACCTCTCAGTGGGCCATACCTTGTGCAATGTCATCAAATGTGTTCAGGTTCACCATCCGTTCTGCTATTTTAGCAGCCTTTGCAACCTTGCTGAGAGAATCACCGTGCTGAAGAAAAAAGAAAAGAAGAGAAAATGTATTTCCTGTCTGTTTACAGGTACCTCAAATCTCATGTGACTGAAAAACTTGAGTCCTTTGATCTTGAATATAGATTAATTTGAAATGTGTCACACCAGCACCTAATGATATGGCCACTTGAAAAAATGTAATTGCTTTATTATAAATTTAGCAAGATGCCATCCACAGCTGAGCTGCAGTTACTTCAGTGTTTGTTCCTGATTTAGCTCAATACAGGTACTTACCTATAAAGGTAGGTAAGAGTCTTGTCTTTCAAGCTCACTCCCAACAGGATGAGCTAAAAGGACACATACGATTCCTACCTCATCTCACTGAACAATAGTTCATCAGATTCGGTGATTAAATCAGAGGGGTTTGATCATGCATGAGCACTCTCTCATCTCTACCTGGAGAGCTCTAAGGTCTTAGGCATTAAGCAAACATCACAGGATTTAGGAGTCCTTCAGTCAATCAGTGGTTAATTACAACTTGATGCATTCACAAGTCCATGGACAAGTGGAGAAAAGAGACCCTAGCAGGGGTTGTTTGTCTGTTAGCAGGTTGCTGGTTGGTATGCTTATCTCACAGAGCTCTGTGGCTGATCACCACATCTTACTAAACTCCATTCCCAACTATTTTTGTGTGAGTGTGCTCTGTATACTCTGTGTGTGTATGTGCGACCACTAGTGAAATCCAAACTGGATTAACTAGAAAGAAGAACAAGAAGCCTGGGTGCCAGTAGTGGAAAGGACAAAGCTTGAAAGTCCACAGACTGTGTGACCATATAAGGATGATGTCCTCACAGCTCTGTGCACTGATGTGAGAACGCCAAGGCATGCATAAGGTGCTCTGAGAGCTTGCTGCTCCAAGTACCTGAATCCCCATCCACTACTCCCGCCCCAAACCCCACCAGTGTTTCAAAGCCTTTTATCTTCAAACCCCTGCTAGGGACTGATGGCTGCCAGCACAGTAAGATTTCCTTCACAGTGACAACACTGAAAAGAAACATGCCATCCTTAACACAGCTCAGAGGGTGCCCTGAACATGAAAAAGTGAAATGAGTTGACCAAACTACATCACACAGTCAGAACTAGGAACATGACTTCAGATTATGTGCTTCCAGCCCTCTGCTTCTTTCCTGGGCTCTGCAGGCACTCAAGGGAGATTGAGTCTCACTTCAAATAGCATGAAACTAATAGGGCTACACAGAGATGAGATGACAAAACAGAAAAAGAATTCTATGAACTGTTACATTTTTTATAAATCTGTAGTTTGCTTACACCTCCAGTAATGTGTGGAGTCCTCTTTTCCCATCCTAGAAAATATTAAGTAGAACTCAAAACCAAATTCAGAGAAAGGGAGCAGATCAAGGGAGGGGATTCTGCCCCTCTGCTCTGCTCAGACCCACCTGGAGCACTGCGTCCAGCTCTGGGGTCCCAGCACAGGAAGGACAGGGACCTGTTGCAGTGAGCCCAGAGGAGGCCACAAATATGATCAGGAGCTGGAGCCCCTCTCTTATGGAGACAGGCTGAGAGAATTGGGATTGTTCAGCCTGGAGAAGAGAAGGCTCTAGGGAGACCTTAAAGCACCTTCCAGTGCCTAAAGAAAACCTACAGGAAATATAGGGAGGGACTATTTATCAGGAAGTCGAGTGATAGGATGAGGAACACCTGTTTTAAAATGAAAGAGGATAGATTTAGCTTAAATATTAGGAAAAAATTCTTTACTGTGAGGGTGGTGAGACACTGGAACAGGTTGTCCAGAGAAGCTGTGGATGCCCCATCCCTGGAAGTGTTCAAAGCCAGGCTGGATGGGGCTTTGAGCAACCTGGTAATCTGGTCTAGTGAAAGGCATCCCTTCCCATGCCAGGGAAGTTGGAACTAAATCGTCTTCAAGGTCCCTTCCAACCCAACCACTCTATGAATTTATGATA
Source organism: Rhagologus leucostigma (assembly GCA_013397725.1). Taxonomy (NCBI): domain Eukaryota; kingdom Metazoa; phylum Chordata; class Aves; order Passeriformes; genus Rhagologus; species Rhagologus leucostigma. The sequence goes on along the minus strand of VZTD01002389.1, from coordinate 360,960 downwards.
CTATGATTCCATAAATTTTATTTTTTGGGGAGTTCAGTGGAAAAGAGGTTATAAATAAAAAAGAAACAAAACAAAAAACCAAAACAACCTTGTAAATGCAGAAACAATATATTATTCAATTGATTTTTTCTGCAATGCAGGAAACTCTCCAGATGAATCAAAAAAGCTTGAAGTCAGCTTTTCTGTCAGGTAGCTATGCTGTTAACAACACATCCATGACTAACTACATTTTTGACATTATAAGTGGATGAGAGTAAGTTACTTTCTCTTCGTATCCTGTCCTGTTTCAGATTTTATTTATTCTGTATGCTACTGAAATAAATCTTCAGAGGAAGTGGTAAGCCTAATTTCTCCTTAAAAAAAAAAAAATCCTATTTGAAACACTTTTCCACCTTAGGCCAATTCTGAACTAGCTAGCCAAATTGCAATGAGAGCTCATAGGATAACACATTTGTTTTGGTAATTTCAGTGCAAAAGTTATTTTTAGAACAGCAATAATGTTAATTGAATCATATGTAAGATGGATAAAGGGCTAATACTTTGAAAACAAATGTCTTGGTCTTGCTCCGTAATTCCTTATCACTAATTGCCTCATACTTACCCCTCAGCAGCTGGCCAGTTGCAATGTGCAACTCCCACAAACTGAAGCACGACAAAAAGCTTCTACTGGTGTGTAACCGCACATCCAGAAGACAAACCCCACCCTAACATCAGTGCAGTAACTGCTTACACCTCTGGCAATTAATATACTGTGACTAAAAGAGCCCTTGGTTGGCAAAGAAAGAAGCACAGTACAGGGTTGTCATCATCTGTTGCCCAGCCAACACCTGAACGGAAACACCAACTATAAATCCCAAATAAAGTCCCCTAGCTTGAATCATGTAAAGCAGTTATTAAATTCCATAACTGTACTCATCTGTTCATCTTCACTCCTTTCTTTTAATTCTGACAGACAGCAAACAGAAAATTGAAGACAGGGGAGTTGGAATGGATCCACTAGGGATGACCCAGGAACAAGTGAACAATAATGTGAAAGTGAATTGCATTCTAAATTCACCTGTTACATAAAAAATAATAGCATCCTTCCAAGAGCTTCCAAGTGATATTTGTGACCCTGTGGGCTGTCTCACCAGGAGCATCTCAGACAGGGTTAAAGCTACTGTGAGACAGACAAGTGAGACAGGATCTTACACGATTCAGGAACGCACATTTCTCTGTTAAATACAAATTTTGTTTGGACTTTTAAGGACAACGATCAACCACCTCTGTTTCAGAGGAGATTAGAGACTGTTCCACTTCAGTAAGTTCCAACCTGAATTTTATTTTTTACTTAATTTAATTAATATTTTAATTTTTATACTCCTAATTGGTTGACATCTATCTGTATTTCTGTTGACACTATCCTCTGCCTTAGTAATTTTCTCTCTCTCTGTTATCTACTCAGAGTCCCTACCTATCTTTGCATTAACAGATAAACATGCTAAGATTTTCTAGTGCTGTATATTCAAGTTTTCAATTTCTTATGATATTTTCCATATCTATGCAGGTTTGCAATCAATTATCTTTGAAAAGTGGTGATCAAAATCACATATCGCTGTTCTACTCCTGAAAAGGTATCAGCCCACCTTACATAACATAAATATCTTCTCTGCTATTCATCACAGGGATATTCCAGCAATGTGCTTGTCTCTCATAGCCACATCACAGTTAACCAACCAACACGATGTTGCTGGAGAAATACACTCATGTTTCTCCCTGTCATTACAGACTGTAAGCCTGCTCCTTACCAAAGGTTGCTTTGATACTCCAAAATGAAGTCTTCCACTCCACCAGTCCCTCCCAAGCTATAATAACAACTTTTCTGGTATATCTAATAATTGCCTAATTGCACTGGTATATCTAATAATTGCACCATAGCAATAGTTTACAGAATTCCAGCTAGATTACCTTTCCTCTACTTTCCTTGTTCAAGAAAAACATGACTTGCTCTTCATTAAAGAAAGAGATGAGATTATTTGGACACAGCCTATCTTTGGTAAATACGTGCTATTTTATTCCATTTCATATTTAATCCCTGTTCTGCATTTTTTTCCTCCATATTAAGTCTGTTGCCTCATGTACTGTTAAAGGTCAGACTAATGGTACCATTTTTACCTCTCTTGCATACAACATGTCCTTGTTATGGTCCAATCACATTGTTCCACCCCTCTTTGCATAGATTCATTAAAAATACTTAATGTAAGTCTTGTTTCACACCTTCCATCTCAGGGTGACAGAAGCAAGCCTGCATCAATTACATTAAGTTCCTTGCATTTTGCTTCTGCCTCAGATATTGTCATTTCTAAGTTCATTCAAGAACATAAGCAGGGTTATAGATCAGACCAAGCAGGTCTCTGGGTCAGGACTGTGGAATCATGGAGTCATTTGGGTTGAAAAAGACCTTTAAGATCATTGAGTATCCTCCCTGTAATCAGAGCCATAAACAGATGGTACATGAACAGAAAGAGCAGGACAGGCAGATACAACACTTCTGCCTCGTTATCTCTGCTTCCAGATATTTTCAGCTCAGAAAATATCATATCATTCCACTTTGGTATTGTGTGTTATCCATGTTCTGTGTACTGCCTTGACTAAAGACTGAGGAAAAGTTCCAAATATTGTATCACTGCTATTGGATGTAGCACACCCTTTCCTCTTTAGATCCATTTGAGTGAGAGGCACATGAAGAGATTTCTAGGAGTCCCTCATCACAGTATCCAGTCAAATACTTCCTATTATTCCAACTTTTATACTCTCATACATCTTCTTGATAAAATTCTCACCCTTCCTTCTGTTGAAATCCTTGGTTATCTCCGTTCTTTCCTGTTGGCTGCCTCTATCTTCTGCTTTGCTAAACCACGTCTTCCTTGTTTCACCAAATTCTTCAGTGCAATGATAGCTTCATTTTACTTCTTTTCCCCTAGTAAGAAGTTTCTGCTTAGCTGTCAAGGCTCCCCTCCCCTTCCCTCCTCTATTTTCTTCTCTGCTTTTGACCACGTTCTTTCATGTATCACATCCCTTCTCTCCCAGTTATGTGTTCTTTTGACCTCTTTTTCAGCAGCAGCACTGTTCTCTCCCTTTTCATTCATTACATTTTCAAATCCTCATCTAACTCCTACCATCATCTTCAGCTGTGGCTCTGGTTCTTGGATCTTCTCTTTCGTGGCTTTCTACCACAGCAACAGACTCCATCAGAGATCCACTTGCGGTAATAGCCACTCATTTTCTCTTCTTCTTTACTTTGGGTTGAATCTGGTGCTAGCTCAGTAGCTATCAGTTTTTCTTGCTAATACCTAGCCTGAGCAAAACAAAGGTGGAAATTAATTGTGGCTTCTAGACATTGCACCTTGATCCGAATCAGCCAGGTCTCCTGCTTAACGTTCCACAACTCTCTTCAGCAAGGACCAAGCACAGTCTGTCCTTAAAAAGTGTTCAGCTGGAAAAGCTCTGTTTCAATTAGCATGGTGTAACACATGCAACCAGTGAATTAAAAGCCCCACAGAATGCACTTCTCCATTTGCTGACTTGAGGACAGAAATACAGATTCTGATGCCATCAACCCTTAATTTCCATAGACCTACATCTGAACAGACATGATGACTGTTGTTAGTCTGATTTGAGCCTTGGAGTACTTTAGGATGCATTTTTCCTGTTAATGAGTGAAGAATTCATCAGGTTTTTCATACACTTCAGGTTGGTTGACCAGCCTCAAAGAGCACCTCAATTTCAGACACTAGCTCTGCATAAAAAAGCTTTTCCTTTCACTTATTCACTGCATCAACTTTTTAGCTTCCTTTCAAGCCCCTTGGAAAGTTTTAAGAGTGAAAAGCAAAACACCAAAGGGACAGATACCATGAGTGACTAGATTTCAATTTCCCACTGTTGTCAGTAGAGTGGGCAGCAGGTGTTTTACAAGTGGTGGTTTCATTGGTAGAATATTTACTTTATTTTTATTATCAGTTTTTAGCAGTCCACCCTTTAAGCCTGTAATTGTAATGTTGACTTCAGGCTTAATTCTCTGAAACACACTCAGGTGAAAGGTTTATTGGTTTTCAAAAGGACTGTCAATTTCCACGGCACAATTCACAGGATGAAGCCTATCAGAATACGTTCCTGGTCTGTTTATACTATAAGGTTAATGCTGGCACAGTGCTGTTTCATGGCTAAACAAGCCAAATCCTCTGCAGTTGTATCAGCCATATGGTATGAAAGCTAAAGCCAGTTTCAGGAGTCAGCTCTTATTACACACATATATATATACATATATGTCTATATATCTTACTTACGTTGGTAAGTCTACACCTATTCTAGGAGCAAATTATGAACTGATTTCCATGATTCTGTATCATAGTTTTCAGTGTATCTTGCTCCAGTCATTATAGAAATTATTTCAGTTTGCCTTCTAAATGGTTTACCTTAGACTGGGGAAGAAAGAACCAGCCGTTTAAATTGTAATAGAAACTTCTGAACCCCTTCAAAACATTTTGGAACATAAAGAAAACCTTTCAGAGTTGCCATATCATCCTATATATCATACACATAGTGCTTGAAGTGGGATGATATTTTTAAGATGGGGATACTGTCCCTTTGGTGGAATAAACCATGTCATTCCTACAAGGCACTCCTAGGCTACTCCTGACAGAGGAGTCTGGATTAGGAGTCATATACACCCTCACAGCAAGGTGACAGCATCACAGCATCAGCTCCAGGCATGGCAGGTGTTAGGATACCTGATACTCTGAGAAGCATGGACCTTACATATCCATAATTACAAAATGTATAAATTGTAATTCTATAAAATCATTTAAAATTAAAATTTTAAAATAGTGAAAAGTGTTTTACTACAGTGCTATATTTTGAAATAATCCTAAATTTCATCGCCTTTCAGATTGAAACATTGTATGTAAAATCATCATCACTTACAATTCTTTGAAAAATCACAGAGTGTTTCTACCTATTTAGTTCTTTTATCCCTCACATATTAAACAAAAATGCGACACAAACACAATGCAAAAAAACCAAAAGCTATATATCTCACTTGGAAATCAGGTTTGAAAATAAGATTACGCAAAAGCAAAATCAAAAGCACAACAGGAATCCTGTTTTGGAAATAGAGTTTCTAGCAAAAACTAATTTTTGCATTTCCTAAAGTTGTTATTTGCCCACTAAGACAACAAGCTACACAGCCAGCACTACTTGCTTTCACCTGACTTGCTCTACAGATGCACGCACTCTTTGAACAGCCTTTTTCCCCGCATTATGAAACATACCTGTGGCTCCACATAGGATAACTTTCTTCCCGTTTTCTTATCTTCTTTCTTTACTACCTGAGGTTTTGCTTTTTCTTTCTCTTTCGCCTTTTCCATTCTCTCAAGTTCCTCCATATACGCATCATAGATATACCACTGAGAGACAGACAGACGTAGGATTTATCAGGACCTGATTGTATTCCTGAGAACAGCCATCTACACCATCACAAAAATATGGTAGTCATCACAACAGTACCACTGCTCCTGGAATTAGCTGAACATCTGTCTTCTTGCACAAAAAGTGAAGAGTTGAGGTCCAGGATTTTTAAAGCATGATAGCGCATGTCTTATTTTCAGAACAAATTACTGCATTATTAACAATTTCTTTCCTCCAACACTCTACTTGCTGCTTTGACTCCATACTTTTATTTTTGCAGGACTTCATGTTTGGCTAATTTACCAGTGTTTAATAGGAAACATGCATTAAACATTTGTTTTATGACATTCCTCAGGTGGTGTTTGAAAATTAAATTGTAGTTGCTTAACACAATCTAAATTTGGACTCCAACTCTGCAGCATATGATCAAATGGAAATTGAGAGCAATTTTACATCTTCTGCTATGCCACATGCCACACGTCTTACTTGAGTAAATCCAAAAGCAACTTCTCTTAAGAATTACTCATTAGTATTGAAATCCTAGCATTGTATCTGAAGCAGGTATATTACTTTCAGGACAAAACAAAAGGCAATCTGACACATCAGCTTAGGGTAGGCAGTATGATTCAAGCACACAATATAGACTAGAACATTGGAATAAAGGTAGCAGTACTCCTTAGAAAAAAAAAACTGTATTGTGTTGTAAATTTGCAGGCAGAAATGAGATGGAAAGGTGTTCCTAACATCAAGAAAAGGACAAGAAGATGAGACAAGTATGAGAAGGAGTAGAACAGAAAAGTTTGGAACAGGAAATTGTTAGCATAAGAAAGAACATGCAGGAAAAATAGCTGAGGAAAAAAAGAGTTTATATAAAAACACTCTTTTAGACCCACTGAAAATTACAACAACATAAAAAGAAATCAATGGAAAACTTTTCCTCCTAGCTTTCAAACATTTAATGCAAAATCTTAGTCACAGCCTAATTATCTGAAAGACCTCTGTTCTAAGTCTCAGGACACCTCACTGTCAGAAAAAAAAATGGAAGAAAACTCCAGCTGGAGGGAGGGAAGATCTCAGGCCAATTACTCTGTATTTCAGGTTCAGGAATAGAATGGATTACAGTTTTTAACCTGACAGAGATACCTTCACTTCCTTTCCTATCACTTTCCTATAACAGCATTTTTTAAACTGCAGCCATTACCTCACAGTGTCTCCTGGGTGTTCCCCTGTAGTAAAGCAATGTTTTCAATACCAGTTTGATACACTAGTTTGAAACAATGTTTGTATCTGTGACAAACACAATTACATTTTTACAAATATCTGAGAATTAAACAGCAGAACTGGCTGGGTTCCCTTTCCACTGAAAGCTGCAACGTATTTAATACGTGAAATTTCATCCAAAATAATTTTTTTTACATTTTTAAGAGATACAGAAAATGCTATACAGTCTTTCATCATGAATAGATAGGCACATTTCTGCTACATAAAACAGAGCCAAGTCTCTTGCAACAGGTCTTCCATGTTCCTTATGCTGTACTTCTCATTTTGTTCAGCTTTGGGCTTTAGAAACCTGCTTTTGCATAGAGCAAAACACAGACAAAGTAAAAACCCAAGTGCTGCACATGCCAAATTCTCAACAATACTTCAGAAGAGAGCTATGTCCCTAGAGGAACCAGTACCTGCAAGCTGCAGCCCACCTCTTGCTGAATCCAAAACTATTCTCACCCTGTGGTTCCCCCATTTCCACTCACTTAAGAATCTCTAAAGCAGACAAGTGAGGGTGGCTGGCAAAAAATAAACCAGTGAAAAAAATCTAAACCAAGACACTTAACCTTAGAAATATAAACCATGAGCAAGTTCACCCATTAAGGCAGAAGAGAGGGTCATACTAGTTTGTTGTCAGATTCAAAACAGAGCTCAAAGCCACAGTAAAGCAATTCATTTCACTGCAAGGAATGCAAATGCAATAATTTGGTTTTAACTTTCTCACACGTCCATTTCCAAAATACATCATAAAACAACTTTAAAGATAAAAAGGAGATAGATATATACATACCTGGTTAACATTGGCTGAGAAAGTTTCATAAGGTGCAGGGTCAGTTTGATATCCTTTTTCCTGAAAAAAGAAAAAGCATGAGGAAGCATAATCTCAGCACTGAAGTCCTCCGCAGTGACATAGTCCAGTTTTGCAAACAGTCTGCATGAATAACTTGATATCCAAAAGACTCCTAGAGCACTGCACAACACTACCGATGATCATGCAACTACAGAAAGATTCTGATGTGGACCAAAAGAACGTTCATAAGACCTTCTGATTTTTTCCCACATACTTTAAATATTTCAGTAGTTAATTTTGAAGGAGTCCAAATTTTTTTTTTCACCTCTACCATTTGAAATGTTCTGGTACCAATTACGGTATCAGTTATGACATCCTACCAAATTTGAAAAGTTTTGTCCTATATATTAAAAAGCCAGTTGGATACAACAGTCAGAACAAAAGAGTTGAACAGAATGAAACTTATAAACAATTCATCTGATGCTACTGAAATAATATTTTTACCATCCTTACATCAGCATTCTGAAATAAATTGATACATTTATGTGAAACATTCCTTTAAAAGAATAGCATGTTTTTTCAGAAAGCTGTTGTGTCAGAACATTTTTAAGAAGCATTTAATGCCTGTACCATTTCACTGACCTCTGAAATGAAGACATCTCAAGAGCTGGAAACTGCACATCCTGTACAGCACATAGCAGTACTATGCAGCTATTTAAGGTCTATATTCTGCTTTCAAAGGCAGAATCATACAGAGACACACAAGATTCTCCCAATAAAATCATTGGGAAGAAGAGAATATGCAGATCTGGGAACAAAGAAATAAAAAATTCCATGGCCTCCACTGGATTTTTGAATGATACAGGATCTTAGCTCAAACTTCATAGCAAGCACCCCACTGCTGGACAAACTCTCCTGAGATCTTCTGTCTCCAGCAGCACAGTAACTCATCTATCTCTCCAAGTGCATCATATGTAAAGGCATCTAACTTTAGGTGTAATGGCTGTAAGAAAACAGACAGGCTCTTTGGGGAAGATATATATACTCTGATTGCAGCAAGGAGAACAAGAGAATTTTCTGTCTGAAACTTGTATTCCTGATGTAGAAAACTCCTTCTTGAGGACTCAGTCAGGAGCCAGCATCACCAGGGTTGCTCAGTCAGAAGGCCCCATGAAAACATGCTCACAGAGAATAGCTGTAGGTTCAGCAAAAAGCTGAGGGAAGGAACATAAGGTTTTGGGTCTGTACTGATTGGAAAGTGCATGCAGAGTGGGAGGGAGAGGTACCATGTACAAGAAGTACAGATTTGTCACACTTACATAAGTTTGTTACTCTAGTACCTATGCTTAATACAAACCCAAACACGTTTGTTCTTTTAATAGATGGGCACTCTTATCTCTACTACATTAATAATTGAAATACAAGACCATAAAAGTACCCAGTGACAAACAGAAATTGCTTTCATACATTCCAAGTCCTCAGCTACTACCCTAACCATTGCTCCATACTTTTTCAGATGACAAAATAGACATGAAAAACATTATATCCAAGTAGAGGCTTAAGGATTTACAGAAGCATCAAAAGTTTTGTAGGCTGTCCAAGAGTTCATGAGACAAGAAATTTTCTGTCACCATTTTCATCACACCAAATGTTTTACAATAGTACAACCACTATACTTTTTTTCCTAATAGTATGGACAGATCACAGGATATGATACAAACACAGATGATCTACATGCCCTCCCAAAGGAAAGATCCTCCAAGTCACTGAAGGAAACAGCAACATACCCGCAGAGGATTGTGGTATGTAGATGTACCTCTCTCAATGAAGTTGAACTGGTTTGCAAGCTTCTTCTCTGGTGCTTTTGGGGGAGGAGGCTCTTCTGCCTCTGCTGCCTCAGCTTCTTCAGCTGTTTCTGCCCCCTCTGCCTCTACCTCTCCTTCTCCCTCTTCCGCAGCCTGCAAGAAAATATAGAAGTGACTCCACTCTGAGAGAACCAGTCATCTCTTTCCTTCTTCTCAGACTGCTGGATTTCTGCTGCCTAGTGAAGGAGACTGTAATTGAAGATTCAATATTAAAGATGCAAATTAGGAGACTTCCAGCACTCAGATCAAGGAGATTCTGAAATGATATCTAGATGGGAATACAGAAACCCAGGAACTGAAATTGCTTTAAAACAAAACCTGACACAAGAGAGAAAATATAGCACAGCTGCCTTTGGTAAAATGGACTCAGGGACCAGAAGATTCTGTTAGAGTCCCATTACCCTGTGTTTTCATTTCCTTGCCAGACAAGAAGTTTCACCTGAAACTCTGACACTGTGTGGGTTCTGACACTGTGTGGATAAGAACAAAGTTCTCACAGGCTACTCCTTACCTATCAGCCACCTGCCTTTAAACCAGGCCACTATTTATTTCATTCAGTTATGTCTGCTGCTTTCACCCCCCACATCTTGTTTTTCACCAATAGACATACTGTCCAGGAAGATTGCAGATCCCAGAAAATTACACTCTATTTTGATATAATATCTGGATAAAGATAGATCTGGTATGATCCCCCCACACAGATTTTGCATCTGAAAAATGGCAGCAGGACCCCAGCTGTCCAGCAGAACCTGCAGGTTCTCACCTACAGCACTGACATCTCAGACATACAAGAACCAATCACAGAAGCAAATCCATTTTATAGTAATGCAATTTAAAAGCCAATACTAAAAATAAAATGGACAGCTCTTAGCTGACTATAGAGAATTACCTCAGCATCTCCTGTGGGTTCTTCATCTTTAACCTCTGCCTCTTCAGTTGTCTCAGCAGAAGCCTCCACAGGAGCATTTTCCTCCTCAACAGAAGCCTTTTCTGATGACAGAAAGGATAAAGGAATGAGCCTGGAATAACAGGACATCTTACCCAATATTCTGCAGATCCTCTGTCTTCTGAAGCATTGATATACATATGTATCTTTTCCTAATTGTGTCTCATTAGACAACACAGTAACAAATCCCCACTTTGGAGAACAATTGTTTGCTCAAAGCCACAAAAGGTGATAATGTTATCTCTAGAATGCATCTGGAGAACTCCTGGATGAACTGAAATAAGAAGTAAATATTTTGACGCAGAGCAAACTTCTGCAACCCATTTCTGATCTGAGTAACTCTGTTTTTGGGTATCCCTTCAGCTCTAGACCTTTCTATCCTCCAAAATTGTCTGCAGTTATGTACAACTACCAAGAATGTTTTCAAGGCACACAGAAGTTATAATATGGTTGATCTTGTTTACATGGATAAAAATTAATATACTAGTCTTGTTAGAGAATGAGGGATGTCTACATTCCAATCACAGCCTTGACTATGTAGCTATGATAGCCCTAGATTCCAACCACTTCTGCTCTAATACTTTAAATCATGTCTGAAACTTTCTAAGTAGGCTAATTAGTTCAGACATGTATGTCCAACCAATGGTAGTGAAAGATGTTTAAAAGACACTAAATAACTTTGAAAATTTCAGTGTTAGCATTCAAATGACTCAAAAAACACACACCATTTTCTAGACTGTAGCAAACATCTGTCTGATTATTTTTTCTAATTTTGATTGCCAGCAAGGATGCAAGCCAAAGTAGGAGCTGCTTAATTGTATGGTAATGCAGCATGATCATTCCATCATGTTGAGTAAGTGGAATCAGTGCCTATCTGAAAATTACTGTGATTTCAGACAATAAACTTACCTGCTTCAGAGCTTGATTTGATACTCTGGCGTCTGCCTTCATCTGAATCTTTGGGTACCAAGTTCCCATTCAAAGTGAAGTGAATGGCTGTTTGATCCATATCATCCACTATCTTGTATGCTCGTTCCTACAAAAACGGAAAACCCAACAAAATCATAAAATCACAGAATCACAGAATCACAGAATCATGGAATGGTTTAGGCTTGAAGGGATCTTAAAGAACATCTTGTTTCAACCTTCCTGCTCTGGGCAGGGACATCTTCCCCTAGACCAGCTCGCTCAAAGCCCCATTCATTCTGGCTTTGAACACTCCCAAGGCTGGGGAATCCATAATTTTTCTGGGCGACTTGTTCCAGTGCCTCACCATCCTCACAGTAAAGAACAGCTCAATCTGTATAATTTATTTTTGAGCTGCACCTAAAAGCAATCAGAAGCCACTACAGAACACAGATGCTTCAATAGTTTTTTCTTAAATATATGATTGCTTACTATATCAATCACAGCAGAGCACTGAGCCCATTTCAGTCATTGTGGAGAATTTGAAGATGTGGATTACTGATCACCTGCCTATATACCAAAAATATGGAAAACTTCAATTCCAATAGAAGGAAAGGACCTTATTTGATTCCACAAAACTGATTTCCTTTCTCTGGAATCATGTAATAGTTGGTTAAACAAGTACAGTAGCACAGAGGTGAGACAGACTCGGGAATATTTTGCCTGGTTTTCTCTTCCCTTAGGTGTTGGTTTTGACTGGGATCATTTTGTTCACAGTAGCTACTGTGGGGCTGTGTTTTGGATTAGTGCTGAAAACAGTGCTGATAAAACAGGGATGTTTTGATTATTGTTGAGCAGCACTTGCACAGAGTTCTGCTCCCCCTCCCACTTCACCACTACCTCATCCAGCTGACCACAAGGATATTCTGTACCATATGATGTCATGCTTAGCATATAAAGCTGCAGGAAGAACAATGTTGGGAGGAAGAAGAACGGGGGGGATGTTTGGAATGATGGGGTGTATCTTACCAAGTAATGATTGAGCAACATGGAGCCCTGCTTTCCTAGGGACTGCTGAACACTTTCTACCCACAGAAGTGGTGAACGAATTCCTTGTTCTGCTTTGCACAGCTTTTGCTTTCCCTATTAAACTGTCTTCATGTCAACCCATGAGTTTTCTCACTTCTATTCCTCTGATTCTCTTCCCTGTCCCACCACGGCAGAGTCAGTGAGTGGTTGTGTGCGGCTTAGTGGCCAGATGGGATTAAACCACGTCACCTGCCTGAAGCTGGGGATAATTCAATGTCAGAGTTGGCGGAGCTGTCCCCATGCCCTTTCTTTCAGGGTGTGTAATCCTTCCCGGGGAGGAGTGGAAGGCAAAGGCATCACTCCATGCTTCCTATGTGACTGCCTGTGTTGCTGGCTGTATATGGTAGGGGGAGAAGGCTGCTCCAGGGTAACGCAGTGCGTGCCCTGCACACACAAATATGAAGGTGTGAGTCTCGGATGTTTTCCGGCTGTCTGTTGCTCACTCCTACTCATCATGAATAAAGCTGGTCAGTGATTTCACAAAACACATTTCTGAGCTCTGCTATAATTCAATCTTCCTGTGTGGATACTGAAGCATAACTCTTACAGACTGAGAAAAGCCTTGCCTTTCATGCTTTAACCACCACAGAATGGGAAAAGTTACTACTTGAGATTAGCTGCATTAATTACCTTCACTGACACATCTTGTTCTGTAATTGTGATATCCTACTTCTAAATAAACACATCAATGCTTTTAGACTTTTACCCTTTACAAAAACCCTCTAAGAATCATTGGTAGTAAATATGTAACAAGATGTAGCCACACTCAAAGAAAGTTTATGTGGTTATAAATCAAAGGCAAACACAAAACCAAATAATTGCAAAAAATTCTGGTTTTATGGGTCATGTCACACTTACTTTAAAGTTGTATCTGACGATATCCCGGGGAATATGGGGATTTTTAGCTGTCAAGGTACGTGTAATTTCCTTTTTTAATTCCTTTGGAATTGAAACAAAATAGTATTGTAAATAAAACTTCACTACTAATACAATGTACAGCAACAAAAATCATCATGTTTATGCTCAGTTCTACGATGTTCAGTTCATTGCAGATACCTCATGTGCAGCTGATGCCACCACAAGAAGAATGCTTGGGGCCAACCCGGCTCAGAGTGGAAACAGAACAGTCATCCTGCTTCCTACCACAGTATTTCAATGGGCTTTCTTGATGTTATTTCTTATCTAAGATATGGTAGCACTTGAAAAATGCTAGCTGCATTTTATACGGTGAGACAGACAACTTGTGTCTTTAAAATTTACACTGTTCAAAAATAAACAATAAGCTCAGTAGCAGTGCTTTCAGGATTGACCACTGTGAACAAAGAAAAGTACTGCTGTTAAGTACTTTTACTGCCTGAGTTGGGGGAAGTACATAAAGCTTCCCTTTCACAGCTAGTTGAAGGGCAGGGAACAATGCTAGAATTTTGTAAGGCAGTGAACAGAGAGAAACAACTGCAGTTGGAAGGGTGACCAATTGCAATGCTACTGAACCAATTCGGGAAGAAATTGCAATAGAATTGTAGGACACTTCACTGTCCCGTGTATCGCACACACACCTAAAAAGCTCAGGATTGGCTCTGCATCCTCCTTAACTGAGTGAAACCCAGCCCCATTTTCCCTTTTGGATCAGCTCCAGGCAGTTAAGTGTTTCAAGACCAGAAATGGATTTCAAAGCACATTCTCCATGTTTTCCTGTTGAAGCCATTTCAGTTGGTACTGCAGACACTGTACTTCAGCAACTACTGGAGTTTTACTCTTGCAGAATTTTCTCCAAAACCAATGGGTAGGCTTCTGCTTATGGAGTTTTGTACATATCTCATGACAAGACAGGCATTGCTTTACTCACAGCTTCAGTCAGCTCCAGTTGATCTGGGGATCTGACTCCAGCCCTTGCAGTCAACCAGTCTCCCGTTTCAGGGGAATCTGCATCCTAGAACAGGAATGACAAGCTCAGCAATGCAACAAGACTGTGACTGTTTTGCTCCTTGCCAAAGCAGCACTTCTTGAGGCACAGAGCAAAGAGATAAAAACAACATTCCCCCACCCATTTTTGCTTTGAGCAGAGCAGAAGAACACAAATGGCAGGCCAAAATCTGACGATTTTCATATGGCTACACTTCCCAGCAAGAGTTCAGGGGGTTGGAGGAGCTGCAGTCTGAAAATAATTTCTGCCCTGTCACAAAACTGGATTAACTCCAATAACAAAACTCAAGTGATTCCACTTCAATCTCAATTTAAAAGCTGGCAATTCTGTTTCCCTTGCCACATAATACCCAAGGGTATTACAGGACTTAAGGACTACTCAAGGGCACAAGCCAAGAACCTGCAATTACTCCTGACATGTTATTCTATAAGCTGCTCTTAGAATTTAGTTCAAAATACAAAGCTGCAGGCATGTGGCTCCTGGAGGAATGTTAACCAATTTCTTGCAAAGGCCAGCAGGTTTCCATTCTCCCAAAACCAGACTGCTGCTCTCCCTGTGCTAGCATTGGGTTGATGTCATGATATAAGCTCATTAAAAAGAAAATGAATCACTGCAGGAATGAATTTCAATTAATTGTCCTTACAAAAAAAATTGTCAGAACACAAAGCTGCTGATTAAAGTGCTTCACTGCTCCAGGGAAAATTTCTCCCTTAAGTTCAAAATGTGTAATGAGTTGATTTAAAATAAATCAATCATTCTTGTAAATACAGTTCTCTCAGGCCTGCTAACTTTATAGCCATACAAAGCTGACGATGAGTCCAAGGCATAAATACAGCTTATGGCTGCAGTTATAGAGGCTAGACGTAGCAATGCTTTGCTACCTGCAGAGCACTACAAATGTAAAAAGCACAATGCTGTATCAAAATGTGCAGTGGCTGAAAGTAACAGAGAATTTTGCATAAGCCAGGTGCCCAGGGAAAGTCACAGGCTGCAGCCTTATTTTTTTCCCCAAGGGAGCTGAAATGAGGCAAGCTGTAAGGAAGGTCAGGCACTCTGATGCACAAGAGATGATGATGGCAGAACAGTTTGTGATTTAATGCTGCCTACATGAATACTTGCTTGTAGGATATTTATTATACACAATCGATGCCAGTTAGTTCAGTGGCTGTTTTCCCTAGTGAATCAGATAAGAAATACTGCGGTTTTAACATTTTTAGATATGATTTTCATTTAAAAGTAAATAACTTTCCATTTTTAAATGGTGAAAAGAGGAACATTTAATGAGACTGTAATTTGTCCCAAGAAAGTGAAAAGCTGTTTAACAAACTGCCTGTTTAAAGGCACGTAGACTGTTCTTCCATCCATGTCAATGGAGCTAAATAAGAGGAAGGTAGATTAAATCAGGGTATTCTAATCATTTCTTTGCCCAACAGTAAAAACACTATTGTGAGTCAAAAAAGTAAATGCTATTTTCTCTAATGCTTCTTTGTTAAGTGAATATGGGCTATACTTTGAATTTTCTAAACTGAGCAGGCAGTTTTCTCACATTCTGAGTCAGCTTGTATTTTGGAATTCACACCCCAAACATTTTATTTTAATCTTTTCAAATTGCATTTTACATAAGTGGTACCTTTGTTCTAGGTGATATTTTTCATCCTAACTTGCTGGTGTATTTCCCTTCTCAGCGGAAACCTACAGCAACCTCTTACAGCTAAATCAATTGATATTTTACCAATTTTATTTTAAAACCCCCATTGTTCAGACTAAATCTTTTTTGCATCTCATAGCTAAGAAAAGAAAACAAACGTTTTTTAAGACTTGAGAATCTTACCTGTTTTTTACGTCCAGCTTTACCGGCTTTTCCTGCCTTTCCTCCTGAAGGTCCACCTTGGCCCTGAAGCAAGAACACATCCAATGTAAACATTCAAACCACTTTTTTCCCTAATTTAACCAAAGCAGAATAAAAGTTTGATGTTTGCTCCAATAGTATGTTTTAAAAGCCAAGTATGCCAGCATTCTGTCTATAAACCATCTGAAGGAAAGACAGTCACTTTCACAACACACGACAGCAGTTTATCAGCATGAAGAAATGCCAGGCTCTGTCCTAGTTACTGCCTGTCTGTGATACACACCCAAATGTCATACGCACATTTTAGTCCCTTGGTCAAACACCCTAAAAGGCTGCTCCTGTCCCAAGTGCTTGCACGGCATAGGGAGCTCAAAGACAGTAGATCCACACCCACAAAGCCATGAGCACTGAAAAAACATGGGAAACACTGATGATCAGCTGGGAAATTAAGCACTGTCAACCCCCCTGCACACATGAAAGCACAGAAAACTTGTTATGACAGCCTTCAAGGAAAACAATTAAATAATTGTTTATAGGGTGCCTTATACAGGGAGACTACCCTACCCAGAGTTAAGGAAAAACAGAAGGGCACCAGTGACAAAGCTTCATGAAAATTTAACAGAAAGTGGGAGAGGAAATGAAGAGGATCCTTTTGAGGAGATGCTGCGGGACAGACAGGACCATGAACCCTGAAGGAAGAGAGAGAGAGCTGATAAATCAAACAAAGGAAACAGCATCAGAAACCTTGGCAAGTCAAGTTTCAGGATGGATCACAAACAACATTTGATGGTATGGACGAAAAAAAGCAGAGGAATTACTTGGGAAAAAGTGTTTGACTTTGTGACAGAAAAGAAGGGGACACTAGACAAGAGGGAAGGAAAATGAAGGGGTGGGAGAGCAAGCTCCCATGGGCTGACTGATTTTCTTCAGAAGAACATTAGAGTGTGCCTTTCAGCTCAGATCAAAGGTCCACCCAGCCAAGTATCTCTCACCAACAGTATTTAAAAGAAGGTATCTATTCTATTCTCTCCAGGATGCCCTCTCAGCTTGCGACAGGTACATGAACCAGAAATGCTATCCCTTTTATTTCGTATCAGTGAACCTTTTTCTCCATAAATTTATTCTGTCATTTTGGAATCCATGCATATTTTTAGCACACACAGCTTTCACAGCAAGGACTCCTGTGGTACAACTACATGGTAATGCAAAGAACTACTGCTTGCTTTTTAAGTCAGCCAGCTGTTTCTCTCATCTGGTTTTCCTAGTTCTTCTTCTGGAAAGGCCAGCTTTATCACAGTATCTATTCTTCCCCTTCTCTTCCATGTGTCTTACGAACACTATCAGGAGCACAAGCCTCTACAGAGATTCCTACACTCCCCTCATGATTCCCCTTCATTATGAAAATTTAATATTCACTTCCACCACCTACTTCCTATGTATTAAACAATGAAGCGGCCATAAAGACTTTGACCCAGAATCCCCAAGCATTGTTTGTCAAGCCTCACTACTTGTTAAGACTTGACAATAAGAATTCAGAAAAGAAATATTTTCAGAGGAGAACAAAGTGCAGCAAAGATGTGAGACGGTGTCTGTCTGTTATTTCTCTTTGTACAAGCTAAGAGACATAAAACTGCTGTTACTAACAAGGCATTAGGGATTATCTTTATTCCAGAAGATACATATTAAAAGCAATGAAAAAGGAGCAGAACAATAAATTTCTATGCTTAGAAAATGTGCCTCACTTTGAAATAAAAATTTTTATGATGCAGGTGGAGAAAATAAAAGTTATAATATTTTCTTTATAGCTCCACTATAGTGGGCTGACTGCAGAGCAGAGAGGCCAAGAGCTTCTGTGTCACAACCACTACTGAGACCACTGGATCACCCAGCTGGCCTATCTCCCCTATGTGATTGCTTGGCAATGGGCAACAGAGGATTCTCTCCAACAAGGACCCTGCTATTAGATGTCAATTAGATGTGACTTAAACAGAGTTTCAGAGCAGAATTTTATTCAGATTCAAATCAAAATCAAATTCTTAATTTTAAACATGAAACAAAGTCCTTACTATTACTCTTTGTAAATAGGTCTACAAAAGCATTTATCCATTAGCAAAGGCACTGACAAGGCAACCTGAGGATAATTGGTTTTAGCAGTTGCACAGATTTGAATTAACATAATCCGAAGAGCCACCTGTGAATAAATATCTGCCACAGTGTTAAAATCCAGAAGTGAGACTAAAGAAAACCTAGAGCTATGAGTGCACTGGAAGGAAGCAGCACAAACCCTGACCTGTTTCCCATACCATAAAGGGTTTGTAGTGTAGAGCATGAAAAATTTTTCTAATTCACCAGGGACCTGTGGCTAGTTGGCCCTATTTCCTTTGTCTTTGTACAGTACTATCCTGGTTTTACGATAGTAATTTAATGATACAGCACAGGCCTGGTATGATAGAGAGACCCTGAGGAGACCCAGGATATTGCATGGAGGAGTACAGGCAGGGAATAATAAGACACGGGGCACATTCTTGACATCGGAGACCCCACAGCTGAAAGCATCTCACTACTGGCCAGTTAGGGAATTGCAGATTTGCAGACGAGGGAACTGAACAAAACCTGGTTTAGGGGTAGCAAAGAAAACTTTTTATCTAAATAGTATCTAGCACACTGAAAAAGCATCATATGCAGTAACATTGAGTGTAATGTGGAACACCAGAACAACGGAGAAAGAGAAACCTGTGAAAACATATTAGCTAACATATAAAAGAAACTCGAGGTGAGGAAGAAACCATCAAAATGGATATCTTACCGTCCCCAGTGAAGGTCTCCAGTTACTGACAACTTGTCATAACATCTCCACCAACACCACCACCAACAGCAAAATTAAACCACCAACTTTTGGAACCAGAGGACTGGAAGAAGGGTAAGCACAATACCAGAAAAGAGGTAGAAACTTGGAAGTTTCCATGCAACAACTTTAACCGCATTATCACCGCTAAAGACTTTTTTTTGCACAGAAGTATTTCTTATTTTCTCTAATGGAGACATCTGGACTGATGATAATGTTTAGACTAAAATTTCAGTCACACTGACATGAAATTTTTAGTTTTATAAGTTGTGCCTTCTCTTTGCCCATATACAAGATTTTGAGTGCAACAAAGTTTACAGACCATTGCAAAATACAGAACCAGGCTCTGAAAGTCTTAACTTTGACCCTATGCATGTTTTTAACCTTTATCAAAGGAACCTTTATCAAAGGATGGCTGTTGTGTACAACTGGGAGAGGGTGTTCAAGGAAGAGGTTTCATTGCATATGTCAGTGAGATTTACCAGCCTTCTCCATGCCTCATGCCTGCTTTCCTACCAGCCGCTACTTGCTGACTGCGACAGCTTGCTTTGGGGCTCCCTGGAACTAAGCAAAGTAGTTCCCTACAGCAGGGAGCAAGCACATGACTGACAGGACAGTTATAAAATTATACTTATTATTTCTGGTATTTTGAACTAAAGAAGCTCCAACCACTCCCTCCAACCTGAAGAGTTATGCTTTACAACTGTTTTTTTATCACACAGATCCTTAGCCAAATGCTGTACAGTATGGACACAGCCCACTCCAAAGGCATGCTAAGCCTGAAGTGGGAGGATGGGACCCAGCACATAGAGATCAGCGTGGGTCCAGGGCTTTCCTCCATGTGTGCTCCACAAAGATAGGACAGCCATACCTGGAGCAGTCTAGGAAGGAGCTGGTCCTTAGCTTATTCTGGGGTCATTCAGCAAAACTCTTGTCTTCTGCCCAGATAAAACATCCCTCACAACACAGAGACCTACTTCAACAACAACTAAAGTTGAATGTCTTATTTGTTGGATATTCTGGACTCTTGCAAGTGAAGGTAGAGACTGTAACCCCACTTGACTCAGTACTCTACAGAAGTCAGCATAAAAAGCAGAAGACACACTTTGCTCTGCAAGCATCGTTCCTGCTACCGCTGTCTATGCTGCAGAAGGTTCATCCCGAAGTAGCTCAGACTTTTGGAACCTAGCTGAAAGGTGGCAGAAACATGAAAAAAAAAGATGAGAAAAGATGAGATCCTAGTATTTTGGCAATATTAGCAGTAGGTGAAGGTCATCAAAACTAGTAGATCTGTTTAATACAGTTACAAGAAGCAAGTTGGGGAGCAAACTTAAGTCAGTCAAAAATATAAAATCTTGTACTCTGACTCCTAATTCGGATAATAGCACAGACAGTACTGCTGTGCCACTTGATGAAAAGGGCAGTCCTGACATCCCTTTTATTGGTGTATCTGCGCTTTGTTCTTTTGCTGGGTTTTTTTGCAAGCTCCTGCTCCTTATAAATCTTTTCAAAGCCAGCACATGGCCCTTTTTCATATCTTTCCTTAAAACTTCTCTCTGCCACATTAGCTGTAAAGAGTCCTCAATACCACCTAGGTAGTTTGTGTCCTGCCACCATGGCTCAGAACGATTGTTATTGCTTCCTCATTCTTCTTTTTACTGTAAAAATGCATTACTCATAAACTATGAAAAAAAATGTAATCCTTTTGCTCTGACAGCTACTTAAAATACATCACACAGTGTTTGTACAATAGGGAAGAGGTCACAAACACATCTGCAATACAAATAAAAAATAAATTATAACTGTGAATCAACATAATGATTGTATATTCACTAGTAAGACATTTACAGTAACTTGTCTTCATATGCATGTTTAAAATTCAAGAACATTTTTGTGTAGCACATTAGCTACAGGGGAAAAAACAGTTAACAGACTATTATTAACATCTCAAAGAGAAGCATTCAGAACTCAGAAAATGTGAGAATTAAGGTTGCCCGGGAAACATTCAATTCATCCCATTGGACACAGGCATTATGATACACAGCTTAATTCCATAATCACACACTTTGGTTTTTTGTAGGTTTCCTGCCTCACTTCAGTCCTTCCAGGTTATGCTGCTATTGTTTATTGGTTTATATTGTTCAGCATCTAGAGTGGTGGGGGCTTTTTGTAATCCATAGCCTAAGTCAGACATCCAACAAAGAACTATTCAATCCAAATAGCTACATTTTAGCAAAGTCTAGATAAACTAAAGATGTCTTTGCTACAAAAAAAAAAATCAACAGCCTTCCTAAATCTTTCTAATAAATGTGCTGCTATCCCTGGCTTTAGTAATAGTATTAATTAACAAGAAGAGGAGTATGAATAATCATGAGGAATTTATATTAGGGAAAAAAGAAGACATTGTTGCTAGGGAACTAAAGAACAGGCAGGAGGCATTAAGGACTTTCTCACCTCCAGGTCACCATCATAACTCTGACAACTCCGAGAGGTGCTCAAGTGCTCCAGAGAAAAATGCCAGAGTCAGAATTTATGGAGGCTAATCATGTTTTACTCTGATGACTATCTTACATCTAATAAATTAACAGATTACCACGCTTCCAACAGCAAAAAGATACTGGAAGCCTGTAACAGTCACAGTACTTAAATGAAAGCTACAGAAGACCCAAGTGACTGTATCTTTCTGGATCTTTCTTCCAGGGTATGTATGATAGATGCACCTAGAAATTCTTCCCTGGGCCAGACATCTACTATGCTACAAGACAAACTGACTACTGACTACAGCAAAGATACTGTAATCCAACAGGATGAAAAAAAATGAAAAGTGATGAAACAGATGAAACAGACGAAAAGTGATGTTTTAAATGCCATTTAATATTCCTTTCTCTTCTCACAGCTCCCTCTATCACAGACAAGCCACTGAGAGGTACAAATAGCTGCAAAATCAAGTGTTTCAGCAGGGAGTTTTCCTGCTGGTGAGCTATCCAATAAGCATTTCCAACAGTATTTTGGGTAGGATGTCTGGGTAACATATATTTAATTTTTGTGTAGTCATAAATAGGAAAACAAAAATAAGAAGAAACTATCGGCTACTTTCTAAAGACCATCGCTGTAAATGAAAAAAGTTTTGAAAGAAAGCACTACCAGGCTGGCATTTCATAAGAGCGATCATATTTCTGCATCCAAAAAGAAAAAGAAGGGGAGAGCAACCATCAAAGACATGCAATGTTTAGTAGAAGTTTCGCCCTCAACACCCTGGTAACATGTTACCAGATCACCCTGCAATGAGGAAAATAAAAAAATCACGCTCAACCATACATTCAGTCTTGTTCTTCTAGCTTACTCTACCTGCATTTTTTTTCACATTGTTCTCCCTTTTGTTGGTGACATGACAGCCACTAATTGCTGATCGTCCTGACATCCCCTGAATTTATTAACTGACTTATTAACTGAAACAGACAGGACTACCAGTAGCTATTGCTATTTGGTATTCTTGACTGAATAGAAAAAGCTCTGAAGTTTTTTCCAAGTCTGTTTCCTTTTGAACTGCTTTTTTCTAGAGCCCTACTTTCCACCTATTTCATCATCTGCTGCACAAAACCTCTGACTTGTCAGTGGCAATTCTGGCGGTAAATAAATCATCCTAGTGACCTAGGAATCAGAGATTTACTCTCAAGAGCCAGTGTTCATTTAAGAACCAGGTTGAATCCTGAATTAGTGACCGCAGAAATCCTTCAGGAAAAATGTGTCTATTCTTCAGGTTCAGATCCAAGGCCTGCCCTGACTATCCAAGTAGGAGATGCAATGATTGTTACCACATGTGCTGTGCTGCCATCCAGGATAAGGGTTGTCACTACGGCCTTTGCTGGCTGGTACATCCTTTTCCCATACTGCCAGATTAAACTGTCCCTTTCAGGCTAGATCTTGCAACGGGTCACTGCATGGTGAGGAGGCAGACATCACTATTCACTGACTCCTTAAGGAATGAGAAATGTATCCCTATGCTTAAAGCATAAGATTGGACAAGTAGACCTGGATTTGCAGACCCAGCCTAAAACACCAGAGAACTCAGTGGCAGGGAGGATGAAGGTCAGTCGCTTTGCCAAGCTGAAGTGTCAGTTCACATTAAGCAAATTTTCCAAGGGCTGAAAATTGATTGCATATTAATGAAACACTCATCAGGGCAAATGACAAACCCAGACCATATTTTTTTATTATCATTAAAGAGACATTCCTGTAGCCTTTCTGCTCCCCATGCTAGCTGTCACCACAATACAATCAAGCTACAAGGCTGAGCAATCACAGAATGCTCCTGCTAAGTTTAGTTCATCTTCCTGAGCAGAGACAGCCATTCCCACTTCCTCTGCAGCACAGCACAGAGATTAACTAGAATTGTGGGAAAAATGTAATGTACTTGTAATGCAGTAATGTGCTTGTTGGATTCTAAAAGAAAGAGGTAGACGCATTATAAGAGCTAAGCTCAGCATTTCTGTAATACTATTTAATAAGTTTCCTGCTAGCTTTGTATTCCTGTTTTGAATATTAGCAAACTCCATAGTAAACCACCAGTTGGCACAAGGAGCAAGAAATCCCAGCATGGAAACAAAGTCAATTCTAGCCTGCCCTGCAGAAGATATTTATTTGCACACACTAGGGATGCCAATTTAAGCGCCATTTGCCAATACATTCTATAATGTTTTTCTGAACGACACTAAATGGAATGTTTATTTTATATTCCATGGATGGTTTAATGCACGTTTAAGAACAAGTAAGCACCTTAAAAGCCTTTTCAAGGGAAGAAAAAAAAAGAAGAAAATACAAAAAAGTAAACTGCCTGATTGTTTTCTGTGTTTGGGGAAGGGGTCTACTTGTTTCTTTTATGACTTGCTGAACAGCAAAGAAGCTGTTTCCATGTCAGTAGGTGCAAGACCACAAGGGTAACAAGAAATGCCTCACTGTCCTAATTCAGACTCCTTCTTAACACTGCTTAAGTGATCTGTTCCTGACAGTGAGGTTAGCCCTAAATGATAAGATTGAACAGCTTGGTTTTATATTTTAAATGCCAAATGTGTGCAATGTCTGCTAAAGAACCATAACAAGATCTTGCTTCTCCTTGAGGTGGATGCAGCCACAGAGGTACACATTAGCACAGGGCGCTCTACACTGCTCACTCATGGCTTTTCCTTGAGCTACATAGCAAAGGCACAGCAATCTGGAACAAACACTTTCAACCTGTCAAACATGTTCAAAATAATAATCTCAAAACCGCAGCCACTTTCTCTCATCACCCAGGACCACACATGGGACTGACACAAGACCAACAAGGTGCTGTTCCCTGCCCTACCACCTTCTCCATGTCCATGCACATGCCACACACCTCAGTGTTTTTAACAAACACCACACTTCTGAGTGTCCTATTTGCCATGCTCAAGACCTCATTTTTCAGGGAAGCTGAGAATTTGGTGTACCCATTCCCTTCAGCCTGATGCAGGAAAGTTGGCTTATGCCTTTCCATAATTCCACATCCCCACAAGATGGTGTTGAGCTCAACTGTGCATAGCATATTTCAGATCTGAAAGGACTGGTGTTATTGAAGTACAGAACATACATAGGTGTTATTTCCAAGGCTGCATTGGGAGCACAAAGATCAGACATACAACACTATTTTAAGACTTTGAACACTGAAACACTGAAATTTCTTATTAATGTACACAAATACTTGAAAGCCTAAAGACTTTTATAAATAAGGCTAGGTCAAGTCAAGCATTTCATCTGGAGGGCCACAGACTTTAATTCTTATAGTCAACCCAACTCTGACATATTTTCACCCATCAGGTGGCTGCAGACTGAGCTGGAGGCAGAAGTCACCTGGATAAAGAAAAAAAAAGAGTGAAATAAAGCAAGAAATTGATATTAGAGGAGAAGGCAGATAAAAGACAGGCACAGAAGAAGAGCACACAACCCTCACATAAGGGAGAAGAAGAGAAAAATAAGAATTGATCACAAAGCACTTAAAGAACATGGAGTTGTGAAAGCAGAGGAGGAACTGGAAGTGAGACACAGTTAAAGGGGATAGGTGCACAGGTAAGTATCTCAGCTTTGAGAACAATCTCAGGAAGAAAATTTTCAAAGTGAAAGCAGTCAGCAGTGAAAAACCTAAGAGGCAGAGCAGAATAAAGCAATCTATAAGAAACAGAGGAATAAAAAGAACAGGGGCAGGTGAATAGAGCATAACACTACGTAAGAGTTCTTGTCAGGAACTCAAATCTAAACCTTGACTCATCAATTAGTTTTACAGTGGCCACTATGGCACAGTAGATATCAAATATCAGGCCCTGCCTGGGCAGTGAGCAGTGCAAAGGCATTCACCCCCCAGACTTCCACAGCCACTGAGATGTCATCTGTATTCTGAGTCAGGGAAAATGAGGCAAAGCCTCTGGACTCAGACCCAGCTAGTCAACCACACAATTCCTCCACTGCAAGAATATTCTAGCAGATAAAAGGATGTGAAACAGCAATCAGATTTAACAAGCTCAAGGCAAATATAGGAAATGTAATACAGGACAAGTTAAAATTACCGCCTTTTAAGTTATTGTGATGAAAGCTATGTGAAAAGCCAAATATCCTCAGAGTTTAAACAGTTTGTGATGTTTCAAGAGGTTTAAGATAAAAGGAATGCCTTTACAGCACATTAAGTTTTTCAAATAACATCACAATCAAAGCCTCTCCATTTTGGAGTATTTGAAATAATGGCTACTGAAATGACCGAAAATATTTATGTGGAAATTCTGAAAATAAAAGAAACTGAAATTCAGGGAAGTACTTCATTCCCAGTTTAGTTTGTATCATTACTAATGTTTTTTTTTACAATTTTAGTATAAACATCTTCATTGTCTAGGACTGGATGTGCGTTTTGGTTTTGAGTTTGTGCCCTTTGAAAACTTTATAAAGCCCTTTGTATCTTGGTATTTATTAGTACTTAGTAGAGGATTAGGAATGTCAAAGTGATCCTCTCACTCTTGCTTGCGTGCCTGCTAACCCTCCTCCCACCAACTCTAACATCAAGCATGTTGCGATTGATCTAAACATATTAACAAAAGGGTTTCATCAGCCAGGCCACCATCTGCTTTTAAATCAAACACTTTGATAGTCCAGTGGTAGACAAGATCCAGGAATTAATTTGAGTTTTCCGTCCTAAAAGTGGATGCATGCAGACATGTCCACACAGAGCCCAAAGGAATACAGTGAGGTCTCAGAGACACAGACCCTACAGCACAGTAGGGTTAAGGCTAAGAAGGGTGGCAAATGACTCCTGTTCACTGCTTGAGCTGAGCAAAGACCAAAGAGCAAAGCAAAAGGAAAGAGACAAAACTTACACCTGGGTATAACGAAGAGAATTTTTTAAAACTTTGTAAGTAAAAGGATTTCATCCTGTCTACCGTGCCCCTGGGAGATCCTCGGGCAGGCCGGAGACACCTTGAGTGCATTAGAACCTGCCTTGGAAGGGGTGTTGTGTACTGGAAGTGTGATGAAATGGCCTGGCAATGATATCTGAGAACTTTGTAGTCTCAAAGGGTTGAACAGCATGGTGACAGAGTGAGGGGCACTGCAGCTTTGGGACACGCTGATTTGAACAGCTGATTTGAATGCCACAGAATTCTGTGAAATGCCACAGAACCCTCAGGGCATCATGGGCAGGTGAAGGTACAGGGTGACACATGCATGATGCAGCCAAGCAGTCAGCAGGGTCAAGAGGGGCTGTGCTGACTCCACTGCTGCACCCAGCCCTGTGGGTTACAGCTCTGTCGGGCAACCAAAGCTCTCATTTCAACCCCTCAGCTCTGCTTAGTAGGACCTGGGTGTATCGGTGGGTGACAAGGGGACTAGGAGCCTGCAGTGTGCCCCTGCTGCCAGGAGGCCAATGGTACCCTAGGGTGCATGGGGAAGGGTATGGCCAGCAGGTCAAGGGAGGTGATCCCCTGCCTCCACGCGGCCCTAGCTGAGGGCACATCCAGAGTGCTGTGTCCTGTTGTGGGCTCCTCAGCACAAGAAAAACAAGGAGCTACTGAAGAAGGCCCAACGGAGGCCACAAAGATGATTTGGGGTCCGAAGCATGTCTTTTATGAGGAGACACTGCATGTCCTCCTGCACTGCTGTGCCTGTTCAGTCTGGAGAAGAAAAGACTGAGAGGGGATCTCATTAATGCATATAAATATCTGAAAGGTGGATGCCAAGGGAACAGTGCCAGACTCTTCTCTGTGGTGCCCAGTGACATGACAAGGAGCAGTGTCCATAAACTAAAACACAAGAAGCTCCACCTCAACATAAGGAAGGACTTCTTTATGTTGAGGGTGGCAGAGCACTGGAACAGCGGCCCAGGGAGGTCCTGGAGTCTCCGTCTCTGGAGACATCCAAACCCCACCCAGATGTGTTCCTGTGTCACCTGCTGCAGGTGACCCTGCCTTGGCAGGAAGGTTGGACTGGATGATCTCCAGGGGTCCCTTCCAACCCCGACAATTCTGTGATTCTGTGAACCTGGAGGGAAAGGTCTGCGCTGCACACTGTGACGTCATGGGTGGCAGTTTGGGGAATGGCAACGTCACCGCTGGTGTCACACCAAGGATAGCGCTCAGAGAAGGAGCCGAGGGCAACAGGGTCACAGCGGGGCTGCACAGCGACGTTCCCTCCTGTGGGCCGCCGCCTCCCGCTGCACGAGCCGCCGCAGTGACGCCTTAGAGTGTGACGTCACGGCGCCTGAAGGGACATCACCAGGGCGCTGCCACCACGGCAGTGCGGCAAGCCCTTACCTGCCGGCGCTTGTCGGCCGCCTTGGGGGGCATGGCAGTCCCTCACTGCAGCGGCCACCCCTCGCCGCCCCTCGCCGCAATCCCGCGCCCACCCGGCACGCCGGAAGTTGATGGCGGCAGCCATGGCAACGCGCCGGAAGCGGCGGGCGGACCAGGCCATTCCCCCAACCCCCCTCCGGTCTCCCCTCGAAGAACGGAATGGTACGTCCCAGCAGCCGCTGGAAACCGAGCGCCGCGGCCTAGCACGAGTGACAGCGGGCCCCGCCCGCTGATGAATATTCAAACGAGGGGTGGGGTCACGGGGAACGGAGCGGCTGAACCGCGAACTGGTGTGGCGCTCCCGCCCACTTTATGAATATTTAGGAAGGGGCGGGCCCCGGGGAAAGAAGCGACGAGGCCAAAACTAGTTGTAGCGGTCACGCCCTCTTTATGAATATTCAAAAGAAGGCGGGGCCGCAGGGAGAATGGCGTTCGGACACCGAACTATAAGACAGCGCCTCCGCCCTTC